>JACDJE010000008.1:1600279-1626678 GCA_016647715.1 Pavo muticus
TATAAAAAAAAAAAAAAAAAAAAAAAAATTGGAGCCAGAAATAAATGCTGAATATGGCAGTTTCATTGTAAATTGCAATTTACAAATTGTGTTATGTTGATAATTGTATAAATCATCCCTTCAAAGAATAGAATCACCCTCATGCATCTGGGTTAATGAACCAGACCTTCCCCTCCCCCCAAAAAAAAATTCTCAGCCACCAACTCTTGTGCTAAATACAAAGTTATTGAGGAATGGTTTTCCTTTTGTTCCATTCTGGCTGGCTGTCCCACAGTGCGCTAGGTGCCATATAGAGAAGACATCCAGAATTCTTATCCTGTTTGTGTGTGAGTTGAAACTTGGATGGAACTTGCTGGAAGGTGTCCACACACAGTGCAATGGGATCAGAGCTTTCCAGAGAGTCAGACAGGGCAGAACACTGTTATGAGACTGCAGAGGTACTCTTGGGTATTATGTTTGCTTGCTCCATTAAATGTGTGATTTGAGAGGCAGATGGAGAAACAAATGCTTGCCTACCTTGGTGTTACTTATACAGGGATGTAGTGCAGAAAAAATGCCATGTGATTTATGTTATTTATCAACCTTATGAATTGCAAATATATTCAAATTACAATTGACAGCTTGTAAACAATCTGCAAACCAAGAATTAGCCTCTCCAGGGCATCTCCTCTCTTTCTGGGTGACATATAAATTATGAATATTTTACAAACTGGTTGAAACGATTCATGAGCAATTGAAAGAGTAACATGTATGAAAACCATCAAATAATGCTGTATTTATTTTTGCTAATAATATGTTTGTCTTTCTTACCAAACAGTTTTTCCTGCCTTTTCTTGTTGAGTTCTCTGGAAAGAAAAGGGAAAAGAAATGCAAAAAAAACAAACAACAGTTGGCCTTAAATGCCTCTTAAGGCTGGAGAAGTTAGCTCTGCCTACATGCAACTGACAGTGTCAAAAAAGACAAACCTCTGACAAAGACAGATTAGAAAGTGAGCTGTAGTAACAAATAGAAACAATGTTTGGGGAGAAAAGAAAAAAAGACCCAAGCTCCCATCATACCGTAATTACTGAGAGTTGTTGTATTTGTTTGCATACAAGCTGCGCCCACTGAGCTAATAGAAGTGTTCAGAAAATGCCAGTAAAATCTGGTAGGGGGCAGACCTAGAGTCTTGAGAGAGTCCTTGCTCCCATCACCACCTCACTAATTGACCCTCTTCTTGAACAAACACACAGACGCATACTAGTCTTGTATGCAAATGAGAGTAGCAGTCAGACGGCTCCCTTGCTCAGCTCGTGTTCCGGCAGACCAGCTGCGATCCTGCCACTGTTTGCCCCTTCATTGCAGTGCACATCGGTCACACTGCTAAAGCGAAAAGGCAGAAGTGCTGAGAAAACGCATTTCTGACTGCTTACATCTGCGCATAGAGAGCATACTGGAAGATGGGCCATCAAAGGATGTGGTTAGCAGAAGGGACAATTTTCTGCACTACAAATGAAACTCCACGAAGGAGATCAACTGCATCAGCTTCCGGGATGCTAGTTCTGGCATGTCCTCATCTGACACTCCTGTCAGAGGGCTGTGGGGACACTTTGTGTGAGCCTGTACCTGCTGGATGGAGTGTGCATGCCCAGCTTTGGACATTGGGATGGAGAAATAACTCTGTAGCGGTAGTGACACAAGCCATCTGGCAACAGTTTCTTCTGATAAGCATCCACAAAGTAAACATGGAATGTGGACGCGCCACACATTTTGCTGTACCATCCAGCTCAGACCTGGGCAGGCTGAGAGCAGCTCGTGTGAGCATTCTGTAAAGCACAGGCTTTGCATGAAGACAGAAGTTTCCACTGATTGTTTCCGCCAGCACAAGTACTTAATTCAGATCTCCTAGAAAGAAAAGTATCCCCAATCTCTTTCTCTCTCTCTTTTTTTTTTTTTTTTTTTTTTTTTTTTTTTTTGTAAAACAGAGCATATTGATGGCCTAGAAGATACTGCATGTGTTACAGCTATAAGGGCCTTGGAAAAACAAAAGCTACCTCTTCACAATAGAAAACTCATATATATATTGTCTAAAATTGTATTTTCTTACCTCCACACTGATCATCTGTCTCCAGAGAATAGGCTGTATATTGCTTAATAGGATTACCCCTCAGATGCACTTGGCTTTCACCCCAGCTAAGACATGAAGAGGAATAGCAATTGTTGGCCTGGCCCGCCACAGTGTATGATCTCCAGCCATCCCTTTGTCAGTTACATGGGGCAATGCAGTTACAGACCCACATATAATTTGGTGCTGCTCTGCCTTGTCCTGGAAAATTCAACAAACTTAAAGCCAATAACCAACAGTACAGGTGTAGCCTTGGGCTGCATTCAGTGTCCATGTTTGTAGAGGTTAGCGAGAGGCCAGCTTCCCCTTCACGTATCAGATGAGCACACAGAGTTTGGCAGCAATAACTGTGGGTGGGGGAGCTTAGGAAAGGCAGGGTGTGGCATGCCCAACATCCTTGCTGCTGGGCACTGCACCTGGAAATGGAGATCAAGTCCCTCACAGGAAGTCTTTCCCCTGTCATTTCACAGTGATCAGCAACATGTGAAGGACACAGCTTGCTGCTGAAAGAGCTGATGGTGGGGTGGGGAATTACAGGTCAGGCAAAGGAAGGGAGTTGATCATTATCTGACTTGATCCCAATCTGGAAATAGTGTAATTTCGTTTATTTCTTTTTGCAATCTGCCTGATCAAGATTGCTTAATGTTAAATACTTAGGGAGCGTTATGCGTCTTCCCTCATTTCAGATATTTAATAAGAAAATGAACTAAACTATCAAAAAATACAGTATCTTCAGGAATGTACCTGAATTGACAGAGATAATTTAGTGACCTATAACACACTCTGTGGTGTCATAACTACTTGCAGCTGTTCCCCGTCTTCCTGTGGATTTGTACCTTGTCTCAAGCTACCATTTAGTTAGTGCCATGATTTTGCTCTGCCATGAAAATATTGCCGACTAGAATATTTTCTACTCCGCAGAGTGTTAGTGCAGTCTGGGCATTGGCCTCATATGCAGAGATGTATGACCCTATGGATATCCCCACAGGCTTTGGAGCATCCAGATGGTCTGTGAAGCATGGAATTCATGCATAGAAGAATGCCATGGGCTTCATTAAAGCTATAGAGCTGCAAGGTGTTACTATAAACAGGACTCAGGACTTCAAGGTGGAAGATTTGCTGCTAGCCAATGACAGTACCTTAGATAGGTTATTCCTCATTCAATCCACATGCACGAAGCACTGGAAGCACCAGCGTGATCTGTAGTAGCCAAACAGCTACAGGATTCACACACTACAGTACAAGAGAAAGCAGTGGCAGTAAGCTGATCTACAGCCCTGTGTAAGGGAAATGGGCTGTTGTGGCTCTGCTTTGACTTTCCCCTCAGCCACAGAGCACCCTGAAGTTGCAGTTCATGTGCTCCCCTGATCGTAGGTATTGCGACAATCCTTGAGGCATCTGCAAGGAGTGGAGGAGAGGAGCATGTCAAAAGCAGATTTAATGGGGGATGCCTGTAGTGTCCTCTTTCTCCAACCAAACTGACGTATATTTGGGTGGATGAGACACAACTAAATATTTCACTTTTCAGATGAGGGCTGCATCAACCTTGAAATTTCAGAATGTAATTTCTACAGGAGGAAATTGCATTCAGGAATTGGAATCTCAGTTCCTAGGGTAACAGGCACATACCTGGAAGAGGCTGGATACTTCTCATTTCTTTGTGTGATTCAAACACATCCTTTTTGGAGAGATGGGAGCGCAAACCTCAGCCCTTAGAGAGGTTCAGACATGAAGACTCTACTCCAGGAGTGCCTCTTGGGGCCCAGCCCAAGAGAAGGCACCATCAGTCAGAACAACTCCACTACCTGTCACTCACCCTGCAGCACATTTCACTGGGGAGAGCACTTATTCACAAAGCTTATTCTTACACACTGGGGTTTGGACTTGTTAATAGGCAGCCTGTGCATGTATCTTATTATGTTTTTTGATTTATTTTGTGAGATGGGTGTGTTGCGCTCAGACCTATGCTAAAGGTCTGGTCTGACATCTCCTCCCGATCAGGATCTGTCTTCTTGTGCCATCCCTGCCCACCAAGACAGGGCTTCTCACCTGCTAAGAAGCAGCTCTGCAGGCTCATTGTTAAATGCAAGGACTCCTCTGTGGAACAGGGGAAGGACAATATTCACAGTGAAGGAGTATATGAGGCAATACATTTTTTTTCAGTGGAAGATGCCAAATTAAAGCTGAGGTATTTGGAAAACCACAAGAATACTCCAAGGCCGTGAATATTATTCCTTCTATAAGGCAAGAAAAACAGATTCAACAGACCATAAAACGAAGGAGAAAATCGTGTTTTTCTTGCCTCAGGAGGGTTTGAAATTTCAGTGCTGCTACCGCTGCTTCCACCACCATTAAAGGTTTTTCATTGATGTCAGTTTGGGGGCAAAGCTTAGGTGAACAATGGCTGAAGGGCATTTAACCCACTGAGTGCTTCACAAATATTAATTAATGGAGCTGGGCAAATAATGTGCAGCAGATTATTCAATGAATTCAGCACCTGTCTCTGCATGTAGGGAGTTAGTTTGCACTCTGGTTTTGCTCTGCTGAGCAGAAAAATATGTCTCCTTCCTCGGCAATGCTCAACCTACATAGTACCCAAGGTTTGTTGAGGAGAGCTAGGAGGCTGCGGGCCCTCCATCCATAGGGGAGTTCAAACTCAAATGGACAAGGCTCTGAGGGCCTGATCCAGCCTTCAGGTTAACCCTCCTGACCCGGAAAGTTGGTAGGAGACTGCAAACATCCCTTCTCACCTAAACCAGGTGCCATTTGTAACTGTTCATAGAACCACATACTCAGCTTGGTGAGAAAAGTATCTAACTAGTGGCTAATGGTGAAAAGTACTAGGCCCAGACACAAGTGGAAGGCTGATACTGCTGCCACATGTGACAAATTATATAGATGAACCTGTTAGTAAGTATCATCCAGATCACCAGAATTAGGTGTATGGAGTTTGTATTATTTAGGCGTTTCTTAGCAATGGATGAGTGACAGTCTATAATGTTTTGGAAGTCATCAGCAGACATCTGTTATTCAGAAAGTGGAGGTGAACTGAATAGGGAAATCTTGTTTGGATTAATGGAGATTAACAAGAAGAATATTAACTGTGAAAGGGAGACAAGGTAAAAGGCTTTTAAGAAGGAAAACCCACTGGCAAATAATGGCAAGAAAGATAAAGTATTAAAGTATGTTTTATATGTTCTAGCTAGGAAAAATCAACTTGGTAGCGGTAAAAAACATCTACGAATATGTGAACTAGACAGATACAATGCTTAAAAACTGGAGAATAGTAAAAAGAGGGGGAAAAAAGAGGATTTGGGAAATAAAGACCAGTCATCTTCAACTGCTAAAACAATACTTCTAATTTAATTTATGGAATTTAGAAAATACTTTGTTATCTTTACCACGCAAAATAACAATCACACTGAAAAATCAGTATCAATCTAGATTAACTAGAGGAGCATTACAGCTTGAAAGTAATAGCCTGATGGGATTTACATAAGATTACAGTGATTTCTGTAACTTCTACCTTGGCTAAAAAAAATCCACAAAAACAATGCTGGTTTGTAAGCATCCAGTCTAACTTGCAAAGACCCTAGGGAATCAACTATGGCTGCCAAGGAGTCAGAGAAAATTGTTCTACAGAACTGAGAAAGAACAATAAACCTGGTGTTATTACAGACGGTGGGACAGGGTTTCTGCCCCAAGGTCCATCAGTAAGCTGAAGGCAGGGGCAGATGGGATGGAGGACAGAGCAGTGGACAGTCTGCTCTCCGTGCTGACCAACCAACCCCACAGCCTGAGATCATCAGCCACAGTGTTTGACAGGGGAGCAGCTGAAGGTTGCTTTTTTACTTTACCACCTGTATTGAGTTTTATGTTGTTCTCCAACGAGGAGAAGAACCTTGAGGCCATGTGATGTGTATCTGCTTTCACTGGTGGCACAGCACTGATTGCTCCCTCATAGGATCCGGCCTCTAAATCCGCGATGTTCTGGAGATGTTTTACCATAAATAGTGGCTGAAAGCAAGTCAGCTTCTGTGAGCATCTTCTGCGTAATAGCACATATTGTTTGGAACTGGCTTTTTGAAGGACAGAGAACGTGGAGCTCTACAAAAATAGAATAAGCAGTAAGCTTTTGCTGGTTTATCAATGAGTTCTTATGCAGGACTTCTCTGAGATCTCCTTTGTCTAGCTCTATGCTGTAACTCTGGAAAAAAAAAAACAGATGAAAGTATTGGAAGAAGTGGAAAAAAGATTAAGAAGGGGAAAGCCTAGGAACACATCCAGAAAGAACCTTTATCCTATTATTACTGTAACAGGCAGTATTCCTGAGTGATGCCCATTAACCTGCAAGTGGTCAGACCTATCTTGAAAATATAAGTGCACGCCAGCCAAAGGAACAGACAGGATGAACAGCTCTTATTTTGCTAATGTCTATGACATTAGGATGGTGGCAAGAAGTCTCCTAAAATCTTAGCTGCTGAATTCAGCAGTTCATGTGGGATTAGAAAGATCCAGGAGAATAGTTTATCGGTATTTATATGCTCAAGATAGTTGGGGGCAAAAAAAAAAGAAAGAAAAGGATCAAAGAGGAGAAAATACAGCTTTTAGGGGACTGCTGTAGGATCCCTTGATGAGGGCAAACTGGCTGCCTCATCCTTCAGAAGAGCAGAAGCAGACGGGAACATCTCCCTGCAGGGGTGTTGCCAGGAGAGTTGTACGAGGCTGGGAAGGACTTTCTCTTTCTGCTGCCTTCAGGAACTAGTGAGGACACTTGTGTATGCAGAGCCAAGCATGTGGATTTCCTCACTGATAACACGGGCATCCTGCTGCGTAAGCGCTGCTGGATCAGGGCTCTGGGCGGCTCCTCTGGTGGGCAACTCCCATGATTGATGAGTTATTTTCAGAGAGGCATCTGCTGCGAGCAGTTCACACTGATTAAAATAAAACAATAATAACACAGGTATAATCTTATTCTGCCACTTCTGTTCGAAGTCAGTGACTGCAGGCTCCATAGAGGAGCTGCCACAAGCCTGTGAAGACTGCAGTTCAGCACATAGCTTCGGATGCACGGCGGAAAAGCACTGCTGAGGCAGCTCACGGAGCTGGATACGGAACTAGGTCACTTTCCTTCTGGCAGCTTATAAAAGTGCTGCAGGAAGTCTGCAGTACACGCCAGTGTGAGGTGGAGGGAGAGGCTGGGTGGGAGAGGACAGCTGAAAAGTACACACAGGAAAAAAAAAAAAAAAAAGAAGGAAAAACCCAAATAATTAAGTCTGATTAACTACTGCAGGTTAGAAATATGATGAAATCATCCCAAATTGGTGCCAGAAAGCAAGCAGCTGTCAGCTGTGCTGAACTGTGTATTATTTTTTGCAACTTTGCAGCTGCTATATCCTCTTGCTTGACTTTGCATCCTACAGCCTCTGAATGCTGAGTGTCAGAAACTCGTGGGAGGTGACGGCAACAAATTCACACTGATGTCTGCAGGAAGCAGACAAGGAAGAAATCTCTGTAGATCAAATGTCCCCTCACAGGTTGAGGCAGCTGAATGCTGCTGGTAAAGTGTGGCACGTGGAAAGAGGCAAGCACAGCTAGAGAAGACATCGGGCTGCATTTGCTGTCTTCACTCCGTGGAGGGTGTGTACCTGGCGGCGCAGTTGTGCCCACCTCAGCCAGTATCCTGCCACCAAGCGGAGGTGATGCCGGATGCTGCAGAGGAAGGGGACGCCCTCCCCTCTCACCTCGGGCGGTGACCGCACAACCTTCTGCAGGGCTCAGGGGGCCAGGCGGGACATCAGCCCACGAGCAGCTTCTGAGGAGGTGTGGTGGCTGGGCTGTGAGCCCGGCACTTCCTGCTGGCTGGCTCCAGCCCCAGGCTTTGCGTGCAGGTTTGTAAGGCCTTACGCTGGGAGCCGAGGGGTTAGCAGGGGGTGGAAGAGCAGGAGAAATATTGACGTGATTGAAGGAACGAGAGGCAGTCCTTAGTGAGCTCTGTCCCAAAGTGGCTGGCAGTTTTCTTATGTTTCCTCTTTGGCAACTTTTGCTGTTGGCTTAAAAATGTGCAGAAAATATTGAACTTTGACAACATGGTTTCCAGTGCTATGTTCATCTCTTTGCCTCTTTTAAGAGAGTAAGTAATCAGCATGCAGCATCTTTTCACTCACCTGCTTTCAAGTGACAGTTATTTGTTTTTTTCTGTGAACAACAACAACATGAAACATGAATTAAGAACTCAGCAACCAGGGCTGCGCCAGAACAGTTTATCATTTACCTGCAGCAGGTTACACATTGTAAAAGGATGGAACCAAGCCCCATGTTAATGTTTAACCAGACGTTAACTCCACCCTGGCAGCTCATGGATACCACCCCCAAGCAGATCTGCAGGTGTGTTACAGTTCTGAACAGCTCTGGCATTCCCAGTGCAGAGCACGAATATCTAGTAGGAGATGGGGGAGCTTGTGTGAGAGACTGTTCTCTAGCTACCTTTTTAACTCCCAGTCAAAAGCAGGATTTGTTAACAATCCTGTAAACTACCTTGGGCTCTTGTGATTTCTGGTACAAACCCATAGATTTAAGAGATGTGTGAATAATTCAGTATAGTTTTGCTGGACACATCCCACATGGGTGTTTATCATCTTGAGAACCTGAGCCTCTTTTTATTCATTCAGTGATCACCTATGCTCTCACTTAGCATGTCTGCTGTGGCATGGGTTGTTCCCACTGGAGACAACTCTAAGTACAAATTTGGAGTAGAGAAGAAAATCCACTCCAACATCATTTTGGAAACCTCAGCTTAATCTGAGCTGAATATTTTGAAAGTACAAAAGTCCTCAACGCTCTCTGGACTTGAAGAAAAAGCCCACAGAGCTTTAAGTTGGCTCAGCTGTGCACAGAAAGCTGTGCTGCAGGCCAGTATGTGCTTAGGCATGGTGCAAAGATGCTCTGAACAGCTGCGCGGTTCCAGCTCGATGGGATGCGGTGAGCAGGTTTAGACAGAGCACGTCTGGGAGGGAGTTGCAGATCCCCTCCCTCATCCTGCACAGTATTGGGGCAGGCTGCGTGCAGCACAGCCTCAGCTCTCTCCCCTGGTGTGATGCCTCCTTATTGGTGCCAGCTGGGTCCCGGAATCTCAGCCTGGGAGAGATGAAATACAGCCTTCTTCACTGAGATGGGATGGCTCTAGGGCACAGCCACACTTGGCTCTGTTTGTTTCGTTATCTTTCATTTATTCTTTGGTGTTCACCCTACTAGAAATATAATAATAATCAGACAGATAGATTAAACAAACCAGAATCTCTGCCTAAAGATTCAATAAAAATTAAGATTAACCATCTAATGAGATCAAACAAACAAAAAACACTCTTAAATAATTTTCCTTTCCTTCTTCCCTTCTGTATAATTTAATTAGAAAAAATCTGGGTCCAGAAGGAGAGCTATCAAAATCCTTTGGGAAAGACATCCATCTCCAGCCCAACCAGAAAGAAGTTCACACTGAATCTCATATGGTGGCTTCTGTTTGGGTGGCTCACCGCCCACTTTTGTGGTTACAGAGAGATGTCAGTCTCCTAGCACTGCAAGTGCTGACTTCAGTAGAATTTCTGAAGCTCTTAAAGTTTGTCTATTTCTGTTGGTTTGTTTTTGTTTGAAATTTATAGACCATAATCCCAAATCCAACAAAATGAAGCAATGAAAACAGAAGTGAAGAAATGACTCCTCCAGAGGGAAGCCAGAAGCCCCTCTGAGCCCTGCCATATCCCTATGTGCCAGACCAGGAGCACACTTTGCACCCATGCCAGTCCAATTAGTTCATGTAGCCAGTCACCATCCCTGCAGGGGTATCTGTGCCACCTGAGCCACCCAGACATCCCAGCCTGCCCTTCCTTGCAGCACTGCTGTCCCTCAGGAGCTTAGCACTCTGGGGATGAAGCGATGAGACAGGATGGGGGGCAGTGCAAGACCTTCTCGTCCCTATTCCCCACTGCTTACATCTTGTTATTATAGCTATTATAATTAATTCAAATACAGACCTTAACTGCTCCAAGCTGTATTCACATTTTCCATCACGGAAGCTCTACAGGCCAGTGAAAGGCATTTCTAGGAAAGCGATACCCCGGGATATCTTTAGGCAATAAATTACCCTTTCCCCACTCACCCTCCCCACACATTTCATTTAAAAGTGAAAAGTGCTGAGTTTTATTAGGCCCCCTCTTGTCAACACGGGACGTGATTTGCAGTCCCAGGGCCAGACTTCTCTTCCCCGTTCCCCCCACCCGCCACAGGATCACGTTACAATAGACAGAGAGGTCTGCCAGGTCACGGCCCCCGTCGCTGTCACCCACTTCCCATTTCCTGCAAAATCCATATGTGGGAACATTTTCCCTTCATCATGGCTGGGGGGTTCATCCATGCTGGCGCACAAAGGCGCTTGCAGTATGTGTGTGCGTGTGCACTGATGGACATGCTGTAGCTATGAGAGAGATTGGAAGAAAAACTGAAAGAGAAAGGAGAGGAGGTGGTTAAGGCTAGGTGTCTGGAAAACACATTTCCTGCTCCTGTATCACTTGTCACCACCTTTCAAGCAAGCCATCCTCCTGACAGCAGAGCACCACTGCTTGGTCACATCCCCCTGAGTGCATGCTGGCATCTACCCAGTAGTGAGCTCCAAGTGAAGTAAAGCAAACATTGACACAAGCATCAGGCAGAAAGGGAGCAGAACGCTTGCTTGCCTAAACCATGGCGTGAGACCCGTGGGCACCCAGGTGGGTGTTCAGAGAATGACATGGCCACATGTCCATCTGAGGGGGAGCACAGCAGTGCCACTCGGGGTGAGACAGGGCAGTGTACAATTGCGGCCTCAGCAATGGAAAACAAAGATGGCTCTCCTCAGAGGCATGGGAGAACCAGATCATTTTCTTTCTTCCGCATGTCTTGTATTAATCCCTGGTGAGCTACTGGACTTCTGTTCTAACATAGCCCACAGCAAGTGCTGAAATGAAGGGCTGACTTATCAGACTCTGCAGGTTGGTTCATTCTCCATTATGGAATCAGTAACAGGAAGGAATTTTCTTTCTTATCTAGGAAGTGAACCTAAAATTGCTTTTCCTCAGGCTTCTGAATGATATTTACCATTAAGAAACAGTAACTGTTAACTGTAGGGGCATGGGGCCCCTTTTCCTGGGAGGGCACTGGAGATGTCCGTCCTAGCATCTGGAGCTAGAAGAGGGAAGTAGAGCAGTCTCTCTCACTAGTCATTACTAGCACAAGGGAGGTGTGAAATGAAAATTTCAGTACATGCTTACCCAGGGTCTGAGGAAAAACAAAAATGGTGTGGATTTCCTGTATTACAAGGCTATAGTTTTGAATGTTTGGCATCTATGGTGTAAATCTCAACATATCCGGTGTTTTTCTGAAAGATTCCTTTTTCCTAAAGGTTTCTCTTCTGAAACAGTATTAATAAGTAGTGATGCCAGAGTTTTATTCTGAATGTATGCTTCCAAGTCTGAAATCCAAAAAGTAATCCAAACATATGAATCTTTAAGGCTTCTCAGGTATGTCATATATAAGATTGTAGTGTGCATCAGGGGAAGCAGAAGAGATGCTCCTGAAGGTATTCAGATGGGACAAGGAATGAGACAAGACAAAATCAAAGAAGCTGGCCAGATGGCAGCTGCATGGATGTTCAAGGAGAAAGGCAAAACGGATTTCATTTTTGCTTGGGATGCCAGTGAGAGTCTGTGCAGGACTCATATGGGCAGTGATGTACTTTAGAAGGGGAAGATGATGTAGTAAGAGGCTGAGTGAAGACCTTCTAGAGCGTACAGGAAAAGTTGCAAATAGCAGAAAAAGAGATAATCAATGTCTGGGAAATAGGGACAGGAAGAAAAACAAAGAAAGTGTTGGAAAATAAGAAGATACCTAACAGTTTCCAGTAACAACCAGAATGATGAAACAGAGGGGAGAGAGAAATCACGTCTGACAGTGGGGATGCAGACGAATTGAAGTTAATGTCTGATTGGCAAGGGAAGCACTGCAAAGGAAAGCATTCAGTGCCTATTGTTCTGGTTGCCAGATGGGAAGGTGAAGGGACAGACAGAAACACTAAGAAGAATGCAAAAGGAAAAACTGAGAAAGAGAGGTAAGTTGGTCAATACAGGATTGTTTCTTCAATCCAAAGTGTAACTGAAATCTCCCGGGTATATAAGGCGGAGAAATAAAAAGAATAAAAGCCAAGTTAACAACAAACTCAAAAGTCAGAAATAAAGACAGTGCCTACCAGAAGGCAGTAATAGGAACAGGAGATCCCAGAGAATGAAAATAGCTCAGGAGGCAAATCAGTTCTATTCAGTAATGAAACACAGAGATAAACGGTCAAAAAGTTTTTTGTTTCCCAGCCAAATCTGCTGCATAGAAGCAGAGCAGTCTCTCCTTACTTACTCCTTACACGCTCCACAAACCAAAGGGTTTGATTTTGTTAGTAGACCATTGGGATGCTGCTCTAGAACTAACTACAGGCAAAATAACAACCCAAATACAATCCATGCAAGTATACTGGCCTGGAATTGAATTGAGAAGGTCTGCTTGGAATAGCACAAGTTAGCAATATATTCCAGCCATAGTGGGAAAACTGCAGCCCTCCTCAGGGGGGCATGAAAAGGGAGATAAGAAGGTGTCTGGGCCTCTGCCTCAGCAGGGTCAATCATATTTGCAAGGCATCTCAAATATCATCCCCAGTGCTGGCAGGCTGAAAAACAATGCAGAAAAAGGCAGAGGTGGCCCAACCTGACACTGAATAAGCAGAGTAATGCTTCTAACTGTGTGATGTTGCTGAAGAAAATCAGGGCTTTACATAACTTGTTAGCCTCTAATCCCATCTATGCATGCTATGAGTCACTTGTACATGTCTGACCAAGTATCACAGCTTGTCTTGACAGGAGATGTTGCCTGGACTCTAAGAAGTACCAGGTACATGATCCTCCTCAGGGCATAGAGGCAGGAGGAGGAGGAGGAGATGCCATGACACTCTGGGCAGAAGCAGTGTCTGCTGCAGAAGGCATTGCACACAGGGGAACGACAGCTGCCACAATAGCACATGTGCTGGCTTTCTTTTGCTTTTTTCTGTAGCAAAGAGAAACCATTTTTTGCCGTCTGATACATGTACAGGATACCTGTCTACTTGCAGTGAGCGTTATGGCTCTCAGCAAGCTTTGCCTAGATACTCAACAGGAGGATTCATTCCATGGTTTTGTTCCCTTCTCTTCTTCAATCATAAGAAGCATTTTAATTGAGTCTGATTTTCCCAGCATTCCGAAGGGGAGTGAGGGCAAGCTTTAAGGAGAGGAAGAAAATTGAAGATGCAATAACTGATAGATCTTCTGCTCAGCCCTCTGCTCACTGGTAAAATTAAAAGCTTGACCTGCTTCCTATGTATCTCGTGGCTGGATTTTTGTCTTATTTCAACAGAGCAATGCTGAGTCTGTTAGAGCCCATACTCCATTACTTCTGCCAGGAAATGCACTGCAGGGAGCAAGGATTCATGAATCAAACCTCTCCAAGGGTTGAAGGGCAAACAAATGGGGACAAAATACTTTTAAAAGTAGACTTCAGAGTGACACATAAAACATTAAAATTTGATTGAAAACCATGTACAACTGTGAATCTGCTTCTTCTTCTGCATAAGTGAACACTCCTGAGTTCCCAAAAAGTAGAGCTTTTGGGGAAAGAGTTCTGGCTGAGTATGTTAAACTTTAAATTAACAGCAGACATATTTCTAACCAAGTTGCCTGAGAATCCCTGCCACACTGGGGCAACACAGATATTTTTGGGACGCCTGTTTGCTTTCTTGAAAAGAATTTCTTATGTATTAGCCTCCCTTTTGTTCTTCCAATTGCTCCATGAATTGCAAAGATATTCTCTGAAATAAGTAGATTAAAATGTATGGGTGAACATTCATTTTAGGTTTCCTAATACAATGTTTATATGAAACACCAGCACAACTGGAACTTGTGAAGTTTCTGGCCTCAAAATGAACAACTCTTATGACAGAGTCCTCCCAAACCTGCTCTGTCTTGGGACTTTTTGTGGGTACTCTCCTACCTCACCTCAGGGCCTATTACTCTGGCCTTAACATTTACTTTGGGAAAACAGTCTTTCCATTTGTATTTTGTCAAGTAAATGAGGTTTAATTTCACCTGCACATAATTATCTCCAAAGTGAAAGACTCATTTATAAAATTACAGCAGAATAAACTTTGTGAAAGTTTGTAAATACACAAATATGTAGAAGACTGTCATGTAGGCTTTCAAAACCTCTTTCCTGAAGAGTCTTGCTTCTCTTAAGAAGCTCACAGCAAATTGGGCAAAACTTAGCCACAAGAATAGAGTCTGGCTTGGTGTACACTTGCCAAGTTTACAGTTTGTGTTGTTACCTGATATATAAATGATATAGATGAAACAGTTATAAAGATGAAGATGAAGACCTAGATATAGACATAGATGTAGACATAGACGCAGACATGAAAAAATTAGAAAGTTTTCCTATTTCTAGTTAGCATTAATTGAATTGTGTTTCATTTAGAGAAGCCCACAGAGAAATTTTTTATCTTTCCCCCTCCAGTATCCCAGTACTGGAAACTGAACAACCCTTATCTCTCACATGGTCTCTTTGTTACCTGTCCCGATCAGACACAAACAGATCTTCACGTTCAACCATGATGTTAAGAAGTGGTCAGCAGGAGTTGGTGGTCTGCTCCAGCAATTTATAGCTGAGCACAAGTGACTGGGGTGAGGGTGTAAATGAGGGTGTGACCTCAGATGATGGGCAGGTTTGTAGCTGTGACAGGAGGGCAGGGTATACACATTTACATGCAGCTTAGGCAAAAGTTAAAGGAGAATTATAAAAATTATTCAGCTCCATGAAGGCTTTTAAAATGAGAGATCACTCAGGCAGTTTAAGCAGAAAAGGTCTTTAGGTGCTAATGTCTAAAGATGTGAAAGTGGGACATTTTTCCTATCAGTGCTGCAATAATCCACTGTGAAAGGCAGGGTTAAATTTCTCTTTCATCACATAGCTGTCACTCCAAGTCTTGCTAATGTCTGGAATCAAATTTGAGTGCCTCCCTAGCTCACCTGATGCTCCTGGCCTCTCTTTTCTCTTTGGGTCCCCAGCCCTAAACTTTTCATCATATTAATATGTATCATTTAAGCTGGCCTGTGATAGAAGCAGTGGCTGAATCACGTACTAATGGCCATGTTTTTAGATGTATAACCTCCCAGGGCTTGTGAGATCTACCTTGGGCCCCCAACCCTGCAAAATATTATTACTCATTTGCTGTTTTCATTTCTTCTCCTTAACCTCCTCTGCCTTTCTGCTTTGTACTGCAGGATGCTCTGAGGTTCCAGGGAAGCCCACTAACCTCCATGGTACAATTCCAGTGTGCACATATACACACAAAGTGGGATCAATTTCCCCCCTACAAAAAAGACCAGGGGACGGCAATGTCTTGGATTTTCTCTCCAGAAAACAGGCCATAAAAGTGTCTGGATATGCCTCAGTATTCTTTTGATGTTAACCTAGGAGTAGAATATAGACTCAGATAAAGCAATCCTCTTAGTCTTTGGGACTGTTCTCAGAAGGTGTTATTCATGCTATAAGAACCTAGGGAAGGCACAGATAAGTACCTGGCTAAAAGGAAACACAATCAAACAGAGGGAAAGATAAATTGAAGTGTCCCACAGTGGTGGGAGCACCGATACCAGGCAGCTCCATCTTATGGTTCTAGAACAGCACATGTGCTGTTTTGTTTCCTGATGATAAATTACTGCTGTGTTCCAGGGACATGGTTGAGCAAGATGTAGATACAGGTTAAGCTTCTTTGTTTCTCAGAAAAATCTTGGAAGATCTATTCCCCGTGGAGACAGAAAGAATTTTTGTAGGAAGAACCTTGGATATGGGGACATCTGTACTGTGAAGAGGTTTCAAATCTCAAAATGTAGCAGCCAAAGTAAATAAAGAATCAGATCTTTGCAAAGCTGTGGAGTTACATGAAATAAATTCTTACCTAATTCTTAATCCAGTTTCAATGACTGGCCATCACTTCAGACTTTCTGTTGAAATGCCTCCAATTTTTGTTGCATTCACTGAAATTGGAGAAGCCAAAAACTAAAACAGCTAAAAACTACTGTAGATAAAGGATTGTTTGCCTATTTAACTGGATAAGCTAGGATTGATAGACTATATGCTCATAGCACTCAATGCAGGGCATTCATAGTAAAAACTAAATAAGTAAATAAGTATGGGTTATTTCTAAGAGTTCCCACTTATCGTGATAGATTAATTCAAAATATAAAAGTAGATTGAAGTAACTGGAACCAGGATATTTTAACAAGAAATGGGCAGGACCATTCTGATCTTACTCATTAAAAAATTGGAAAAAAAAAGAAGAAAGAATTAGGGAAAGGTACCGACAGGAAGGAAGTTAAGAAGCCAAGAGCGATGAGCTAGGACATTGCACCCTTGTATTATTTATAGAGGGGAAGACTTATGAATCATAAACAGGGACTGCAGCAGGACATTTGCAGAAAAAAATTAAACAATGGTTATTTATTTCCAGGAGGACTGCTAATCCAATGCCAACTACTGAAAATGCTGAAAACCAAAATGATTGATGGCACAAGAAAGATGCACTTTTCCTGTCCCATTAGTCTACAGATTTACAAAATCAAAGAAAATATAAACTGTACCCTCCAAGGCATATCTAAAATATTCACTAGTTTTATCTGGAACTAAGCACAGAGACAAAAGGGAAAAAGCAATCTTAAACAAAATCTCATCACCACACCTCTTAATCAGCAACCTCCTCTAATCTTCTTCCTTTTCTGATTTCAAACGAGATAGATCAAGATCACCAGCAGAGGATGGGGTCTGATTCCTCAAGTGGTTATTTCTGGTGCCTACCTCCAACTTCCTCTGACCTTGGATACTTGATGTCTCCTCTTTAATTCAGGTTAGTAAGTATGGAGAGGGAAAGGAAATATTCTACTACACTTAGGTGTAAGGAGCTATAGTTGCTCAGTGAGGTGTGGTTGCTTGTGAACATATACTGTATATATAATGAAAATGCTGACAGTTAGGGCAGCATTGTCCTATGTTGGTGTTAATGCTTATCATTTCAAGACCTTAGTCAATGGGAATGTGTTTAGACTTTGAATTCGATGGACAGTTGAAGTGCTCATCACATTAGTATAGGACACAATTTCCATACAATCCTAACCAGAGATAAAGACTTAGGCCTTTGTATTTGAATGTGCCAGCCATGGTTATCAGCTGAAGCATGTTGTACATCCTTTCTTAGCACAGGAAGACTCTGTGGTTAGTGCTGACTGCAAGAGCCAGTAATTATCTAAGACTGTTATTCTGTAATTTTATGTCCTTACAAAAATATGTTTTATAAGAAAGCAGAAGAATTTTTTTTTTCTTTTTACTTATTTATTTATTTGTTTTAGAAAACAATGGCTGAGAGGGGATGTTAAGTGCTGACTGTAGACACATCAAGAAGCCATAAACCTAAGGGAGGGGAAAAAGTTATTTAAGCTAGAATGTAACCTTGGCACATGAACAAACAAATGCTAACTGGGCATGAGAGGGATTACCAGAAGTAGAAGTAGGTTGCAAATGATCCAAACACTGAGAGAAGAAAGGACCTTTCCAATAAATGAAAAACAAATACATTTCCAAAGTGCATTTAAGATGAAGTTTAACAAATTCTTGATGGGGAGTAAGAAGACTACCGTCTGCTGTCACTAAACAGTGAGGCCTGGGATCATTTCTGTGGCAGGATGACGTGTGAGTGACATCTTTCTCCTGCCCCCTTTGTTTCGTGGCAACAAAGACTCCAAGATCTTGGCAAGAAGACAGAGTGAGCAGGATGGCACAGCATGCCTTAGTCATGTCTCTTTCCTGGAAATTCAGGGAATCAAAAGTTTAGTCGATGCTACGGAATGTGCAGTGACCGTGGTCCCATTTGCGATTCTAGAGGTTTGGAGTAAAGTGTGCATAAAGTCTCCTTTTAAGTTTTTGATCACCAATTCTCCTGTATTTTCTAAAGAAAAATATGTCACATTTCATATACATAAAAAGGCAAGCTATTGCAAGAACACTTTTTTATCCTGAAGCCAGGCACATTGCAACCACTAAATAACTAATACTTAGTTAATTAAGTTACTAATTATTGAACTGAACATCTAACTGCTCCTTACATGAGCCTGTAGGACCACATGAGAGATCTGAACCTTTGACTAGCAGATTGATACAACTTCTTCTTTGAAGAGTATTTCTTTTTAGAGATGACACATTGCTGAGTGTATGTTTTTTTTTTTTCCTGACATGATTGTTTTCCTGTCACTGCAAAAGATCCTTTATCACATGCACTTGTTTGTCACATATAAAGAACAAAGTGAAAACTTCTGCTGTCGACAGTGAAATCACACTAGGTAAATATGAAAGATCTCCTAAAAAGCAGAGTTTGACTATTGAGATTTAATGTGACACTTCCATCATTCACCTGCAGACAGCGATGGACCTGCAGTCTGCTTGGACTGACAAAACTAGATCCCAAGTGAGATAATCAAATAGAATATACCAAGCTATTTTCTAACTTTTTTCCAAAGCTGCCTCAAAGTTGACAGACTGTTTAGCCTCAAGTATCTCATATATCACCATTTACTTTACCATCAAACTTCTAACAGAAAAGTTCATTCATTTTCTCACCAAGAAGTTCCACAAACCACTTATCATCACTGACAGAGCACAGCATGTGCTTGACCCCATGAAGGACTTTCTTCACCACTTGTATTTTCTACCATGAAGATGTTCTCTGCAAATTTTATGCAATGTTGCCACTTTATCTGCCTCACCTTTGCATCTTGGTCGACTGACAAGCCAATTTGGCACTGAACAGTGCAAAGCCCAAGTCCTCATGCCTCAGAGGAGCATCTCCCCACTAACTTGAAAGTCTTGCGGAGACAGTCACCCATCACATTGCTTGGATATTGTGCCTACTCACTTGTCTAAGGAAAAAAAGCAGCAGAAACCTCAGTCTCACCATCATTGTGAAGAAGCATTTTTCACTGTCCTTGTGAGCAGGTGTTGATTAACTTCATTTCCTGGGTGTAATGTGTGCATACAGCCTTTGTGTCCTGGGAAGTGATTCATGTACAACTGCCTCACTTCCCAGGACCATTATCATCAACTCTTCCTCTTTGCCAATCCTTTGGAAAGGGGATAAGTTTTTTCCCAGGCTGTTCATTACTGTGAGCAAGAGGAGGAGGGGTAGGAACAGCAGCCACAGTTTGACAAATGACCTTTGGTAACAGATTAAACAAATGGTAAAAATTAGGTGTGCTACAAACTCCCTTAACATTCTCCACTTCTCCACAAGCACCTCCCTTCCCAACTGCATCCATGTAATAGAATGAAAGATACCTTCTTGGCATCCTTAATAAGCAGGAGCATGTTTGAGGGAAAGGAAGGATGACCACAGCACATAGGATTAGTCACTTAATATAACTGTAATTCAGGACAGATCAGTGACTAATTGATTCTCAAGTCTAGCATTGCCCTGACACCAATAAGCATGCCTGACATGAAAGAACTCTGTCTCCAGTAATAACTCTCACACCAAAAACTGTGTCAAATTGACTTCTATCAACAAAAACTAGCAGTGCATTTGGAGCCAAGTCAACAGTAAACTTACCCCTCTCAGTGGGTCCTTGCACACACCAGAAAAGTTCTGCCCTGGTGTTAAGTGGGTTCATCTTTAAACCTCACTGTGCACTCATCTGTTTCTTTCAGCAAGTCCTTTGTTTGAGGACAAATTCCAGAGATGAAAACTCTCCCAGTTCTGAGAGGGAAATCTGGTTTCTGGACGCTCTTCTTGATAAAGGCCTGATTTCTCATATTAAGAGCCCACAAATAGTTCCCTTCAGTGAGAGCCTGTTGAAGGAACATCACTACTTACATAGGACTTGTTTTTCCTTTTTTTTCTTCTTTTTCTGCGGACAAATGATGAAATCATTGGTGTTGTTTGCCATTAGCAAAGAGCATAACATTATGAGGTTAAGCCACAATTGAACTAACATTATTTCAGTAAAACTATAGTCAAGTCTGTCATGAGTGCCTACCTGCATGATGCTGGAATTCATCCCTATTGCCTCAGGATTTTCAACACTATAGGAAGCTGTTGGGTTCATCATAATGAGTGTGACTGGGGCATTTCAGTCAATGCAGCCTGTAGTCTTTCCAGCCTGCAGCAATCCAGAGGAGACTGCTATTCTCAGGCATACCCGATTGTCCACTTACATCTGTAGAATAATGCTAATTTAGCATAACAGGCCAACTGCTCAGCCATGTAAATCATTTTAGGTCCCCTTGAGTCTTTGGCTGTCCCAATTAATTCTAAAGAAAAGTCTGGTGCAAAATACCAGAGAGCTTGTTTTTGTCTTTACGTTGAAACTGTGAGAATAATACAATTTTCTGGTTCTTGTACTGAACTGTGACCTTCTCACCAAGTCAGGCTACGGTGTACTCTCTGAATCTGGCAGTATTATCTCCTCCTTGTCAATGTACCTAATTAAACTGTGCAGTAGGTTTTGGTTCTCATTACAGATCCCATCAGATGATGGCAGTACAAGATTCATCTGAGGAGATGTTCAACAGGAGCACATAACTGACTCTGAAGTGCTGCATTTAAGCTCTGGACCACATAACCCCTCAAATCAATGTTCATGTTCTCACTTTGTTGATATAGTTGTGCATGCAACAGGTACCATCACACTAAAAGTGTGAAGTTTGGTGCTGTTTTGCGTTCAGGTTGCAGAGAGCCAGGTGTATTTGCTATAGCAAATGTGTTCTGAGATCTCTACTGATCGCTTGAGGCTGGGACCACCCTTAGTGAAGTGCTCCAGAGAAAGGTATTGCCTTGAAAGGGACAAAGTTTCCAAAGAAGTAAGGAGACAAACACTGAGTCAGTGCTCACTGTAAAGCCAGGTAACATCAGTCTGAGGCTTTATCAGAAGAAACAAATCTTCTGGTTGGGTTTTTTTTGTTATTGTTTTTTTCCCATCTGGGTTAAGCTGACACAAACACACTTAATTCATTTAGTTAGCATAGATTACACTCAATCTTTTCCAATTCTGCAGGCCAGGATCTCATTGGAAAGTTTCCCTATAAGGTTTCCAAAGCATTGCTGCTAGGTTTGAGATTTTGTGAGAATAATCTTTTTTTTCTTTTATCTTTTTTTTTTTAAATTTTGCTGCTCTTTCTTCAAGTCAAAAGCGAAAGTACAGAGTACTTAAAGTGAGAAGAATTCCAGCAAAATGGGAGTAACATAGGAACCTTCTAAAAGGCTTTATGTCAATTTGATGATAAAATGGGCAGAACCAGATAGGTCTTCTCAGAACCCTTCCCCAGCAAGATCTGGGTCCGTGCTGGTTCATAGACCATTAGTGAGGATGACAGATAGGGTACAGGTCTTCCTGTTCACAGAGATGCTGCAGTAGTCACCACCTTCTGCACAGAGAGGGCAGCTGTTAGTTTTGTTGAGGTCTGAGCACTTAGGGGTTAACCCACAGCTCACTTTTGAATTTGACCCTGTGGAGTAACACGGTAGCATCCTTCAAACCTTTCCAATATCTCTTTGATGAAAATGTTTTAAAACAAGTTATCAGAATAAAAGTATAGTAAAAACAAAGTGGTTTGTGAAGAGTTTTGTCTAGCTTTGCAGATGAAGAAGCTCTAAACAAATATTTACAGTGCACATTAGGAGTTGAGATACAAACCCCGACATACCAATATCAGCATTCAAGAATTAGTCACTCTTCCCTTTCCCATTATGCAACAGATTCAAGAGAAGAGTTTTCTTCTCTGAAATGGAAGAAAGGTGTATTTAGCCCTGGAGAGTAGCTTGGTCAGGGATGCAGAGGTCCAACCAAGGGGACCCCAGCTCACTGGTCCCTAGGCTGCACTATGTAGGCAGTCTAATTCCTTTGGGGTAGGTGCCTGGCTGTGGTGGGATGTCCAAAACCCCAGCCTGATGCCTCAGTTCACTTTTTATGGTGCTCTTTCTCAAAGGTGGTTGAATTGACAGAGCAGTTTGGCAGCAGAAGAAACCAACCAGAGACTTTTTTAATGGACATTGGCTTGGTCCACAGCTCTGTTTTCTGCATCACCTGAGCTTGTATTTTACTCCTGATGCAGGCGTAGGTTGCCCTTACAAATGGTGTTTCCCCTTTCCCCCCCGTGAGACTGGCAGACTTTTAACTTGAAAAATAGCTGAAAAGTGAGGACACTGTGATTTGAAGCATGAGGATTTTGGGCAGCCATGAGTTAAGAATTGGTTAATATTAATTAAAGTAAACAGAACTCTTAGTTTTACCTTTCCAAAATGTGATAATAAAACAATAATGTAAGTCACCAATTCCTGGCCTTTCTCCAGTATTCTGAGGTTTTGTTATGATTTACTGGACACAACAATGTCAGGCAAATCTATTATCTTTCAGATGGCTGTTTATCTCAAGCCTGGTCTCTAGACCTAACATTTTTTTCAAGGCATACGACTTTATCTTGGATTCACAGAGATTGACCTGTCTGACTCCTGCTAGAATATACTATGGTTACTTTCCAAACTATACACAAATATATACATACAAAGCAAAAAGTAAGAATTCTGGAATGCCAGAATTTTAGTTACATTTAGTGTTGAGGCAAGTCACTAATAAATTTTTTAATTTATTTTAATTAGACTGGTAGAATGAAACTAGCAGTACACAATAGCATGCCTACATCAAAACATTGGCAGGTATATTGAGTGATAACATTTTAATCTCTGATTACACCAACATAAACAGCAGCATGAATCTCTTCCCCTCTTCCCCTCTTCCCCTCTTCCCCTCTTGTTATGAGTTCCCCCTTTGCTTTTTTTTTTTAATCTGGAACTTGAATCTATTGCAGTCAATGAAATGAGTCATCTGTAAAATTTGTTTCAGAATCCAATATATTAAAGGTGGGTTAATGGCAGCATGCAGAGTTGGGTAATTACAGTGTGTGGATCCAGGCCTGGATGAGATCTGAGTTCAGATGTCTAACTAAGGAAGACTCATAGCTAGGTCTGAAAATACTTATTGGAGGCTATCTGGCTCCCAGTCTCTCTGCCAGTTCTGACTGCTCAGCTTGCGTGCTTTTTCCTTCCTGCAGCAGAGACCTGGTAAATCCTTTCTGTCCATCGCATGTTGTTATTTCATCAAACACTTTATCTCCTGTAGCTTAGGAACACACCACTTTGGAAGGCTGTTCTGCATTCTGTGGTGAAATTGCTTAGATACAAGCATTTCCACAATTAAACAGAAAGCTCGTATTAAATAGGTGAGCACTTAGTATATCAGGCTCATGTTATTCTTGGATGCCCAGTGTATGAAGAGGATTTTTTGTTTCTTGTTAAGTATTGCTCTAACTTAATTACCAAAGGACTTTTACTGCTTCCTGAAGCTCAGAGGAACATTTTCTGCTTCCAGAACCAGAACCACAGCATCGAATGAGCACCAGAGGGCTCTTCCTACTTCTTTGCAACACCTCAGCAAACTTCTTTCTTTAGTCTAAAGATGTGGCACTTACTTTCTTCTCCTTTGCTATACCCCTGTGACACAAATATGCAAATAGTGAGCTATTACAAAACTGTAATTAGATTTTTATTTAGTGATTAGATATTGGGAACTGAGGAAGAATCTGGCCATGGTGATATCATTAATTCTTGACACTGTAAATGTAGAGAGGGATGCTGAAAGGAGAAGATCGACTGTGCGTTTAGATGTACTGCACTGTAAGTGAGAAAGAAATCGTCCCGGAGAGGAACTTGCACTGTCTTGGTGCTACACTCACACACAGAACCATAATGAGTACGAACTCTGAATATCTATGACAATCTTTTCTTGTTAGACTCACAGCTAATTTCTCCACAGGGAGATGGAGTAAACAGAACTGCTGATGAGTTATTAACTTTCTGCTCTCCAAGAGAAACATCAGACCATGATCAGTAGAGTGAGAGATGGAGGGTTAGTGGGGTGGATGGCTCCCATAACTGCGGACGCAAGCAGCTGCAGGAGGCACTGCCCAGAAGCCAACCATAGCTACATCTGTTGCTGCAGTTGCTCTGCTCATGAACATCTGTCCTTCCCCAGCTGCTCTAATGAGACTTCCCCTGTGCCCAGATCTGGACTACAAATGAGGAAAGGCACAGCCTGCAGCCATTGCTACTCAGTTATTTGTCCCACCATCTGTATTAAGCAGGCAATGGGATGGAAAGCAGTATTTTGCCTATATTGTTCACTAGTGTCCTCTAGCTTGAAAGATGGAAATTAGTAGGCATCCCAGACTGAGGCTCAAGGCAGGACGTGAGACCATTTTAACTCCCTAATTCTTTGCCAGGTTTAAAAACACTGTTTCTGCGATAGCATCACGAGGCCGTGTCTAGGATATATATATATATATATTCATGTCTGTATTTATTCCTGAACACTGAAAAGTTTAACCACAGAACTTGTGGCTAGAGTCCTAGGTAAAGAAAGAGGTTGAGCACACTTTGTACTCTTTTGTGACCTCTTTAATGCAACCCCTAGGTTTTCCTTTGGGCATATCCTTGTATCAGCTGTGTCATGTATCATATTATATTTCTTCTTTAAAGTCCACATCATTTTAATAGCAGTATCTCCAGAGGTTTAATTTGTGATCTGAGTAAAATCCCAGTAGATTATAAAACCCAGGGAACATGAACCTTGACAGAGGGCAGTGGCTGACTGTATTTTTGTACACAGTATTTTAGCAATAGGGAAAATAAACTCCTTACACTTGCATTAGGTGGTTTCTGGAGACCAACATCAAGTTTTGCCTTTAGAAATGGAAAGGAGCCAGAAATGCTATTTTTATGCACCTTTAACATACAGTTACTGGATTCTAAATGTAAAACAAGCAAATGCAAATACTTGCCAGCCAATAAGGCTGGAATTAGAAGTTCCCCTGTTGTGAGTAGAATGATCATTTTCTCTAGCTTTAACTGAAGTCTCTTCAACTAACATAGCAGATCCATGACTTACCTGTTAAATGCAAATGGTTGTCCTTGAACTCCCATCAAACTACCCTAGGCTGGATGTCACGCTTTCCTGTGACTTTGCAAGGCAGTTACCTAAGATCAGCAGTCATGTCTAGTTTTGAAGGCTGTGGTTCTGATCTCAAGGACTGGGGAACATTCCTACTTCTACATCATGAAGGATGTTAAAATCTAACCACAGAAAAGTATTCCTGTGTGAATTGCATTTCGTGTGTCATAGTCTATTTTTTTCAAACTGTGATTCTCTAGACAAGTCAGCATCATCTGGGAATGGCTGCAAACACCAACATTTTTTAATTATATGCACACATAATAGTGAACAAAGATTTGTCAGTGATCCTCCCATTGGCACATCTTTGCTCAAAAGAAACGTCTGTCTTTTAACCATACCCCTTTAAGCCTTTCTTTTATGAGGCATCCTGTTATGCAAGACCTTGGCTGCAATCCAAACCATATTGGGCCCCTTTTAAGCATCCCTTTTACAACCTATCCTTTACAGTAACACACCAGTCCCTTGTTTCCCAACAACAACTTTCTGTGCAGAAATCTTTCAGCCCTAAAGAAGCCTTTAGACCCAGCAGTTGTGTGATTTTCACCACAAATAGCAACTCTTATTTATCAGCAGCATTAATCTATAAAGGCATTATTCTGAAAACTAGCAGCTTTTCAGAGGTTGCTAAGAATGTTACAATAAAGAAACACCTAGAAAATCCGTTGGATTTAACTAGTGTCATGTTTCTCTTGGGTTGTAACTTTCTGTGTTGTTAACATATTATCTCTCAGTTGTCACTCCATTTGACCTAGAGGATGCAGTGCGTATATTAGCCATCTACTGATCTCCAGAGAAATCCTCCTGAACTAATCACTGAGCCAGTTATGGGCTTATTTCACAAAGATGTAAGAATGTAGAGATCGCAATATCCTTTCACACACCATCCTCATGCTGCCATCTGGTTAAGCAGCCACTACCATGGAAAGTAATTCATCTATCTGTAGGTCTTCATGAAGAAGGCAAGAAGAATGAATTTTTGACTGAAATTTAAAGAAGGAAGAAAGAAGGAAAAAAAAAGAAAAAAAAGAAGGAAAGGAAAAAGGAAAGAAGGAAGGAAGGAAAGAAGGAAGGAAAGAAGGAAAGAAAGA
>JACDJE010000008.1:1626914-1704119 GCA_016647715.1 Pavo muticus
GAAAGAGAGAAAGAGAGGGAAAGAGAGAAAGAGAGGGAAAGAAAGGAAGAAAGGAAGAAAGGAAGAAGATAATCATTTAGGATATGGAACAAAGAGAGAAAAGAGAAGGAGAAATTTAGGCATCGTCCAGTACTCAAATCTCTTGCAGTACATGAAAAAGTAAGCTGTAGTAGTCTAATTAAGAAACATTTCTGTTCTGTAGACAGAATACCTAGTGTGGTCTACATCTAAATAATGTGGATGCGTTTAAACTCTTAATATTTTGATTTTTCAAGTCTTTAATTTAATTTTGCAAGCATAATGCAGTAATAGATACATATGAATGCTTTCCTAGGGAATGTGCAGTCATTGTTTTACAAATTATAACTCAAGTACAGGCCAGGAGGAGAGGGTATTTTGGCAGGATGGAAAAACATCACTAGATATTTTCATTATCATTAAGCACAAACAGCAAATGATCATATGCCTGGGCTGGTCAATTTTCAGGCCAATTTGAAAGCCACATTAGAGTACTTAGTATAGAAATTGCTTATTGTACCGTACTATCCATGGTCCCCCATGGGAATCTGAAAAAACCTATGATTGAAAGGCCAGTAAAAAAACCATAATGGCTTATTAGCAGCAAATGTGTTATAGCAACAAGTATAATGGTGGAACAAAATATAGTACTATGTTCTTGATCCTGTGACAAACAGTCACACACACACATACGAACACAAAATTGTTTGGTAGGATTTCTGTTAGAATTATGCTGCTGTAATTCAGAGATGGTGGGTTGCATGGAAAAGGAGAATCAGAATCAAAACCTGATACATGCAGAAGTAGGCCATGAATCACATCAGTACACAGACACCTTTGCTGTATCTTCAGCATTGTCCAAGTCAGGCTGTCCATTAGACTTGCTTTTCCTCCTTCCACCTCACTGATGCTTGTGCTTGGCCTCTCCACACATCAGGACCAAGGGAAAATAGTGAGAAGACACCTCCACTATTTTTAACATAGCTCTGCCGTAGGTTGAGCCTCAGAAGTGTGAGACTCTCAGATCTGTGTATGGAAAAACAACAAGCACTGACTGTACCTGCATTGCACAACTTCGGGACCCCTTGTGGCACTCTCCAGACTCTTTCTCCAACCTCTCCAACAATACACAGTTTCATTAATTTCTGAGGATAGCCTAGTTTGGCTAATGAATTTAAGAACAGTTTTTGAGTTAGTTTATTAATATATTTTTGGAATGGAGCAGGAATGGAAGCAAGGAAAGAGCATTTTTTTCCTATTAGTTCTTTACCTGAGGCTACCATTGTACAAACATGATTGTAAAAAAACAAGAATAAGTGAATACATGACTTCAGCAGGGCTTTAATTCCTCTGCTGTCAGGTATTAATTTAAGTTGCAACTAAAACAATGGTTGGATGCCATTGGTTCAGTGAAAACCCTACTCCACACGACTTTTCCACTGGAATGCTTTCAAGGTCTTTTTCCTCTTCCTATCCTAGCTCCGAAACCTTTATGCAAACGGTCTTAGTCACAATTAGATTACATCAAAGAATGTTTGTCTTGGTTTCAAGCCTGCTTGGGTTAAAACCAAGATAAATTGCAAATTGGCTAAAACCACTAACAAACACCCACATTTTCTGATCATTACAGATGAGGAATGTACAGTGCATTTAGGTCCTATATTTCCACCGCCCTATCCTGTCCTTAGTCAGCAATTTGTTAGGTAATTGAAAAACAAAGTTCAATAGACAGTCTCAGAGTGGGTGGGTTTTTTCTCTTTCCCCTTTTGGCTTTTGTGCATCACAGAATACTTACATAGGCATCAAGTCACAATGGGACACCCATAAAAGCCACCACATGTGAAACATAAAGAGAGGAGGTAACTCTTGGTGCCTAATGCTGGAAGAAAAGTAAAACTTAATATGACCAGCTACAAGGGAAGGCAGTCCTATTCTGCCTCGTTCTCTGTCTCCACAATCACAAATGAAGAAAATGAACAGGTATCAAACAAGCTTGCCTTCTCCCCTTGGTAATGCAAAACTGCTGCCTTCTGGATAGTCTGCAGAAACGAAAAAGTAAGGAGGGGTCATTTACACAGCCAGTAAAGTGGAGATATCTCTGGTGGGTCACACCGTGACCTGGGCGTCAAAGCACCACTTGGGAGCCACTGGACTCTGGTGAGAGTAGAATTAAGCACGCTGCAACTGGCCAAGGAAGGATGTGAAAAAAAGCATTGCATTAGCACAACTTTTTTGCAGACTGTGGTGTGAGATAGGTAGTGAACTCAGGAGCCAGTATCAACATGAAACTCTGTAGAATGGAAGTGAAAAGTCATCGCTGATGTAAACAGATTTTCTGTTCCTGGAAGCTGAAGGGGGCTGTGCAATTTCACCTTATTAGGGCTATGCTGTTCAGCTCTCTCAGCATCGGGCCAATTTTACTATGTATGTTTTAAGTCTGGGTAGCTCAGTAGACACGGAGTTATTCTGGACTTGTACCACTGCTTCCTAATAGATGTGGTCAGAAAAAAATAAATACAATCCATGAAAAAAAGTTAAAGTAGAAAAATACTCTTGGCCAGATATTCGCCACAAGGAATATTTGCTCCTTGACATTTAGGTTGGCCAGTCAGCCCAAAATAGACTGTTTTCCCAGAAAACAATTTCATGAAGGTACATTTTAGGAGACATTTTTTCCAGACTCTTTCCCCTAAGTACTCAAGGTAACTGCTGCGGCTGTTAACACGGTGATGAAATTGCTGTCATTCAGTCATGGGCTGGCAAAAAAACTGCATAGAAAATTTATACAGCTGGAAGTTCAGTATGTCCAACAGCTGTTGCATGCAGCAGATTAATACACTCCTCCGGAATGCAGAGCAACCATAATTATTGCTTAGTTCAAATTGAACGAGAAAAATGTGGCTGATGGTCAACTTTCTAGGTAGAAAGGACTGCTCTTCACATCAGGTCTATGTCCTCAGCTCCAGCATTTCCCTTGGGTTTTAATTCCTCCCCCGCACTGCCATCCTCTTAATAGTAGTAGTATTATATCCTTCACAATCAGAGCAGAGGTATGAAAATTGGGCCCTAAGCTGGGGTGGAAATTACTATTTAAAATGTGAAATAAAGAGAGCAGATCCAGCTTTTATCAGTTAAGTATGTTATGACATTTTCATCTTACATGAACAGTAACTCATAAGCTAGAGGTTTCTTTGAACATCTCAAAGTTTTTCTTTTTTCTGGTTTACATGTTAAAGTGAGGCTGAGTTCAGTAAGGTAGGAGATGATAGTTCACACTGCTTCCAAAAGTAACTCTTCCAGTAACTGTACTGATACTGATGTCTGGTGCTGCCTGGTTTGGGACAGATTGACATTATAGTCTCTGTAGTCACTGAATCTATCACCAGAGACAAATTTGGTGATGTTAAGTAAATTCCCCAAAACATCTTTCGAACAAATGTATGAAGTATAATTCCTCTAGATTGACTAGACATATGAGTAGATTATGATATCACAGAACCATAGAATCATTTGAGTTGGAAGGAACCCTTAAAGGCCATCTAGTCCCTGCAATGAACAGGGACAATATATACAATATATAATACGATGTGTATATTCCCATTTAGCCCTGCTGTTCAGCACGCCCTGGGATCTTCCCACCTCTAGCTGTGCAGAGTGCATGGCGCAAAGCAAACCTGACCAAGGACAGCAAGTGCTCAAATCCTAATGAGAAAAACAATTTGGTCACCTTGGTGTAGCACCCAGACTGGAGACTGACTCCCAGCTGTGAAAACACAGAAGTAGTCTAGGATATAATGGATTTGGTTGCTTAGTATGAATTAAAAAGTAGGTACAAGCTGATAGGTGACCAACACCTGTGCATTATTTTCTGATGGAAGAAAAGGTTTTAAAACTAGTTCAGCACCTTCCACAGACTTTAAAAGTGATTTGTTAACTCATAGTCATTTTCTTCAACAAATTGAAATCCTAGAAAAAGCCGATTATCTCTCTATAAATACAACTGCTATTAAAGAAAGTACATGTTCCTATTATGAAAAGTACTAATTCTAGTGAGGCTATGAAATGCTTCTTCTCTTAATGCTTTGAGAATCAAGTGGAAATCAAGATTCTCAAAAAGCTTAGGTGTCTCAGGTGCATTATGTCTCTGCGTCTGATTTAAGGCCTGATTTTTCAGAAATGTTGAGAAATGGCTGCCTGAAAAACAAACCGTACAACACTGCTGGAAATCTCAGAGTTCAGATCCAAACACAGTTACAAATTTCAGCAATGATTAAGTCAGTGGCCCGTTTTTTATCCTTTACAATTATCATGATGACTTATGAAGTTGGGATCTGATTCCAGGTTTTCTAATTTTTAATCTGGAAAGTCCTAAGGCTGTGTGCCCATTTAAATTGCTTACTTGACTTAAATGTTTGGATTAAAGTAACAAACTAAGGCACCAGGAAACTACTGCAATCTATGTACGTGTACAATTGCTAGCCAGTAAAATGCTTTCAGAATGTTTTTAGGCTCACAGACAAGACAATCAGAAATGTTCATTATGAACATATAGTATGAAAGTCTACAGTGTTCACTGGAGTGAAAAGTGATTGGGGCCAGAATGAGGATGCCACGGACAAAGCCTTATCAGCTCGCTACATTTTTCCCTAGGCACAGCATACACCAGTCTTATTTTGTCATTACACAATTATTTAAGGTGAAAGGCACACAAATGCCTGTCCAGTGTTATGTAATGTTATCAGATGCTAGTGGATCATGCAGTTGTTCTCATTTAATAAAACGTATCAAGTCAGCATACATGTAACATTTCCATGTCCTGTAATGGCTCGACTAGTCTGGTTAAGGCTGGTGGTCATAGGGAGGCTGATGGTGATCTGGTCTTTTGTACTCACAAAGGCCTTACGGTCAAACCTGCATTTCTCCCCTGTTGACTGAGCCTGGGCCTGGAAGTCTCTGCCCATTACTCTTGGCTAGGAATGCGTAGAGGGGGACAAAACAAACTCTCTTTGTCTTCTCTTCAGGGCATGATCCAATGCTTACAGAGATGGCAAGGCCATTTCTGAGCCTTACAGCAGTCAAGGTTTGAACTACATATATAAACCATAAGCTGTTTGGAGTCTTTTTGTGACACTCTTCTATCTCTATGATGTGCCTGCCTGCAGAAACAAAAACAGCCTCAATAAGAGATGGATATACTCAGAAAGGCAAAAAAACCCCACAAAACAAAACAAAAAAACCCCACAGATCTAATGAATGGAGAACATGCCATACTGTAAAAGGCAGAAAAGGATTCTGTTCAAAAAGCCAAATTCAAAACATTTCCTAAACATCATACTTTTAGTGTACTTGATTTAGTCTACCCAAGAAACAGGGAACTGCCAGTCAGTGATGGCCAAAGGAGGGTGTCCAAGACTGAATTCTTGGCAGATGCAGGGTGTTTTTATAATTTCTTGCAGGTTGCCAGAGGTTTTGCTTAGCTTTTTTTTTTTTTGGAAACAGCACACACATTCCTCAGTGTGATTTTTCATTCCTTTCCCTCATTTCCCTGCCCATTTGTGTGTCGTTGCCCAGTGTTTCTGCATTGCATGGTGTCGTGCAGGGAAGGAAGGTGCAGGAGAGTGAGTTGCTGGTGACCCAGAGGTGTGGCAGGGAGTAGAGGGAAGTCTCTCCACTGTGTCATTTCTGAAGTCAGCTTTGATCAGTTTAACTGCTAAGGTGCCAGGGAGAGAGGGAGGAAGCGAACCACAGAGCTAGGTGGTAAGGTTCATGAAAAGAGAAGTGTTAAAACGCGGCAAGGCAGAGGCAGTCCTCACCCTGCTGCCCCTGCCTGGTGATGGAGAGGAGCTATGGGGAAAGGGAAGTGAATATTCCCCAACGGTTTAAACAGCTGCACAAATACTCTCCATCGGCCTGTGAGTAAGGACAGGGAGGAGGCAGTGAGCCCATATCCTGCACTAGTGCATGGAACAGAGCCAGCTGAGCACCCCTGGTTTGAGCAGCTGCCATGGATGGGCTGGTAAGTGACATGGCTCTGCTAGTGACTTGGAAGGGGATGCGAGGATGCGCACGGTAAAATGTGGATGGCTCTCAGCAGCCACTGAAGATGGCTGTCCTTCTTCTAATCCCAGAAAGGCTCCCTAGTGGTCCTATGTCTTCATGGCCACTTCCCTCAGGGCTCCCCATAGATGGAGAGGCAATGTCCAGTGTCTCACTTAGTGCAGACTGGAAAACTTCACTCATAGAGCTGTATCTCCTCTTGGTGAAGATCTTCATTTTGAGGATGAACTTTGGCTTATTTTAACCCAGGTCCCATCTGCACTGACACCTCCCTAACTCAAGGTGACCAGGCCATTTAACTAAGCTGGTCACCCCTCTTTGGTTATAAATTAAAACATCACTCACACTTTTGTAGCACAAAGTGTTTTTTAGTCATAGTTTATTGCTCTAAAGCCACAAGAAGGGTGAAGTTTTCTTTCCTTTTTGAAATAATAACGTAACACGGAAGGAAGCAAGGGAAGAAACAAATGAGAAGAGAGGGAAATAAGGGGACAGCTAAAATAAATATAGAGGGGAAGGGGGAAGTTAATGAACTTGCTCTGTCTAATAAACAGTTTCCTTCTTTCCCCCCTCCCTTTAGTGCTGTTTGTTCACCAGTCCGTGCTGGCCACATTTTCCCGGAGCTCCCTGCCCAGACGGCTGAGGAGCAAGGGCTGCAGGAGATGTACTGGTCAGCTGGTGGCCAAGGCTGTGGTCACCCCACTGTGGCAGCACACCACATGCAAGACTACCATGAGAAAGGAGCGAGGAAGCAAGTCCACGTGGTCCAGACAAATCCCTGTCTCTTTTCTTAGTGTGCCAACAGGGACAGCAATTAATGCCAAGGGGGGTTGTGGCTTTAATGATGCAGACACCTGTTCCCTGAGAAATGGCCTGAGCCCTATTTGGCACGAGTCACTGCTGAGGATCCTCAGTCACAAATTGCTTTTCCATAAAGGCAAAGCAGCTTTGTTTATAAACTGCTGTAGATAGGCTGGAGTTTTCATGATGAGAGCACAGAAGCAACAGTCATTACAGCCATATAAATGAGTTTATTTGTTCAGCGAGAGCACATCTGCCAGGCTGTCGTGAGGTAATCTGCTGCTGCTACTGCCCACGATTAATAGGCGCTGGGGGACAAACAAGATGAGAGCGCGACCCGTCTGTACAGAAAGGATTGCCCCATCAGCTTCACTGGGACCCCAGCACTGGCCTCAAGGGACAGTGAGGGTCTCCCAGGGACAGGGTGGCAGAGCTGGCCCCGATGCACAGGGAAGGAGTGTGTTGGGAAGATGAATGCACTGGTAAAGCTGCCATAACATCTCCATCCCAAAATAAGCAGCCTGGAGGGTAGGGCTGTCCCTGTTTGTTCTGCTGGACATTGAAAAAAGAAGTGAGAATAAATTGGGGCTGGAAGCAGAGGATGGAGTCAAGGCTCAAATTTCAGATCCAGACAGTGAAAATGGACAGCCTTCAGTTCTTGTTTGGATCCAGAACCTTAACTTGATTCACCAAAAAAATTGGAACTGTTTCTTGACTCTGTCTCTTGGCTCAGATTTTGGTAGAGTACAAAAGAGGTGTTAATCCAAGAGTTTGGTTTAGACTCTCGTTTAGCTGGAAACGAATACCTTGCCTGTGGCACAGATCCTGCAGGCAAGAGGCAGAAGATTATTCGGTTTGTTATATTTTTGACCCATCGAGGCCTGAAAAAATCAATTGCAATGCCACTAAATGGTCAAATGCTGAAACACAAAGGACAGATGGAAATAACTGCAAATGCTGTAACCTGGCACAACACCAACACTTCACATCTTTTACAGCAACTACCAGCGGCAGCAGGGAAAGTGGAAATCTAGAAGAAAACCTCAGTTACAGGAGGCAATGCTGAGAGAGGTGTTAATCCATGAGTCCATACAGCCAGGTCCATAATATTTTGCATGACTGGAGAAACAAGATAAAAGATGAGGCTATAAGATGCTCAGACCAGAATAAACATCCTGTCCTTTCCCTTCCACCTCCAGGGTGAAACCAACATGACTGGCAGGCCCAGCTGATATTACTGCTACTTGTCTGGTCCCATCCAATGGTCCTGACAGATGTTTTAATCTACTGTTTGAAGAATGACTTCTGCACAGCTCTGCTCTTCAAACATCTGTTTCTGTTTAGATAGACAGAGGCATTTCAAACTGCACTGGCCATGCCACACACTGGGAATTGTTTAAACGGCAACCCAAGTTGCTTACATTACTCAGTTACAGCGTAAGGAGGATTTACTGCAGCAAACCTTGACATATTTTTAAGCCCTGTATAACAGATCATTCACGAAAAGGGAACAGTTTTGCTTCCTAAATACATCCTTTAAAAAGGGGGTATTTACAATTATAAACCCATAAAGACATCTCTGAAAAGTCAGGGCTTTTCTACTTCCACCCCTGCAGCCATGTCAAAGGAAGAACTGCTTGTTTAATCATAATTTCACTATACTTAGCTTCCCTGGCTTTTGTAGTCAAGTGTGTGTGTGTTTTTGCTGTACCACCTCTTGCCCTCCAGTTGTCAACACCCCATGATTACCACTGCTCCAAACAACTCAGGACACATTGCGTGTCAGAGGATTTCTGTGCTGAACCTTCCAGGTTCTCAGCAAAGGGGAACGAGATGAACTTAAATTTCAGATGGCAGTGGTGAGAGCTCAGTATCACTAAACCAGTAACATTTAAAGGACCTTCTGCATTCTCAGGTTTTGCGTCCCTATTGCCATACCCTTGACATTAAAGAAGACAGCCCCACCCTCTTCTTTTCTTTTCCTCTGACTTACATAGTTGTTCAAGCCTTGAACTACAAAGCATGTCCCAAGATCAGATTTTCAGCTGATCGGTAATTGCTGTATATCACTTGTAAGGAATATCCTGACTGCTGGCCATCAAGTGGGAGCTGCCATCATGCCATCATCCAGCCCTTTGCCTGCATTCTTGTAACAGGTGGAGCACTTTGTTAATGCATTTGGCTGATTTTCAATGGTGAAATATTCCCTTGGGGTTCCAGTTTTAAAAATAGCAGAAATTGGAGCTTTGTCTACTAAGTGATAGGAGCACACTGTGAGCTTTTGCCTCTTTTGTCCTACAGGGAATTACTGAAATAAAACCACATGCTGAAGGATCGCGCTGCTTGTTTTCTTTAGCATCCTTCCTCCTTCTCTGTGACTCCTCGGATCTGCTAGCTGAGGAGACGCTGCAGCAGTCTCCCAGGTCAGCTTTTCTTTTCCTGGCTGCAAGCTTCCTTTACAAGCAGCTCTCAAAATCAAACACGCAACAATACTTTCATCCTTCCACGTTGTTTCTATTCTCTCTGAACAAAAGAGCAGGTTAAAAGGAAGCCCTTACTGGAACATGAAAGTGCTGGTTCATGGCTGGCTGTGTTTCTGTACACAAACTGTATTTCTTGTGCTATTACAATAATGAAGGGATTCATTTTGCTTTATGGATTTGGTTATATGGCTCAGCTGCATCAAAGTCCTTAAGCACACATGTAAGTCTGAGCTCATGAATAGTCCCACTGAAATCAGATGAAGAGCTCACCTTCTTTAAATTAGACGTGTTCGAATGCGTTCCTCATTTGGATCCTGCAGTAATTAGCCTGGAAACAGCGAACAGCCAGTTGCATTGAGCTGAACTTCTCTTTCACAGAAGTGCCAAAAACAATGAAAAGAGACTAATGATATTTCCTGAGATCCACCTGTTGCTCAGTTTCCCTTCAATTAAGCGACAAAGGGGAGGTGCGGGAACCGCTTCTTGTTATAAACACAGATTAGTAATCGGACAAATGGAGATAGAGAAAGAAAGGCGAAGGCAATGTGAAACAATGAGAGAAAAGCAGGCAGTGCTTTATCAAGGCCTGGCCATGCATGGGGGAGCTCAGGAAGAGACGCATTCCAGTACTGCACAAAGGCTTGAAGAACAATGTCTCCCTTCCTTAATAAGGTGTTTGAACAGGCTAAATGATCCCTCTGGAGATTATATGGAAGTGAAATACATCAAAATAGGAAAGGAGGAAGAAACACATTTCTGCCTCGATGAGGCACAGCCCACATTTTGCTGAGACATGACAATGGACTTCTAGTGAAAACACGAAGCAGCAGATGAACGTTTTTCAGGGGGTAAATACCAGCTTCTGCTCCACCACAGTGCAAATGTACCTGGTGCGTACCAAGCCCTTGGCATGCTGTTTCTGCTTGGGTTGCCCCCATGACTGCCCCACATCTTTGTCCTCCATCCAACAGCTTCTCTGCAGTGCTCACTTCTCCATGCCTTACTCCAGGTGTTTTTGTCAGTTATAATCAAACTCTCAGTTCAAGAACCTGAAGTTCCACTGCTGTACTACCACTTCAGTGTCTGTAGGCACAGAACCAAAGAAGAGATGAGTTGTCATTAGTCTTCAGGAATTCCGCAGCACCCAGGGGCACCTGCACAATTTCCAGGCCTCGAAGTCACCTCCTCTATAGACTAACTGCTCTCCCTGCTAAAACAGCAGAGGAACTGGGTACTTATGGGTGGATGCCACTGAGTTTAACAGCCCCTTTTCAGCGAGGGCATGTCCCCAGAGCTGCCCTACCAACTCTCTGTGTCATTCCTGCTTCTGAGGGAGGTGGTCATGGAGGTGCTCCTCAGCTGACAGTGTCAGCATGACATGGATAAGCCATCCTGATACTTTGCCACAGGCATTGTGGAGGGCATAGTTCATACCCCATGGTCACTCAGTTTCCAGTCAGGTGACAGAGCTTGTCATGTTTGATCATGTACACGTCAAAATCTCACAGGCATATAGGCATTGCAGCAGAAAATCATCAGATGTTTATGGAAATGCTGCCTGTGGCCTTTGTCCATCTTTCCATTACTGCCAGATAAGACTCACATGACCAAGGCTCTCATTTGGGAATCAGTGACAACACCTATTGGTGGTCTTCTTAAGGAGCTCACCTACACCTGAACATTTTGTAACTTCAGGTCATCCATGTACTGTTCAAAATGTGCCTTCCTTCACTCTAAGGATCTCATAGTCTTGGCACTGGGAGACACCACAACCTGGTACTTTCCCAAGAAATCAGGTAAGAGCAAGTAAACATCTCTTCAGGAGGAGGCTATGCTTTCAATTAACTTAATTTTTGATCAGATTACACTGGCGCCTATACTTGCAAAGCATTCGGCGTTATTTTGTTTAGCAGATTCTTTTCCTAGCGATGTCCATCTTAGGCAACTTTATCCCTGCTTTGACATAAAATAAGTTGCTTTCTAGGTAAATATTCAATCAGAAGGAGGAGAAGTATAACCCTGTCTGAAAAGGCACTAAGAAGCATTTAGGCCAGAGTAATTTGGGTATATTGATATGGGGCTCAACTACAGTAGGTATGGGACTGTCAGGGACCTGGTGGGAAGGGTGGGTTACTGTGAGCTGGTTACTCTGAATCACGTGGAACAAAATCTGTTAATGGCCACAGTTCTGGCATCAGACTGCCAAGGGAGTAAGTTTTCCTTAGGTGTAGTGTTTATGTATTTACATCCACTTGTGTCTTCAGCCTGTACAAAACCTGTTCATTCCACTCTCTGAGCCTGCTGGCATTGTGTTTTCACAGGTCTGCACAGAGTGGGCCAACTTCTACTTTGGCTTTGGAACCATTTCTGAAGTTCTTTCTTCAGAAGTAAAGCTTCATTTAAAAACTGTGGTTTGTTGTAGAAATGCTTCTGGGGGCAATTCCCTATGAGTGTTGAAGACCACAACACTATTGCTAGAGAAAAAGATAAAACATCAGACTAGATCGTATTCATGAGCAAGTGAAAAAATGCTTAGCTTTATAGAGAATGTTAATATCCTTGACAAATATCTTCTACTTCAGCTCTCATGTTTGCTTTTTATTTATGTACTTGCACTAATAATGTTCTCTTGAAAAAGAAAAAGCACCTGAGATAGTTCATTTTGCCAGTCATTCCTTAAATGATTTATCAGCATGTGATTATGAACTGCCTTTAAAGTCATGGTGTAATACCTTCTCTATTTTCTCTACTGTTAAATAGTGGGTAACAGCTGAATTGCTACCACTGGGTAGGATTTGAATAAAGATCTTCACGTAGAGGTAACCTGTGTTTTCCGCAAGACCATTGGTGGGGAAGTAACGTGCATCATTTTCCTAGATGCATACATACATGCTTATCAGTGTTGGTCTGCAAGATATTTCTTTACTGATTGCTGAAGGCAGAGGAAAGAAGCTGTCTCCTGCGGAAGACCACATTAGGACTGTGAGATGCCCCGTTCTTCATAGACTCATGTGAGCTGGAGCAGGTCATGCAGAGCTGTGCCTCACACAGTCTTAAATCCATATATGCTAGCAAAAGCCAAAAAGGTGTGTATGTCTGGGAATGGGGAAGTGGGAACCTTCCAACCCTGTCATCTTACCTTGGCTCAGTTTGACATTATTTCTATCCAAGTAAAAGCAACAGCTGATTATATATAATAAAGATAAATGCTACATTGCAGTACTGTGTTTATTAAATCACTGCATTTGTAGGGGAGTTCCTTGGCATTGTTTGTCTGTGATATAAATATTTTAATTCTCTGTCGGTAAGTGAGGCTGGTGTGTGTATATTACACAGTGTACTCTCTTATCCGGTTAAGAAAAGCAACAGATGCAAATTGTCCAAACAAACATTTTGTTTCTCCCCACAGCTGGTCTGATTGTCATCATTCCTTTCAGCTTTCAGCTCCTTCTCTGCTCTGGGTCGAACACATTTCTTTTACAGGTGTGGATTTGGATTGTTGAGTGACAATCCATGCTCTGGGTTTCCCCTTTTATCTACTTCTCGGATAGTCTCCCACAGTTTGAGCTTGTCATTCTTCCTAATCAGAAAGCCAAGACTACATCCATCTGCAGACCTCAATTAAACCATTTTTCTTGTCCTGTCCACAATCAATATAGAGAAGAGTTTATTTCCTTCCTTTTTTGCAGCAACCACTTACATTGCTGAATTTATGTTATTGGTCTCCTCTTAGTCCTGTCGTTATTCCAAACAACCACATTTCTTTCAGGCTTTCCCCATAGGCTATGTTTCTGAGCTCTCTCGTTACCTGGACCGCTTCCAGTTGGTCCATAGCTCTCTTGCAGAGTGGTGCCCCAAGATGGACACAGCACTCCAGCTGAGGCCTTCAAGTGTAGAATTATTTTGCTTCCCTTCTGTTCAGCACTTCTGTTCTCATTCATATTTCACCTTGCAAGAATGTAGCAAAATTACCCATTACAAATGGGAAAGTGTCTTTGTCAGAAATGATAATTTCCTTAAAGAAAGTCAAAAGAAGATGACAATTGTTGCACCTGAACTAGACTGTAGTCCTTTAGTATGTCCTCCCTTAGGGTCATGAGGACTTCACAATCCTTAACAAGCTAGTTTCTAATGAAACCGCAAGATTGCAGTTGGGTCTCACTCTATTCCAGGGTAACTAGAATCCCAGTTTTGACAAAATTACCAATAGTAAAATTGAGAAGAATCAAAGCTTTCAGACTGATTGATAATTTCAGCAGAGTGAGGGAGAGAGCTGCAGGAGGTGAGTGGTGGTGTCAGAGCAGCTAAAGGACATCCTATTCTTGAAATGAGTCAGAAAGAAGCAGACTTGAATTTTAACAATTTTCACTCAATATCAGAATAAATGCCTAGAAAAAATGTTGCTCTGATCTTGGTCACCATTAGACTAAAGTGATTACAGCAAATACACCTGATATAGTTAGAGAAACCCCCATCCGACAGTGGTGTAGAGTCTGGCAGCAGTGACGAATCCTTGTGCTTCCACATCCCAGTTGCACCCTGTTGCACAGAAAAGATTTCAGGTCATTAGTAGAGCTTTTCTTCTTACCTCATGAGGGCACTGACATTTTTAGAGTTGCATTTGGAGCACGTCTCTGGAGTTTTATGTCTGACAGTCTCCAAAATGCATGTTTCCAAGCACCCTCAAATGCATGAAGACAGTGGCAGTGACAGGTACAGAACGTATATAACACTGCTTGCCATGCTCCTGGGGCTGGTATCCTAGAAACAAAAAAATATTAACAAAACAAAACCCCAAACTCTAGCAATATCAGGATGCTGCAGTGGTCTGTCATTCCAGCAAGTGCACTATTCAGTAGATTAAAGAAAGTAAGGTTAAATATCAACTTGAAAAGAAATACTTCCTTGGAAGCAGTAAGTAAGCTAATCTCTCATTGTAAGCTTCCTCTTGAGAGTGATACAAACCCCAGTGATTGATATCCCAGCACAAGATCACATGACAGTATTCTACAGTAGGACTTAGCATACGTATAACGTCATTTGTCAGCCCCTGAGGTAACCTGGTGGGTTTGTTCCTCATGCTTTAGGCCATGAATGTGCTTCCCCTGAATTTTTGCCATCAATAAGGAGAAAAAAAAAAAAAACAAAAAACAGAATGTGATCTTAAAAATACAGCAGTATGTGAGAAATTGGTATTATGATATTTTAATTGTGCCCATCATCCTAAATATTAAAAGCACCTTGGATATACTGTCCGTGCTCAGTATTTTCTCAGTGGTGGCTTGCTGTGCAAAGCTCCTTGAAACCTTCCTGTGGCATCATGATCATGTTCCTGAAGAGCGAGTTGAAGCCAAAGAGGGCAAGTAACAAGTACAAAACAAGAGGACAAGAGACTTCAAAGTGCTGATATCTGCTCCAATGAGGACCTTTCATTAATTTAAATGGTCTTCTGGGAAAGGTCCTGCTCGCTTTGACTTTTAGCACGATCTAGTTGGAAGTATGCTACTAGATAAAGTTTTCACAGGCTGCTGCTACATTTTCCTATCATTATTTTGGGCAGATTGCTCTTTTGGCAAGCCCTGCAGAGAGATACGAGGGGAGGCTGAAGGAGCAAAGAGATGTAAGGCAGCTCTGGGAAGCCAGGCCCGCGTGTGGGAACACAGCAGCTGTCCTCTTGTTTAGTAAATAATTCTCTAACAAAAAGTCAGTTTAGTCTCAGGATGACTGAGTTCTCTTGCGTTGTTTCTCAGTCCATGATAAATGCCCTACTGCTATTGCTAATATAACTTTACTTGATAGAAAATGTGGTTTCACAAACACTCTCTATTTTGTATATTTGTTCCTGTTCTTCAGCTGATTTCATCTCTAACTTATGTCAAGTTAAATAGATAGCTGAGCTTAGGTCTGCAGCTGACATTTGGATTTCCAGGGTGAATTCCCTTTTGCTCTTCTTGGCTGCTGGCGCAACCCATGTAGAGCTGCTCCACAAAGGAGCCCAGACCTTTGCCCAGGACACCTGAATAGGTTTGCTGTCAGCCCCACCTCGAGCAGGACTTGGCATGGTATGGCACTGGGGGAGATGGCACATTACTGTGCTGAAGGCCATTTGTCAGGAGGACAGAGGAGAGAAGGACATGCAGCTTTGCAGTGGCATGAAGGTAGCTTGCCTCAGCCCTCAGCCCATTGCACTCTCACTGATGCTCATTGGAGTAGGACAGTCTCTCTGCACTGGAGTGCACAGGAGAGCCCCACACTTGAATAGGAACTCCAGGAGGATATGGATAGATAGATAGATAGATAGATAGATAGATAGATAGATAGATAGATAGATAGATATTTAACTTACCATGGATATAACCTTTACATAAATTATGGCATTTCCTGGAACAGCATCAATAGTGTGCAAATGCCAGTTATGGAAGATTTATATAGCTTTCCCCTTTGTGTGGGATTCTTCAAGTTTAGAATCACAGAATCATAGAATCATTAAGGTTGGAAAAGACCTCTAAGATCATCCAGTCCAACCATCCACCCATCTCCAATATTTCCCACTAAACCAAGTCCCTCAATACAACATCTAAATGTTTCTTGAACACCTCCAGGGATAGTGACTCCACCACCTTCCTTTCATCTGAAAAGACAGAGTGAACATATGATATAATCAGGTCCCTGCATACAGCCATGTTAGTTGGAAATGTAAATAATGTTCTTTGAATCTCATCTTCTGAGCCACGTCAGTATTAGTAGATTCTGTATGCTGCAAATGTCTTTAGAATCAGTTCTATTCTGATTCTTGTCTCCCCAGCCTGCTTACCTTGGGAAAGTTAAATGCCATCCAGAATCTTGTAGTGCCTCCTCAAAGAAAAATCAGTGCTGTGCAGTCACCTCTTTTCCTCTTACCAAAGAGTTTATTGTCTGAGCTATCAGTGTATCAGGCAAAGTACATCTTACTCGGCATTTTCAAGGAGTGCTGTTCTCAGAGGATGGTTTATTAACAAGCAGAGAGCAGCCCTACTAATTTTGCATTCACATAAATCGACATGGGATTGTAACAGATGGGGTCTGTTTAGGTTTGGCATCTTTTTAACAGTGCAAAGAAGGGTTCTCAACCAAACTGCTTTAGATGATCCATCAGCAAGAGGGTGCAGTTGAAAGTACTGAAAGGGAAAAAAATCCCATTCATTTACAGCTACAGCCATCCAAGTTAAAGCCTCTCTCGCCTGACAGCAGCAAGTGGCAAACTTAGGGAAGCAATGGGTCATGGGAAAGGTCCCATTAGATCAGTGGGAGCACACACTAAACAAATACAGCCACATGGATGCACACATTTAAATACTGCCCAAGGGAATATGTGGACATATGTTCAGTGTGGCTGAGAGAGGCAGTCTCTAGGCCTTGAGAAAGCTATATTCAAAAAAAAAAAAAAAAGAATTCCATCAATCAGTCCCTGGGCTCTGTGAAGTATGAAGATGAAAACTGTAAAGGAAACATGTGCTGGGCTTTCTCCACCAGCTGCCCCATTAAGCCACACCGCTCCACATTACTGCCCTGGAGACCCTGTGACTTAATTCCAACCCCTCGTTAAACCTGGTAGAGAGAGAAAGAGAGAGAGGGAGGGAAACAGGAAAAATAATAATAATTAAAAAAAAAATAGACTAACATCATTTAGCTTTTTCTGTGACCTGTTTTTTGCCAGTGATAATGAAATTTACTTTTTATGCTGATGTCTCTCCTTTTGAGAGAGCTGACTGAAGCTTATACGGTAATAGAAATGCTATTAGCACAGCAAAGCAAGGGGAAAAAAAGACAGACACAAACTCAAACATGATAATCTTACTGTGCCAACTCAGCTGGTGCCAGCCAGGGCTTTGTCATGCCATCTGCAGTGATTCTGTCACTGGGGCATTTCCCTGCTTAGAAAAACAAGATCAAGTCAAAGTAAGAGGAAAGAGTCTTCATCCCATAGCACTGTGCCATTTGCAGATGTTAATTTTGCAGTCAAGTGTGCTCTCTTGCTTCACATCACTCAGGCACATTACCCCAGGGTGTGCAATAGGTACAAAGCCTTCTCCTTAGTCTCACTGTGACAGAGTGGGAGGGACAGGGTGGCCATGCCCATGGGGCAGGAGGGATGGGGTGACTGTAACCATAGGGCAGGAGTGATGGGGTGACTGTCTGCCAGCTGCACAGTGCAGACCTGGTTCAGTCCCATGATGAGTTATCAGGATAGATTTCTTGGGAAGAGCCCTAAACTCAGAGATTCACAAAGCCAACGTGGTGCCTTTAGAAAGACCATAGAAATGACTTAGGATGTACCAGCAGCATTAGCTGTCAGCAGCACTTTCTGTGGAGATGCCTTACAGACTGGAAACCTTGCTCTTTCCTGGGCCTGCTACCCAAAATGCTCTCACCTAGCTTGTACCAGGCAGGGACACCACTACTGCAGCAATACGCTCAGGATGATGTCTGCAGGATGCTTCAGCCACCAGGTAGCCCCCAGAGAGCAAAAGGACACTTTGAAGACTATCCTCTTTCTTAAGAGAGTACCCACTCTCATGTACGTAGAAGTTTCTTCCCTAGAAAATACGGCAACCTGCACGCTCTTCCCAGACTGACTATAGCTGTGCAGCTTTTCCTTCAGTAGTCATTTTCTGCATCAGGACAGAGTCAGGATGCAGGCAAAGCTTGCTTTTGGGACAGAGAAGTGTTAGGATCAGCAAGGTGGCCAGCCAGGGTCCTACTGGTCCGCAGCAGCACTGTTAGCCCTGCTGGCACCATGGAAGATGCAGAATACCTGCTATGACGGTATTGCAGGAAGGTTTCATACGTGATGAAATATGCTGGACAGCAGTGTGCTGGGTGGTTGGTTTTACACTCGCACGATGTGTGGTACATGGAGGTCCTGCCTGGCTCTCAGCGTCCCTGCTGTGGAGGACAGTAGTATACCCAGCTTGCATGGAACAAAGTGCCTTCAGAGAGGCTGGAGGTTGAAAGGACACAGAGTTCATGATAGGAATCCTGCCCTTCTTTCAAAAACACAGATTTTCTTTCCTGCTGCAGTCTGATTGTCTCTTTGTACAATATTTCCAGACCCTGTAGACCCAGGAGCTTGAGAAAGAAGATGAAACCTCTGCTAGCAACATATTTGCCTGATCATCTTATCACATTTATCAGTGCTATCGTATTGAGCTTATGTTAAAGAGAACATTATTTCTTATGGTCTTAGGGAGTGGAAAAACCCAGCCTGACATGGATATGCTTCAACTCTCCAAGTCCTTCAAGAACTTATGGGGAGCTATGTTGTGATGTTTTTCCAAGAGGCTGAGCCCGCTTTGTGCAATGCTGCCCCAGGCACTAACAAACCTGCACCCAGCCTCCACAGAACCTTCTCTTACTGTGCAAACTTGATCTGTAATATGGGATCAACATGTACAAAGGTCGGATTTCTAGCTTTACAAAGTAGGAGCTTGTGAGGGATGTGAAAGGAGGTGGAAGAGGGAAGAAAAAACGCCACAAAAACAGATCATGGGGAAAAATGAGTTTCTCCTTCCATGTTTTTAGTGATCTCTGAGAAAGAGCTCTGTGAGCTCCCTCCTGGAAGTGAGGGATGTGAACTGTTTAGGTGGTAGGAAAGAGAGGAAAGTGGGGAAAGCAAGGTTTGGGCAGCTTAAAACTCACTGCCTCAGCCAGCTTTTCACTGGTGTTCCAAAAGATTTCCTCCCCTCCTTCCCCAATGAGGCTCAAGGTGTTCAGAGGCCGAGAGTCTCCAGCCACGTGGTCAGCACAGGAGGGTCACACTGGAGGGGCTCAGAGATACCCAATCCCTATTACACACAGCAGTGCTGAGTGCCCATCTGCTTGCTACAGGAGAAGCTACACCCCCAGCCCAAGACTTTCCACTGCTTGACGTTTTCCCTGTGAAAGATAAGGGCTTGCGTGTTAGGAAGAAAAAATATACACTCATCAGGCTGCAGGTTGGACAACGCAGCTCATCTCTACTGTAGGCCCACCAATAACTTTAAATTAAAAAAAAATTAAAAAAATACATTGCATTTCTCAATATAATCTTATAAAGCTGTTCACAGGTAATTATCACTCCCATTACACACACAAGAGCACTTCCCCCCTTTCTCTCTCCATGCACAGAGCCCTTCACACACAACAAAAAGGGAGGCAGAAGCCTGCATTTTATGTCCCTTTTGACCTACAACATGGATCTGTTCCAATCTAGCAGGTAATTAAGTGATGAAGCATCTTTTTAATCCACATTTTATGTTCACAATCAGGTCTTTGGGGTATTGATATAATTAAATCATGTGATCCCCTATAATGAAATCCTTAATTAGGGAAAATATAATTAAACTGGGTTTCTTAAAAACTGAATGTCACAGCGCTTAAGTGTGTTTTTCTTTTAAACATGCACAGCGTTTTCTTTTAAGTGTGTACAGCAATCAGGCTAAATCTCCTGCTGATGCTTTGCTCAATTTTCTGTTTTAAATTGTATTATATACATTTATACGTTTAAATGGAATGAAAGGATTTGAAACTAATTTTATAATACAGTCTTTAAAATTATCTTTTTAATGGAAGATTACCAGATTCCGAGTATTTAACTCTGAAGACCAGGGAAAAAACCTACTAAAGCTGAGAACTCTGACAAATTTTGTGCTCATAATGTTTAAGCTTTCAATTATGAAATGCTAAAAATGAGACATATTTTTGGCTTCTTTCTTTGCACCAGACCATTTCTTTATAAAAACTGCCATACAGAGAGCTGTTGAAGACCCTGTTAAAAAAAAGAAAGAAGCTAAAGAAGAGCTATTCCTTTCCTGGACCCCAACCTTATGCTTCATTCAGCAATATTTTTAGGTGGAGGCAGAGGTGGGGAGGCAGAGGTGAGAACTTGGCCCACCATTGATCTTTGTCCATCTACACCTGTAAGCTGCTACTTCTTAAACTTTATGTTCAAGATTTGCAAAAAGGATGGGATCCTAAGCTGGCAAGTGTCAGCATCTCCTAGTTCGTTGGTGCTGCAGGATTTGCTCTGAGGCAGACGGTGCCACCCAGGGTGTTTGGTACCACCAAGGTAACAACCCAGCAAGAAGCCTGACAGTTCTCTTCACATCCTATCTTAGACACTATCAGGCCTTTGATGCCAATCCCTCCCGGAGCAGAAGTGACACTGCAGTTCCCACTGAGATGAGCAAGATATCTTTTGCTGGCTTAGGCAGGGATGAAGAAGGCAACAATCCCAATGTCTTAGGTTGTGCTAGAAGCTGCTGGAAAACCTTGTGAGATAAGAAAAATATTTTTATGCTATGGTTGTGCAGAAAGTGAATAAAGATCTTTCTGCTGAGGAAAAGTTGGCAGTAGCACCTTTGGTAATGAATGACATCTAAAAACAATTCTGTTTTAGTTTGATAGTCAGTGAAATGCACTGTTTTTTAGAATAATTCTGCCACTTTGAGGCAGTGTTTGCCTGGTTGTTTGGGTGCAAGTCAATCTGCTGAGAGGATAAACAACACATCTTGGACTAGACATTGACACTCCCTGAAGAACAGAGTTTGTTAAAAGCTCATCAGTGGCAAGAATTCTGGGACCACACAATGTCTGACTCCTGAAGACGAGTGTAGGAAATATCTGCACTATTTCTGGAAAGAAATGACTATGAAAGCACAAGCTGCTGGCTGGTCTCCCGAAGGAAGCAGGTGAACCCCAAGCTGGTGGTTGATACTGACACCTCCAGCAACATTTGTGATCTGGGATTCATTTTCAGGAAAATGTTAACAGCTCTGAAAAATAACAAACCTGACAAGAGAGAGGATGTTGCCTGTAATCACTTTCTAACTGGAACTGGCCATAATCTGGCATATCAGCTACAGCTCACTAATGTCTGCTCTCTCCCACAAATGGGACACCTGGCTTTCCACTGACCTCATCCAAAACTTCTGCACTCCCCACTACCTGCTCTATGTCTGGTCACCATTAGTGTTTTTTAAAGTGCATTTGCACGGATGGAAGTTGAAGAGATAGTGAAAAGCCATTTCATCCTTCAGGTAATATGGCAAAAGCCCTACAAAAGCAGTAAAAGAAATCAGCGTAGTGGGAAATTTGAAAGATGGTGGGTAATCAATGTCATTTACCCTTTGGTTTGACTACCTATCAATGTATCCCTTGTCATCTACTTGTCCTTGTCAGTAGAATTGGCTCTGAAGTCTCTGTCTCTTGTTTAGGCTATTCGCTTCAAGTTCCTTTCAGTAGGCCAGTAGTGGTGTGACAATGGGGTGAGCAAGAGTGCTAGTGCCTGCTTCATAGACAGGAATAACAACAAGCCCAGTCTGGAACGGACTGAGGAATCAAAGTGGCATGTAATGAGGCAAATGAGAACCTCATCCTGAGGTTTGATTTCTGCAGGTCAGAGGGCCTGCAAATGGCAAAGAGAAAAGCACCTCTTTTCCCCACTAATTAACAGGACAGCTACAAAACCTTCCCTCAAACCTAAACTGCTGATTTGGCTGCACACCTGGGTTTGAGAAACAAGGAAGTGACGAAGCATGTTTCAAAGGTAGAACTGTCTTGACTTTGCCATTTTATATCACTAAGAAGATGTTGACACCCTTCGCTTGTTTTTCAAAATGATCTTCACATTCAACATTCACATTCTCAAGGAATGTCCCAGGGACTCTTTTTTATTAAAATCACAAATATTTTTAAGTTACTATAAGTTAATTTGTTCCACTACTTCATCGTGCTCTCTCTACAGCAACTAAACCAGGTAGACCATAGTTTGGTTTCAGTGGACTCTCTGTCACAGTGCCCAGCCTGTGACTAATTTATGCCCAACTGGTTTGCCCTGCCCTCTGATAATCTGAATTAATGCTGCATGTTCTGAAAGTTCATGAAAGCAAGAATTTTACTATCTCAGAATTTCACTACGGTCTTGACCTCACTGGCCATGTGCACACACTATTTGGTGATAAATGCAATTATACTTATTTTTTAAAACAAAGTCTGCGATTAGAGAGGTGGGACCACAGTGCTGAGGGATGGGGAGCAGTCCATGAGTGGGAGCTCCGCTGTATATAGCTAGAGAACTTGACAAGTGGAGGGAGGGGTGCAAACCCAGCAGCACAGACTAATCTGCTGCCTGGCAAGTGTTGTTTTTGCAGCAAAACCACTGGCAGCTCTGGTTTAGCTTCTGAACCACAGGAAAAAAAATCTGTTGTGATTAAGCCTGCATTGCAGGCGCCATGCCTGTGGCGTGATACAAGAGAGAAGCAGCTTTTCTGCATTGGAGCTACCAGCATACAGCCCTCAGTTTACAGCTCCTGAATTACTGAACTTCATCAGATATCATCAGCCACAGCCACAAGCCAGATCTGTGGCCAGCACACCTCCTCACTTGTTTCCTGGTACTGCCAGGGTCCTGGGGTCATTGTCACTCATGTCCCTGAAAACTGGGGAGCAAATGCTTTGCTGTGGGGAGTAAGAGGAGGTGAGACCCCATTGTGACAGAGCTCATGCAATTGAAAATGAGGTGCATTCCTCCAGTCTTTCTCAAGTCAGAATTATTTTTTTCACAGAAAGTGATTGGTCAGTGTTCTTGTTGCAACAGCCATTGGCAACATTTATTTCAAACACTCCTGAAGGCAGTGAACCCGGCTTTGGTCTCTGAGGACCCAAAATCTGAAGTTCAGAAACAAGGAAAGGCCACAGAAAGAGGCTGGCAGAGAGGGTCTTCCTCAGTAGGGAGGAGGAGAAGTAAGATGTGACACAGAGAACCTCCCAGTACGTAAAAAGCTGCTGTTTTAATGAGGAATATGACCAGCTAATCCTCATCTCTGCCAAGGGCAGACCAAGATTAGATGCTTTATGAAGGGACAAAGGAGATGTAAGTAATGCAGAGAGAAAACAGAATAATTAGAAAGGTATCATAGACCATTTGGCTTGGTTTAATCATTGCTTACAATGCTAGATCAGGTTAGCTAATGAGACCAAAATCCTCCTTACCCATGTTTAAGCACAGGGTTGGGCAAAACCATAGTGTCTGTGCACAACCAGGCACCCCAGATCCCTTCAGCTACCTACTCCTGTTCACTACGTGAGAGACCTAATAAGAAATAGAAAGTCTTTGTTTTTTCAGATTATCACAAAATGCTTATTTTCCTGCTGGTTAAGGCGGCACCAGGCAGGAATAATGACAGTTGTTAACAAAGTCATTGGATACTGACAGCCACAGTTGACATATGTGGGTTTTTGTTCATCAGTATTTTTACTTTTAAAAAAAACAAAAATTACTTGTCGTTGTTGTCATAGTAAGTGGTGTTTATAAAGCCATCTTTGACAAATTATGTATACACCGTCATTTATTAAACTACTTTAGGGCCACAAAGATGGTGAAGGGCCTGGAGCATCTCCCCTATGAAGAAAGGCTAAGTGAACTGGGTCTGTTTAGCCTTGAGAAAAGAAGACTGAGAGGGGACCTGATCCAGGTCCATAAATATCTAAGGTGTGGGGAGCAAAGTGGCAAGGCCAGACTCTTTTCAAAAGTGTGTTGAGACAGGACAAGGGGAAACGGCCAGAAACTGGAGCACAGGAAGTTCTGCACCAATGTGCGCAAGAACTTCTTTACGGTGAGGGTGACGGAGCACTGGAACAGGCTGCCTAGGGAGGTTGTGGAGTCTCCTTCTCTGGAGATATTCAAGACCCGCTTGGACACCTACCTGTGCGACCTGGTGTAGGGAACCTGCTTTGGCAGGGGGGTTGGACTCGATAATCTCTGGAGGTCCCTTCCAACCCCTACGATTCTGTGATTCTGTGATACTTTCATGCAAATACTGCTGATATTTGTCTGTCTTCCCGTTTGCAGCAAGAGACAATCTCAAGGTTGTTTACTTTCAGCTCTCATCAGCACCCTGAAAAGAAACAAGCAGCAATTCTTCCCATGACTTTTCGGCAACTTAGGTGAGAATAAAAGATAGTTACCCATTAGAAAAGTAATGCTGCTTTTAACTCACATAATCTGAGAACTAGAATGATTAAATGCAATCACATCTCTGCGACCACTTTGGACTATTTTGGATAGGACTATTTTCCCAGGTGCCAGTAATGCCTTTGTTGAAGTGAAACACCCCTAAGCTTCCAAAGCACTAAAGAGAATTCCTAGCTACTCTCTTGACTCCAAGAAGTAGTAATCATAGGCACGTTAGAAGCAGAAGACCTGACCATCTGCATTCAGACTATGATTGTTCCATTTCCCACTTACTCAGCAGCTTCCTCCCCATCCTCCATAGGATTTTGCCAGGTAGAACACAAGCCCTACTTCTGGTGTTGACACACATGTACATGTACACACAAGTTATGCAGAATGCAGAACTTTTTAGTTGCACGCACCAACTCTATCAAGCAGGATTTTGCTAAGGTATTCCACCTGCAGATTAACATAGCGTCTATCATTTTTGTGTATGTAAGACAATTAACGAAGTACAAAATGAAACTTTTGCTGACAACTTTATAATTTCCCTCATTTTTGAGGGGAATGTTAAGCTTCATCACTTTCCACACTTTAAATGATCCTCCCAAAGTAAGAAAATAAATTTTATTATCCTTATTGTTGTGTACACATACTGTGCTAACTTTGGCTGAATGCAACGTCATGTCAGAGCAGCTCTTGGACAATGTGCAATTGTTACAGCATCCTCCACATAGAGATAAAAAATAGAGCCTTCTTTTAATTGGACATTTGAAGGTCCTAGAGAAACCTTTTCTTCCCCCTCTAATAGCACCATCTGTCTTCAGCACCGTGAGATGAGAAGTACATGACCCAACAAGCTCAAGTGAATGCAACTCCCACTATTCACTTTTATATCACTGGATCATCACTGATGTACAGTTTATCTAGAGCATACATGCTCCCCTGACTGCTGTTTAACAGAATGCTCCAAACTGATTCTTCCCCTGAATCAATACTTTCAATATCAGAGCACAGCCTCTACACTTTTGACAAATTTTGTGTAAAAACTCATTAAAAAAAAAGGTAAATGCTAAAACACATACAGTGTCTGGCTGCCAGTTGCACCTTTAAGTTCCTTCAGCAATTAGAGAGTAACTGAAAGTTTTTAAGCTGTCAGCTATTCGTTTGATAGGTGACATATGCTTCAAGATAGATTCTCATTTCTTGCTGTCTCAGGAGAAATGCCTAAGAAGAACACATTTGTTTAGTAAAGCTGGTGAAGATGTGGAAATGGAGTCCCCCCCACAGCACACATGGAGTCATCCAAGACCTGTCCATCAGATCTGCTTCTCTATACGTACATTCCAAGCACAGCTCTCTGAAGCCTCATTAAATCTTTCTCAAGACTTGATTCAATACAACTAGCAGATTTTTTTTCCCAAGTACCCAGAAATTGTTGGTGTTACCATTTGCTTCACTACCACAATGTTTGTGGCTTGAAGTCGTAATATCCATGCTGTTTCTTTTCTTCAAACATTTGCTTCCAGCTCTTTACACTCTGTGTGATGCTCTTTAGTGGCTTCTCGATACTTTCCTTTCTCACAAACCAGCTTCACATTTAATTAGATGTACATCTTTTTTGCATCTAAACACCAGACTTCTACTGACAAGTTTGCTTTGGCAGCGAGAGAACGTGGTGGAAGAAATCTAGTTACAAATTGCTTATTAAGAGGCAAGGGGGAACACCACCACAGTCCACCAGCGAGCCTCTTAGTGAGAAAGAGCTGAGGGGAAGGGAATTGCTTCAGTGACACATAAGCAGAGAAAAGCTTTGTGCTGGATTCTTCTTATGCTTGCATCCTGCTACTTCAGGTGCTACAGCAGAGTCATGTTATTATTCTATGTTATTATTATATTATTATTTACCAAGAGAGGTTGAGGATGCTCCATCCCTGGAGGCATTCAAGGCAAGGCTGAATGTGGCCCTGGACAGCCTGATCTAATGGTTGGCAACCCTGTCCACAGCAGGGGGGTTGAAACTAAATAGTCATCATGGTCCTTTTCAACACAGGCCATTCTATGATTCTATTCATGGATTTTTTTTTCTTGCCCGTAACCTTCACTCCTAAGCAGTCAGAAAACTTCAAGGAGTGTATGGCTAAACAGAGGAGTGTATGCTGTTTTACCATCTCTCGTTAAGGAGAAAAGAGAGCACTTGAAAGATCCAGGGAGCAGATCCCTCTCTGTTCTCTCTTCTTCAGTTTTATAAGTACAACCTCCTTTCCTTCATATTTCTTTCATCATACATATTTCTCCTTTCCAGTAAATATGTGCAGCATCAGTTTTGCTGACAGTTAGCTGATCTGATGGGCTCATGGCTATCCCCATTAGCTAAGTTTCAGCACCCCAAATAACCTCCTAATACCCAAACAACTCTCCCTTTAAGCTTCACATCTTCTCCTGTACTCCTACAAATAACTCAGCTCTGTTGCTGAGCAAGCACACAAGCAGCAGTCTCATCCCCGACCCTCCAGCCTTATCTCCCCAAACCCTCATTATCTATGCTGCCCTTCCAGCACACAGCTCTCTCCTTATTACCAACACCCTCACTGATTACACACAGATTAAACAAATAAACCTTTCTTCCAGCTGCAGCAATGCCTTCCCCAACACAGAATTCTCTTTAGTCCCTATAGCTAGGGAGCCCTCCCTGTCCCCTATTTATGTGCACCTGCCCAATTAGTACCTCATTAAGAAACACACCTGCAGTGGCTTTACTTCCACCCACTGCACTGTAACTATTAACTCTCCATGGTGTGTTACTTGAATAGCATCCTCTGCTTCAAAGACACAGAGATTTATTTCTTGCAGGTTAGCTATTGAGAATTAGCCTAGTCTGCATCTCACACCATAGTAAATATATTGTAACTCAAATTTATACCTAAGCAATGCTGGAAATTTGTGCTGGTGCCAGTGAATTGTCTGGCTGCGTGGGTTGATCTGCATGTTGTCTGTAAGTAAGGTGCTACCCATCTCCATGCCATGCTGCTGGAAAGCAGGGAGCCACGCCATGTGGAAGACAAAGCCACAACATCTCCAGGTGAAATTTATTTTCCTTTGAATCATCTTTCACTAGAAAGAGCTATTTAAAATTTGTAGGCAATTGGAAAGGACAACAGTCCCGTATGATTAACCTCACAGGCAAAGCATAATTAAGATATTCTCTCTTTACTGCTAAGGACATGTAAGTAGAGTTGCCTCTGATCTTTATTTTGTTTCATGTTTTAGCTGGTGTAGCCCCTGAGAGGCTACAGCCAAGGGAGTTTGTATCAGTGAAACCCGTGCCAGATCAAATCACACCTGACATCCCTCCTCCCACAGCGGCCTCCTGCTAAACGCTTCAGGCAAAGGCAACAACACAAAACTCAGCCCGGCCTCACTCCTGCCTTCCTCATCCTTTAGCTGCAACAAACACCCCTATCTCAAAGAAATCAAGGGTGCTGCAACGTAAAGATGTAAGAGGAATCAGCTGATTAAAATTCTTAAAACTCTTGGCCTCTTTCATGAAAGAGGCGTAGGCTTAGCTCCCAGCACACCAATGTGGGCTTCTCCTGTCTCTTGAGGTGTTTCTGGGGTGCGCATCGCTCTAACCAAGCTACGTGTGGGAGAAATTTCTCCTTCATCCGTCCAGCAACTGATCTGTGCCCTGCAGCAAGTTCACTCAGTTGTGCAGATGAACACGGCATCTCCTACTTCTATTTTACTAGTAGCTCTTCCTCCAAAAATTGACTGTGCCTTTGATCATGTACACAAGGTAGATAATTTCATGGGCTGATCATCGTGGAATGAACATGTTCTTATTTTAGGCCTAAATTCATTCCCCTAATATTTAAAGTGATAATTTAAAAAAAAAAAATAAAAAAAAATTTGCCCCTCGCTCTGACTGATGCTGCACCTGGGCAGGCAGAGGAGCCCCATGCTGCCAGGTTCCCACTTCCAGGCTGGGCAATCAGCCCTCTCTGTTATGGGATTTTTGCTTAAGCTTGATGTTCTACCCAGCTCCCTTTTCTGCAGCCTTCCTCACCTACTTCCCTTGCAGTCTTTGCTCTCTTTGTGCCCAATATGGGTTTATTTCTTTCCAGATCACTGAGAGAAACATTGGAGAACTTGGTTCAAGGACACACCTTCTGAGTGCCACCAAAAACACACCTTGTGCTTTCCGATATCCTAGGAGACGTATCACCTGGTCCTTGCCCTATTCAGTTGGTGCATCTTGTATCTTTCCAGCATCTTAATAAGCAAATCTTGTAAAACCACAGCTTCCTTACATAGCTGTAGTACCAGATACTGTTACCAGATACAGTAACAGATACTGGATCTGTCACCCAGATATACAAATTCTTTGAAGAAAGATATCAAATCGCTTGGACAAAATGTTTTCCGTGCCTCCTAATTTACTGGCACAAGCAGCATAACTCCATTCTCATTATCAATAAGTAAGACACACATTACTGACTTGATGTCAGTTGTTTGTTGTCACAAGAAAGCAACTGGAGAGGTAAAATGTAGGCAAGAGACTTCATGGAGGAAGAGGAACATTTGCTCTTAATAAGAACATCACTTCATTGCGTGACATTGCTGGCCAGTACTTGGCCGATGCAACAGTACTTCAGAATGCATCTGCTGAACGCTGAAGCACTTTAGTATCAGCACAAGCTCCTCACAGAGCTGCAGGCAAAAGGAAAGTGCTCACACTGCTTTGTGCCTGTGTGTCTAATCTTCCCTAGCAATTCACCTAACAGGGAAAGCAAGGGTTGTTTTTCTGGAAAACTAGAGGAAAAAATGAGCCCTGTCCAAAAAATACACAGCACAGCCTTTTTTCTTCATCTTTTTTTTTTTATTATTTTTTTTAAAGGAGGGGAGGGACATGGGACAAGGCTCAGGCAGAAACAAAAGACAAGATTTGTCTTCAAATAGCAGCACTTAAATGCTAAGCCCCGACCAGGGCAGGTGTTTCAATCTTTGATGAGCAGGTGCAGCAAACTGGCTATTGGGCCTTGCAATGCCCTCCAGCCAGATTAGACCATTCATTCAGAGAAAGAAAAGGAATGTGCAAAGCCACTGGGGATCTGGCCAAACGCCGGATGACTCTCAAGAAGGCCACTGCTTGTAAAGAGCCCAAGGCCGAAAGAATGGGAGCCTCTACTAGTGGTGCCTGCCTTGCATCTGTTGTGCTACATCCCTGAAAGCGGGCTGGGATGAGCCCAAGCCTTGCAAATCTGCAGGGCAAGAATCTGCCAGCATGGCCTCATGCTGCTGGCAAGGGCTTGTCCTGACAGCACGGCCTCATGCTGCCATCATGGCCTCATCCTGCATGCATCCCTCAGCTGAGCCTGAGCAGGACAATGCTGAGGGGCACTGCTGGGTCTCCTGAGGAAAAGGATGGGAGCTGGGAGTCCTAGGGAACATTGAGTGGACTCAGGGCAGCTGTGCTCAGGCAGGATCTTTCCACCTCTTGCTCATTAGCTTCATGGCTGCCATTAAAACTGACACCTCATTAACAGCTTGTAATGAATGCCAATAAAGCGTGTGTGTAAATAATAAATCTATGTGGTTGTGTGATATGGTAATTACAAGCATGGCTGGTGCCTCTGTTCTGGGATACTACAGTTGAGCAAGGTCAGCACCCAGTAAGCAGGAGCCAGAGATTTCACTAAGCTTTCCTCCCTTCACACATGTCATGAGCTTGCAATGCACAGCACATTCTTTGCTGCATGTTTCCCCAGAAAACATCTTGCTGCTTGTGATTCTAGCCATTCCAATATATATCTGTACCTTCAAATCGCTCCTGGGGAGTGTTACATTATTGGCACAAGACCTGCTCCTCCTCCCAGCCGTACCCCACAAGCCTGCTTCCTGCCTATCTCTTGCCCTTACAGTGCAGTTCCTCCAAGATGCATGCATGTCCCATGTTGCAGGACAGCCACTTTTCCCCAAGTTTCAAGGAGCCTGTGAGGACTTCCACAAACCCACAAAGGACTCAGTGGGGCAGGCTTCCCATGGGCACCTCTACAGAGGACCACCTTGCTCAGAGCCCACTGACTCTGAGCCTCCAGATGCTCATCTGCCAACAAGGTGCTGTCTGGCATTGGTGAGATACCCTGTATGCAGGTTTCATTTTGCCAAGCTCTTGCCACTGCCTGAATCAAGTTCAGCTATTCTGGCACTCACAAGCCAGCTGGCCTAGAAAAGAGGGCTGAACTTTGTCCAACAGAGCAAAATACAAGGAAAAAGTCTATTTCCATAATCTGCCCAACAAGTGCTGGAAAGCCCTTAAAAGAATCCGAGTGTGTGCTGTTTTGTGAAACTGGCTCAAAAAAGGGAAAAGTTTTAAAAATGAATCACAAGTAAAGTAACCTGCTTCACTCCCTTATGTGCAAGGGCAGGAGAAGAAGAAAAGCGATTGTTCTTGTTGCTGCCCCACCAAACTGCCCCCCAGGTCAGAGGGTCCTCTGCTGGGATGGTGGAAGGGCAAGGGAGGGGAAAGGATCAGCCATGGGACAGCAGCAATTTCACTCTGCAATCATAACAAGCACTCGGGGAGAGGGAGGCTCAACAAGCTTTCACAGGGTAGACATACATCTCAGTCTGGCAGCAGTGTATCACAGCCCTCCTCTCTCAGGCTCTTTGGGTGGGCATGTTTACAGCAGAGAGCGCAGAGCACAGGCAAGGGCATGAGGAAAACATCACAGCTGCAGCAAAGCAAAGTTTGGTTAGACCTCCTGAGTTCATCAGAGCATTCCTAGTGGTGAGAGTCAGATGACACCTCCTGTCTGCAGCAGACAGGCCCCTGCACACGCGCTGTTTGGCAGTGTGGTCCTCCCCAGCTCCTGCGTGCATCAGCAGCCCCGGACACACAGATCCACGCTGCGGGATCACCAGACTAACGCACGTCTCAGAATGGTTCCAAACGAGCTGCCTTGAGTACCCCTCACTTCTGATGCAGTAATGAATGCAAGGTGCAAAGTGGCGTGTTTCCCTCTGTTTTCCCATGTTCTGTGTATATCTCATGTTTTACATTTTGGAGGGATCTGTTAAATGGTTCTCACCCCTTTCATCTACCCTGTCTTTCATCTCTGGGAAATCATTGTTTCAAGAGTTGGGGTAGCTCTCCTCATCCCACCAGCTGTGCTGGGAGCAGGATGAGGCCATGTAGGGAAGGGAAGGGGACAAATGCTGCTGGTGCCAAGTGACTCTGTCCCACCCAGGACCTCAGGGAAGCAATGGCTTCCTTGTAAAAATCTTTTTAACCTCCAACGCAATGTGTCTAAAAGTGGGACCAAAGAAACGCGGTGCTTGAAAAAGCCTGATGCACTCTCATTTCTACTGCTGGTGCTACTAATGTGCCTCCTTTGATACTTTCCAGAGAGATGCATTATTCCCGCTGTAACTTGGCACAGGTTTTCTCCCCTATTTGCACAGTATGCCAGGTGTCTTGCTGTTCCTCAGCTTAGCCCACTGCTGCGATGGAGGCTGGCAAATAAACAGGCAGCAGTGACATGTCTGTGATACAGCATGCTCTGCCCTGGCAGGAGGGCAGAGATGCGCTGCATGAGCTGACACCCTGGGCTGGGCATGCATACCCATTTCCTCTGCTCCATGAGAATGAAGGTGGGCCTTTCATGTTCTCTGAGTCTGGCTTTGGTTTTGGTGACTTAAACTGATCACACGTGCTTTGACACCCCTATTTACAGTAAATTGCATCTCCTGGAGCTTGCTCACCGCAACAGCATGAGCTGCTTTTAATTTTAAACCACATATTCACATTTCAGAAATTTCACCCTTTTCTGCTAGGCTTACTTTCTCCCAAGAGCACCTGACCACTTGCCATGCCCTTACCTGCACCCCTCATTCACACGCTGTCCCTGGCCTCTTTGGCCACCAACCTGTGGACGTAAGCCTTGCCCAAGCCCTCCTCTCTGATCCCCCATCACCTCTGCAGGAAGAGGTGTCCCATTAAACGTGAGGTGTTAACTGCTCTCCTGCCTGCATATTCCAAGATGTTTCCTGCTCATATTTCAGGAGCGGTCTGTAATGTTGCAACCCCCACTGGGGCCGTTCTGTCAGTCCAAGCATTTAATTAGCTAATTACAACCTGCTGACATGAATACACAGAATATGGTGTTCGAAGAGCAATTTTTTTTTCAATTCATTTATTATTAACCCCCAGTAAACATCTGATATGCTCTTCCCTGAGGGGACAGAGTGGTAATTGGTCCCTTGAACATCGGGTTCTCTTTCTAATCTGCCAGGGCCAGAGCCGGGTGTCACCATCTGTCAGTGTTTGCACATACAGCCCTCTGTGTGTTTCACATAGTGAAAGGGGAGAAAGAGAAAAAGGAAGCAGGAAAATCTCAGGCATGGGTTTCGAATGTGGCCAGGTCCTGGCTCCTCTGCCTGGCACTCGCTGCTTGCACATCACAGCTGGCCCAGCAGGAGGCCTGGCAGGCACAGCTGAAGCGCCTGGCCCAGGGTGCTGTGCTAATTGGGCCAGCTCCTTTTACCCTTGCTTTCTGCTGTGCTGTGTCAGGCGGCTGTGTGGTGGTTGAGGGGAGAGTGGAAGTGACTCTCCCCTGAAGTGCTCCGACTGTATGAAAGCAAGAGCTGGGATGTGTTTTTGGAGGGAACTTTGAAGCCATGTATGTGGGAAGCCAGAAAATCTTATGGGCGCCTTATTCTGAGTGCAGCACCATAGCTGGAAAAACCCTGGTGAGCACAGGATCTGTCATCTGCTCCTGAAAGCAGCATGACTGATGCTCGTGCACCTCTTGGTGTTGCTACAGTTGGAACCAAGGGTCAATCCCTGTCCCAGAATACTGGAGTCCTTGTTGGCACAGCTGCCTTGCTCCCATTGCACAAGGCTGCCTCTGCACCACTGTTGGAAAGACAGACATCTCCTAAATATTGATATAAAAAAGAGGGAATGGAAAGGAAAGAAGGCAAGGGGAGGGGAGAGGAGAGGAAAGGGGAGAGGTGAGGAGAGGAAAAGCAGAAAAATTGCCTTAATGTTTTAATGCACTTGGATTTCACCTGTATGAATGCTGCTCTGGTACCTGCTTCTTGTGAATGCTTTAATAAGTACTTCGATGGCAGGTTTGATTGCCAAAACATAGCAAATGCCAGAAAGACATCTAGAAAAAGAGAACTTGAAGACTTTTATTGTACTAATAGAGACATTTCTGCTTAAAGTGATGGAGAGCCTCTCTAACGGATGCTTCGCAGCATTTTTACAATGGTACATGTCAGGATCCCACAGCCAGAAAGCAATGTCAAGATGGAGCCATGGAAAGGGGCAGGACAATCTGGGAAACCAGAAGAATTAGCAATTAGGAGTTATACATAGCAACACGTTGTTTATAGTCTCATTCTGGGTTTTCAGGACTTCAACAACAACAAAAAATGCATTTGCCACAGGCTACTAAAAAGTCTGATTTGCCTGATTGTTTTGGAGGAAAATGGGACAGAATCCAGAGGAAAGAGTAAAAAATATATAGTAAAATAAATAAATAAGGAAAATTAAATAGATAGATAGATAGATAGACCGACAGATGTTTTTGTCAATGAGACATGGAAAAATACAGAGTACTTAGAGCTTGCTGGTTGGCTGTAGGCAGCTTATCTTGCTGCCACCCTGCAGAAGCAGGGAGCTGGTAGCTGCCTTGTACAGGATGAATCAAGCACAGGCAGGCGCAGGCATCCTCCTTGAACTAAGACCTATGTGTTCAGTCCTGGAAGCAGGAAGAATATTAAACTGCAGTGGTTAGGTGGTTTAAAAAGAGTCTAGCTCCTGGCTAGACTGTCTGACTAGAAACATTGACTGTTAGTGTTCTGATTCTAACCCCAGCAGTGGTATATATGCGTGTAGCACATCTTCCATTAGAAAGCCAGTTAACAGCATTTTCTAATGCAATGTCCTAAATTTTTATTATTCTCAATGCAACTCAAATGAAAAAAAATATATTTAGAACATGATCTTGTAGTACAGTGTCTGCTTTAGGAGACTTTACTCTGTAGAAAACCTTGGGCGGTTCAGGTACAAACTAGTGATATTTTGGCATCCTCAAAGAGCCCTCGCATCTTCTGAGGGAACACCCTGTGAAATGCATTTTCCTGAGAAGGAAACCCTCACATATCAAGTAGAAGGCCAGAGGAGCCAGCGTTACCCATTACAAAAGCAGAGCCCACTTCAACCTTCAGTTGGTAAACAGACATGGACTTCGGCAATGTGCGGGAAAGCTTCTGCTTTGATGATTTGGTTAAAGCTCTCCTATGGCTCTTCTCTTCTCCACATGCCCCAGGACCAAAGTAGAAAGACCCTTGTCACCCCTCAGGCATAACCAGAGCAGGCCCCAGTCACACCAGGTGCCCAGCATTCACCTCTCAGCCTTCCCCTTGTGGGCAGGGGTTTCTATGCACTGCTCCAATCTATCTGGATGAGCACCGGACAGAGCCCTTGTCACAGGCTCCAGAGAATTTATGTTAAGCAGGTTTTGGGTAGGTGCCATGCACAGATGGGTTCAAAACATTTCAGCTGTTCTCTTGCTGTTTGCAGCAACAAAGGGATGCAATAATTTCACTGAACCCTGCTGATGCTGTAGAAAATGCTTCTCTTCTTTTAGCTGCCTTAGCCTTTTCTCCTTTTGTTTTTGTTTTTGTTTTTGTTTTTGTTTTTAATGCAGCGTTATTCAAACAGGTTGGCTACCTACAACTGAGACCATGATGGTGAAGACAGTTTAAAAAAATATCATGAATAAATTATTTTCCGCCGTGCCTGGCTGTATCACTTATCAGGCCTTCAATGAGAGCCCTGGCCCAGCTCTCTTACCATGTGCACACTAATGGTTTGCTCCTCTATTATCCTTTTGATCAGACACAGGTGGACAACAAGGCCTCCTCCTTGTCTGTTGAAAAAGGTGCACACTGTTGTCAGGGTGATTATATCTAATTACATCCTGGTTAATTATCAAACATGAATAATTATAGCAGAGCCATTCTCCTCCAGAGATAGGTGCATCTTCCAGATGTCACCCTGCAGTCTCCACAGGGCAATTTCCCGAGACCTTTTATCAGGCAGCTCATGCTGCTGGGTATCCACTGGGACACACTGGGGAGTGGGCAGCCCCACAGCCTGCACTGGCTCTCCCAGGCCCGGCAGCTGGCCAGGCTGGGGCACTTTCTATTGTACATGCTGGTATTACGGGGTCCTTGTGTTTCCTTCACTTGGGTCACCACTGTGCTTGTTTATGCCTCTTTTTCTTCCATTCCCTCTCTTTTCTCTTATTCTTTTGCTCAGTCCTTATCTCCCAGAAGCCAGATCTCTTTGAGCAATCTCTCTGACACTAAAATACAGCCTTTCGTGCCATAATTCAGTAGGTTTGAAAAGGCAGCAGACTTCTGCAGTACATATCCTCCTTGACCTTTGTCTAAAAAAGTTAAATACTCACATGTCCTTATTGATCCTCCTTCAACCAAAAAAAATTCTTTGAAAAAGTTGTTCTCAACTTCCACACTGACTTTTAGTCACTGACTTTTAGTCATTCTCACTGCAGAAGCTCATGAATCTCTGGGGCACCCTTATTTTCAAAGAGGCAGAGGGAGACCTTTAGCCCAGGAGCTATCAGGAAACAGAGCTGAGGGTCACCCAGGCACTGATTGATTTATGTGAGCACCAGAGATTTCAGAAGAAGACAGAAGAAACACAAACCAGAAAGACATGGGATGATCCACCCTCTGTAACATATCAGCTTTAAAACTTAAAACCTGACCTCTAATATTATCTGAATAAGGCTTTGCTACTCTTATTTAAATCTCTTCTAAACTTCATTAATATAATTCTATCTATTCTTGTTACACAGTACAAATGTCAAGCCCTACATTGACTCTTAGTGTGTTCTCAGGCTCAAACAGTACACCTACATGAACCTTTCAGTTTAGATCTGAGCTGTGCTTTTGAAGCACTTCTCCCCGCAGTCCCCATGTGCTACAGTTCAGCTCCTGGTGTGGAGTGTTGCTGCTGAAGGGATCAGAGCAGGTCCAGCCCAGCCTCTGGACTCATGTAGTGTGGATAGAGGGTCCTCAGCTCTGGCCATTTGCTCTGTGAGCCTGCTCCTGCTGTGCCATGTTATTTGCAGCTACGTGCTAAGGAACCAATGTCTGGTGGCAGCAAGGCCAATGATATATGTGCAAAGTGCCTCCTTTTTCTCATCAGCTCTGAAATAGCTACTTTTTCAGGTTAGTCACTCCACTTTCACCCTGAATTGTAACACCAATCAAATAGGCTTTCTATTTGCTGTCTTTATATTGCAACATACTTTACAATATTCATACCATATTAACACTTTTCTGCCATTTTAAAGGTAAATCGTCTGGTCTTGTCAGTCTCTTCTCACATGAGAGATTTAACGTGTTCTTTTCCATTCCTTTCACCTCTCTCTGAACTCTGTCTTGCTTTGGTGCTGTCTTCTTGTGAAAATTGGGAGTATCAGGTGTCCAGTTCTGCATATGTTATTCCAAATGCGAATGCATCATTGACTTACATTATTAATTGCTTGTATTTCACGCATTATTCTCTATCCTGCTCCTTGTGCAGTCTAACACCTTGCCTGACCAATAAATTAGAGCTGTGCTCTACATCCAAATGATCATTGAGCCATCCACGGTGAGACTCAGCTACCTTTCCCAAGCCCCCGCAAGTAATTGAGAGCCTTGTGAGCCATACGAGCACATCCATTTTTTCTCTCCTTCAGCGTGCAACACTTTGAGCAGAGATGAACTCTGTCTGACACTGTGTCACCCATTCATCTAGTCGGATTAGGTGAATCTGAAGTTTCTCACAGCCTTTTCAGAATGTGACTAATTCTATATCCCTGTGGGTTTGGTGGGTTCACAGCCACTTTTTCCATATCTCAACTGAATATCCTGAGCAACCCAGGAGGTAGGATGAAATCTTAAATAACCCAAAGGCAAATTTTTGCCATGATGAGCTGTAGACATTTAAACTATCTTTTGTTTCCTATCTCAGAGTTGATAAAACATTTCAAGGAGCAAATGTTACAGTGGGTCTATTATTTTTGTGCTCCTCTCTCAGGAACCAGGGCTTTCCAACACATATAGGTGCAAACAGAGATGAAAGGAGTACATTAAGGATAGCAAGAGGTGGAATTTTTCCCTAAGGATGTTCCTAAACACTAAGGATGTCAGGTTCCTAGTGGTATCAACCTACAGCCTTATATCTCCTATGGGTAATTTCCCCCTGTTCAACTGTAACTAAAACACCGCAATTTTCTTTTATTCTCCTGCTCATATTTGCCCAAGGTTTCAGGAGCTCTGTGTTTCTATCCCTGTCTTTACTTTTTTATTATTATTTTGAGAGAATGATATGGCATTGCCCAAGCGTGGCAGACTTGAACATGGCAAGGAAGGGAGAGACAGGAAAGGTGCCAAGCATGAATTAAGTCTGCATTCTGCCAGAACAATGCTGCATCGTACAGACATGTCCCAGAGCACAGCACCCTAGTGATAATTTCACAGAATTAATTTTCCCAAAATGAAAAAAAAAGGCAAAGGCACAGAAAGGATGAGGCAAATTACCAACACTAATCAGTCTCTCTCTCTTTTCCCTTTCCCCTTGTATGATAATTATGATAATTAACAAGTTAACAAGCTTCTAGTAAAAACAGTTCCAGAATTTCAATGTATAATTAATATTTACATCCATAACAAGTTGTCATTTATGGTGCATGTTGATTTTCTTTTTTCAAAAGAAGCAGTGCTTTATACTCAGAAAAGAGAAATCCTTTGAGAATGTGCACTAAAAAGGCATCCTAAATTCAGAAACCTTGCCCTTATTTGTTATTTATTTATGCAGGGATGTGCAAGTGTTTTAACATCTGGGTTTCTTACAAATGATGAATGCACATATGTAAACAAATGCAGTCTTCTTTTTCTTCACAGAAGAGGTGGCCACAACTCCACCATGATACTCAAAGGCAGAAAGCAGATGCATCCACAAAGCACTTCTGTTTCAGGTGGATCCTAGCACACAATCTTCTATCACTGTTTAGTGACCCGTAAAGCCAATTTGCAGAAATTACAGAACCTTAGTATGCAACACTCTGCTTCTTGTTGTTGTATGCTTTCTCCAAGGAAGCTGGGACTGTAGTTTTCCAGCTTCTGGGGTGTGCAGAGCAGGAGGCAAGAACTTTACTAAAATAGGCTAAAATTCCTCAGAGCTCATGCAGGATGGCATACTCAGACATCACACTGGAGACAGACAAGGGATGCATAGAGAAAAAACTGTCAATAGCCAGTTCACTTTGAGTATAAGAGCATCACCCCTGGGAACCTAGAAAAAATGACTGCAATGATCACCGGGAAGTTGCAGCTTCTGCTTTGCAACCAAAAGATTTTATAGCTAAAAAAATAAGAGAGGTACCATCCTGAGGGAAGGTGCCAACCAAGTACCTCTTAACTCATCTGTATGCCATGGCTCTCATCTCATCCCATGGCAAATGGTGGACCTCAGACATGCAACACCAAGGTGCTTCAAAAGAATAACAACAGGAGTGAGGGCTGTGATTCATGAGGCATCAAGAAAGTTTAAGTGTCAAAGAAATGGGAGATATGGCCAAGAAGAATTCTGGGAAGACTTTCTGTACTTTCTGTACTATTCATTACTATTTCACAGAATCATAAAATCATAGAATGGCCTGGATTGAAAAGAACATCTAGTTTCAACCCCACTGCTGTGGGCAGGGTTGCCAACCACCAGACCAGACCCAGCATGTTCATTGGCTAGCTGGTTTTCAGATTTTGTCTTCTATATATGTGATATAACTAAATTTCCAAGGGAAGAATAGGTGGTGGACAGAAGGACTTGTTCCACCAGCTGTACCCCAGAGAAGGATGCTACTGTGATAAGGTGGGTGCCAGGTCGTCCTCAAGCTCCCTCCAGTGGAGTCCACAGCCCATGCTGCTGGGGGTCTTCTTGGCCTAAGTGCTGGCAATGGGGANGGGGGGGAAAGGAAAAAATATGTATCTGAAAAACGTAGGGTGGTATTTTTGTGTGTTTCTAGGACACAGGTGTTTGAAGAAAGGAAAGGTGCTGTAAATATCTACAGTCTAAGAGGAACTTACAGAAGTAGCCAGCTTCAGACAGGAATCATCTCTTGGTATTTAAGTTGGAACCAAAGATAGATTTCTATAAAAGGGATGTTGGGCTTGAATTCTAGCATTCACTGCTTCGCTAGATTATATTAAGCATGCAGTCTAGATATACAATCGAGTCCACAGAACCCGAACTAATTAGAATAATTCATTAAATTGACTGTTCACATCCCAGCTGTGGAGGTGTGTATAAGCTTTCATCTACACCAAGTAATCAACTTGTACAATATTTCACGGATAAAAAAGAATGAGTCATGAACTTGTGCTTCTTCTGAACTGTTACGCAGAATGATCTCTGGCAAATGTTGATAGTAGCGTCATCCTTTCCTTGTTTTACAGGCTATGCAAACTTTGAATAAATTCTGTGTAAAGAACAGAGATTATGGATTACATCTACCTTGGACGACTACTTGCACAATATTAATTAAATGTTCATGGAAAGTCATAACAGAAATAGGTCTTGTGTACCAACCCAGGTGACTCTCTTTAAGCTCTGCCACCTGGAGTTTTATAAAGGCTGAAAGAAAGTCCTTTACCATGATGAAATGTAAAAAAGTATTTCACAGAGGATACCCAACAGCTGTTGAAACACACATTTGATTAATAAGGGCAAAATAATGGCATAGGAGATTTTCTTCCACAAAGCATTTCACCTGGCACCATATGGCATTTCAGTTAAAAAAACTAGGACGCTACAAGATCAAAGCTGTTAGATTAAATTTTTTAAAAATTAACTAATAATTCTCCAAGTGCAACAGGAAATGGTAAATCTTTATCACGAATGTGAACTTCCAGTAAGTGGGTGTGACTTTTAAATGTAGAATATATATTAGATATAATTTTAATGATGGGGAGAAAGGGTCTATAACATTATGAACAGCAAAACAAACAAACAAAGTCCTTGCTGTTGTAAAGAGAGAAATGCAAAATACTGACTTGGAGAGCTAAGTAATAAGCTTCAGATTAAAAAAGAGGAAACGCAGACACACTCTCTTGCAGGAATTTCCCTTGAATCAGGGAACCCTCTAAGGACAAGGAGGAGAAGTCTACCCCTGCATGATTCTAGCGGAAAACTGCCAAATGGAGAGAGAAGTTGAAGAATTTAGAGGGTTTCACCCATTTTCTACTCTTCAGAAGGATGAAAAATTAAAATAGATACGTAGGTATATAAATGTGTTTATTATTTCTTCAGATCCTCATCTCTTGTGTTTTGCTCAGCGGTCTGTGTGTCTACTCTTACTGGGTCTGTGTGCAGCCCCAGAGTGTCCCTGGGGATGCAACTGTGCACAGGTCCAGCAAAAGTGGGAGAGGGAACTAGAAGAGAAGAGGGAAGAAAGGATAGCAAGCAAGTCCATACCCACCACCAGGGACCTTGCTCCACTCACCACAAAATGTAAGGAGAGATATAGTTCTCACTTCACCCACATGAGAAAGCAAAGCTCCTCTCACTTGCACGCTCCTTCTTTTTTTTCCTAATGCTCTCAGAGACTTCACCCATCAGCCAGTTGTCCTGGCTGTAAGTTTCCTTAAATCAGAACTAGATAATCTTCCTGATTCTGGGACCCCTTTGGCAGAGGAAACCCTGGGCATACAGCCCGGATGATGAAGCTGAGAGCTGCTCACTAACAAAAGTTTGGCTAAAGACATGACCCTTTTTTTGTAGAAATCCTGTTTTCCCAGCAGCTATTTTTAAGGAACTCTGTGACGAAATATGTATGCTTGCACAGCAATATCATTGTATTTTATTTTATTTCCAATAAGGGTCTGAATTTATGAGTACCAAGATCTGTTCCTCATCAAGAACTTGGACTTTACCCTCCAAAGCATGAATCACTTAGAATCACAGAATGGCCCAGGGTAGAAGGGACCTCAAGGATCATGAATCTCCAACCCCCCCCACCACAGGCAGGACCACCAACCTCCACATTTAATACTGCTTGCTATCTTCTGCCTTAGATGTCCCTGATGTGTAGGCACTGTCTGAAACCATTTCTCCAAATCCGTTCTCTTTCTGCACTCTGAGCGTATGCATGGCACTTGGCCACTCGCGGAAAGCCCCACACGTAGCAGGTGAGCTAGAAAGGGAGTGTGGGGATGTGCCAAGGGCACAGCCGCTGGGCCCCACACTTGGCAGCATTTTCCCACACACAGGCACAGTTCCGCTGCTACTGCCTTCTACCCGCTGCAGGGTTTGCCTTCTGCCTTCTCTCTGCAAGGACCCATTGCAGCGCCTTCCAACTGCCCATTCACACCAGGGAATGGCTTTGCCTTAGCTGGGACATGACAGAATTTGAGTGAATGGAAAACCTGATTTATTTTTTCTCCCAGTAGGTAAGAACGCTTCTGTGCAGAATAACAGAAGTGATCCTCCACCACCCCCTCCTTGCTGTCTATTTGTTTTCTCTCAGTTAAGTCTGTGAGGAAATCCTCTTGGTAAAGCCAGTTAATAAGATTAGATAAATGTCTTTGAAACCAAAATGCTGATATAAAAATCAGGACAACAGAGCACCAGCTGGCTTTTCTTTTGCTCATTCAGATGCAGCTGGAACACCGCAGTCAGTAACGTGCAAACTGGGAGTGATAATCAATAAGCGGTGAAACAAGAGCAAGATGCCTTCAGAGGAATTTTCTCTGGGTGGGAAAGATGGATTAACCCTAATTCTCAAGGCAGCTGAACAAAAACATTTGCCTAAATTCAGACATAATTTAAATACTGATCTGGGGAAACGTGACAGCCTGAAATAGCAGTGAAACAAGATCCTCTGCTCACAGCCAATGAAGTTGTTCAATGTTGGTGCTGGTCTTTTTTTTTAATGTAAGGTAGCTGCTGCACCATACAATAAGGAACACCTATTAACGATGTATAATGATTAAAGGCTGTTTAACACCAGGTGAGAGAATGATGGTGCTGATGATTACGGCTCTGTGCACACAGAGGCACGCAGTTCTGGGCAGCTTAGCCAGCAGGGTGCTGTGTACACAGCAGGCTAAAGACAGAAACATTAACTAAATCACAAGATTCAGATCATTTATCTTATCATCGCATGGGGAAGGAGTTTATCTTTCAAGCAGGCACACCTGCTCTCCGTGTAAAACTTTACTCACATCATTACTGAGTGTGTTATTGTTTCTTGTTCAAACATGCCGCTGCAGGAGTGGGGTGATGCCAAGGGTGGGTGTCCCAGGCCCCACAGCTGCACATCCTCTCTGCCACCTGCCCCGTGCGGGTACCGCTGTGTGTAGCAGGGACACAGCCTGCCGCTCCCAGCAGCAGGAAGGGCGATGGGCTGGGCCCACCATGCTTCAGAGAGTTTTGCAAAAGCAGCTCCAACTTCTGGAGTGGGCACCTGCCTGATAGGATAAAGTGGGAATAAAATGTTAGAACACTATGGGATGTGTTTGCGTAGCAAGCTGGGTTGAAAATCTCAAGTGATGCAGATTTTGGAAGAAACCTGGAGTTCTGTGAAATACCAGGCCTCTGACTAAGAGGAGAATGCTATGAGGAAAGCATCAAACTCGTGTGGATGAGCAATCACATCAAAAGAGTATCAAATTAAGGACTCAGGGATGGGCCTCTGAAAAAGCCTTTTTCAGGGTGAGAAAATTTGCCATCAAAGTCAAAACTATTCCACTTTATCTAACCTAGACCTTCCTCAACAAGACAAACCAAAATAAAGTAATCCAGGCATTTAAATGTAGTGGAAGCCTAAGAAAGTGAGGGTTTCCTGAAGCTGCAGCTGTCACAGAAGTCTAAATCTAGATGCAGGCTTCTCCTCCAGGCCTTCTGAAGGAAGGTGACATAGAGGTACGGATTGCTAACAGGAGGAAAGCTGCAGAGATTGAAGTCACCATGTCCTAAGGAGCTGTGAAATACAGAAGGAACTGAGGGGCAACCTGTTTAACAAGTATTTCAAGTGAGGAAGGAGCAAGGGAGATCTAATCTAATCTATCCCTGGATGCATTCAAGGCCAGGCTGGATGTGGCTCTGGGAAGCCTCGTCTAGTGGTTGGCGACCCTGCACATAGCAGGGGGATTGAAACTAGATCATCACTGTGGTCCTTTTCAACCCAGGCCATTCTATGATTCTATGATTCTAATGCCAGCACCTGGCACTATTCCAAAGCAAAAAAAAAAAAAAAAAAAAAAAAGAGACAAGCCCAGCATGCTTACTTAAGGCAGATCAAGAGGAAAAAGATCTTTATTTATTAGGTGATGATAGAATGGCCATGACTCATCAACAGGAGATGTTGCAAAGGCAGATGTGGACCTATGTTGCAGCACATTAAGTAAAACCAGCGCAGACAGGGAGAAATTTCTGTTGTTGTGCTAAATGGTGGTGCCTCTTCCCTGCAGGGCTGGGAAGGTTGTGCAGGACTGGTCCCACCGATGAAGAACCGAAACCAGAACAGGTGTGAGGAAAGGCTACTGGGTATATCCAGGAAATAACGAACTCATTTTATGAGCGGACACTAAAAAAACCGGTCTTGTTTAGCTTAGCAATATGAAAACTGAGAAAGGATATTGTTCCTTATTATAAACACATCCAAGTGATGTGTAAACATTAGACAGGGAGAAGAGCTACCTAACTGGGGGACAATACTGGCACCAGAACAAATGAGTATGAATGGGCCATGAAAAAAACTGGGTACTAGAAGAGGGTTTCCAAGCAACCTGAGCAAGGTTCTGGTACAGCAGTACGCCAAAGAGAAGAGTAGGAGAGATGAATTATTTCTGGTATTTGATAGAGATGAAAAGGACAGAGCACAATCTGCTTGGCAGCGACAGCAGCACACAGCACCTACAAGGCCCCTTCCAGTCCCATTCTTGATGTTTCTAAACACTTCTTACTAATTGGAGGGGAAACTACATATACAAAGGTCGAACTCGGGATCTTTGGAAAATTTGGATAAAAACACCTGAATAAATAGAACTCATATTAGGCCAGTCTGTAAAAGTCAAAAGGAAACAATAGTTTCCTCTTGATTGCTAGCAGCTGCAGTCCCTGCCATCCAGTGAGGGTGCTGGCAAGCAAATCCCCAACATCACAGCCCCACCGACAGACACAGACAGCCTTCTCGCTCTCACACCCACTTCCTATGGGCCTGTAGGAGCCCCAGCCATGGACAATCATGCAGCAGACACAGGGATGCAGGGCTCCTTCCATCACGTGTCTGCTTCTTGCTTGCATGTCAATACCAATAACTTATCAAAATATCCCAAGCGCAGCTTTACCACAGTACATATTAAGTATATTTCCATGAAATGTGCATACATGTGCAAAGTGGTTGCTCACTCTTGATCTGTACACAGCATCATTCAACACAGCTGAGTCATCCAGCTCAGTTCAGATGATTTACAGCATCAAACACAGCCATGATGCAAGTAGCAAACAAAATGCAATTTTAATGCTTCCGTCCTTCTCCTGAGATCAGTAACACGCCTTTCTTCAACACATTAACCAGTTTAAAGTAAGGGATGCCAACAATCTCTCTTGTGCACTATTTATATGTATACCTGGTGAAGATAGTCAAGTGAAAAAAAAAATACAACAACGAACCCTCGTGGTTTATACATATTATACATATGCAAATGTACAAGAGAGACTTCAGCTGAAACTAAAAGAATAAAAAGAGGAAGAAGTATTACAAGTCAGGTTAAATTGGCCAGTATTCTAAGCATGAATAGCAGATTGTAAATAAACAAACAAAAATGGTGTGTGGCAAAGCTTTAAAGCTCACAATGTGACTCGTTGTGTCAAGCAACTGCTGATTAATCCAAATAGAAATTACAGCAAACTGGCAGATAATTGTGCAGCAGCTCTGTCTGTCCAGGATGTGAAGCGCAGGTGCTGGGCCACATCTGCCCCCAAGGACAGCACAGAGGCCATTACTCTCACCCAGAAAACACCTTGTCTCCCTTTTACAGCAGCAGACTTGGGAGGACAGAGAAACGCTATCAATTTGATGGCTATCAGTTCTGTAATCATCCCACAGCCATCTCCCCAGAGACGAATTTAGTATCGGACGCATTTTTCAACCAAATAAATAATCCAGACTTCAGCGTTAATACACCATTAAAATGACACCATCGTGCTACATGCAGTGCTATAAATTAGACCACAAACGTAGCAGGCCAGACAGGAACAGCCATTACTCTCTCCCTGCCCCACTTTCCCCATCTCTGCCTATCCTCCCTAAGAACAATATTTTTAAAGAAAGCAGAAAGATTGCTTTCTTGTAACAACTCCTGTCACTCGGAGGTCGGCACTCTTTCTCTGCTGCTGCAGGGCCCTAGATACAAAGGAAGAAGCACGGGGAGGGCTGGCTTGTGAGACATTTTCAGCCCAGAGAGCTGTGTTGTTTTCAGAGGTGAGCTGGGTTTGCTTTATCTTCCCACTTGCCTTTCCCTCACCTCATCCTGCCGTGCCCCCTCCCTTCGGCGCTATATAAACCAAAGGGCAGGGCATCCAGCTGCTTCCACAGCAGAACAATGTTTGGGCAGAGTCCATGTTGACACAAGTGCATTATATCCTGAAGGGTCAACTGCAGCTTTTTTTTTTTTTTCTTTTTGACAAAAAACAGCGCAGCTCGAAGGGAAGGAGTGCTCCTACGTGCTCGTGTTCTGGAGCCTCTTACGTGGGAACAGGGCTGTTCTCATAGCTGAGGCGTGATCTCTGCACGTCCCAAGATTATAACCAGGCTTGTGCAGAGGCATACACACCAGGAGGACATTGCCTGGCTTGTCCAAACTCAGCCTCTGGCACGATGGAAAGCATAGCTCCCTTGGGAAGCACCAGCCCATGCACGTCAAGGGGGAGAGCCCTGCCACCAGTCCCCATCCTCCTCTGTGGTTGCAGCAGATACCAAGGAGCTGGATTCACCCCAGAACTTGGAGGCTTCACTTATTTTTAGCTGCCTCACATAGCTCCAGCAGCAGCTGAGCACACCTGTCATGGCTGGAGCTGCACAGGGCCTTTCATGTCATCGTCACAGTGGCTTTCAGAGAAAAACACATGAGAAAAAACACACCATGTAGTAGGGTTTCATTAAAAAATCAAGGGAAAGTACCTAGACTTCGTGTGGAATGAAAAACAAGCACTCTGTTTTCTTGCATGTGCTGTACAAAGAGTGTTGCGAGCATCAGAAGAGATGTGAAGCTGTGGAGGGATTTACTCACCCCGACTATCCCCTGCTGTGCTCACAGACCCAAGGCATGCTCTGAGATTAACAATAAGGGAAACAGTCCAAGCGGCACCAAGGGCCTCTACTTTTTTTCAGATGCCCTCAGTACATCACAGCTGTGTAGGACACAGCCAGCAGGTTCCTCCTTGCCCACAGGTCCAAAAGTATGCGTGGATCCTCCCATTTACAACACTTAGCCAGGCAGCTGTTCAGTGGGGTTTTTTTCCTATCTCAAGGCCCAGATCTGTCCTTTGACACAGAGTCATAGAATCGTTAAAGTTGGAAAAGACCACTAAGATCATGCAGCCCAACCGTCAGCCCATTCCCCACAGTGCCATGGATGACTGCAGTCCCTTGGAAATTCACATCTACATGCAAGGTAGGCAAGCACAGGTATGAGCCTGAATGAGTAGCTGTGGCACAGAGGACATGGTTAGTGGGCACGGCTGACGGCTAGACTACATGACCTTAGTGGTCTTTTCTAACCTTAATGACTCTATGACTTTATGAANTTTTGAAGAGAAACTGTGAGATGCATATACATGGGAGGGGAACAGAGGAGGCATTCAGTGAAGAATGCCAGAAGGCATGGGCTCCTTTTGGTAGGCAAGGCAGTTGGTTTTAATTGTATATATTGTCTTAGATTCTCACCTTCAGAAAAAAATGCCAGTTTGATCTCCCACAGCATTCACTACCCATATTTACATCCTTTTGTCTGGGGACCGGGGAAGGCAAACAACAGGTATTCTCCTTTCAGTCAGTTTCCATCTGAAAATCTATATGACTTAAAAGACTTTTTAAATAACAGATCTCCATTTATCCTTAAAAATTTAGAAAATGCAAGAATCAAGCAGTTCAACTTGAAGCACTGCTCCTGAAAAGCCTCAAGAAGAAAACCTGTCTTCTCGACAGTGAAGTTCTTTCTCAAACACAAAAACATTTAAAAAGTAAGTTTAGTGTATAGCCGTGAAGTCCTCCATATCATCCCCTCTTCCTTGTGAAGTTAACCATTGAGTCAATTATGTTTCTCTATAAAGCAGTTTTATCTGAAACACACAAACCCTTCTTACAGTCCCTTCAAAATATCAAAGTTAGGTAAGTGCCAATTCACTTCAAGGGAAACCCAAGGAGCATGAGGCAAATCCTCAGAGGAACAAAAACTCTGCACCAAAGTAGATGGGGACAAGAACAGCTTATGCCAGGAATCTGCTCAGCAACTGCAGACTAATTTATGAAAAAAAAAGGTGATACGCCCTACAAGGACCAGGTGCATTAATGTACTATAAGGCAGAAACAAGCTTTGTTAGGGACGTTCCAACATTTCTACACAAGATTTCACAGCACAGAAAAAAACTGCTTCACGTGAATGAAAATCTTTTTTAACTGTAACCTCTCTGCACAGTCTGAAAGTGCTACTGTGGACATGGATTGCAAAGGCCACCCAACAAGCAATGCTCTACTGTATCTTCTTCACAGGGTGACATACAAATTGTACACTTCAGTTTTAACAGACTGAAAAATCATTACCATGGCAATGAGGCTAAGTCCTCAGAGCAATTTTCTCAATAAAGACATTCCTTGACAATTATACATTTTGTACAAAATGTATCCTGAAATAAGATTTTTTTGCCATGACACCACAGCAATTAACAAAGGATGATCTGGAATCTTTCAGGAATACTATCTCATGTTCTGTAAGAAACAATTAATTAAATTATCTTTATTAACTCATTCTCTGAAACTCCTCGAGGAAAAGGAGGCATGATGGAGTTCTGGCAAATGTGAAAGGTCCTCAAAACAACACGGTGAGTGATGAACATCTACCTAATTACTGGAATGCAATTTGCAGAATACTTTTTCAGAGTGTTTAATCTCTCCAAAAGTGACCTGAAACAAATGAGGACAGAAAAAAAAAAAACTGCATCAGAAGCAACAGCCACAGTAAAGGACACACATAAAGAATAACAAAGCTGACGTTATTAGAAGAAAAATCGATTTCTTTACACATATTCTAAGAATAGGAAGAGATGAGTGAATGTCAGGCAGTGTTGCAATTTTGAGTTACCCAACACCGCCACCATGCGTTAGCTTTAAAGACTATTTGATTTAAGCATTAAAAGGTAAAGTAAACCAAATTTGTTGCTCTGCTCCCATATAACACAATAGAAATGACAACCCTAAAATTGTTTTAAAAATCTTCGGCCTCTTGAGTTACATTTCTATAAGGACACATGGTGCTGTTTTTAAAGCCTCCTATCATCACAGTGGAGAACAATGACTAGAGAATAAGAGACAGAGAAATAACACAAATTTTGTTTCCATACACGGGTTCTTCCACAATTGATGTTTCATTGTGTCTCTACACTGTCCAGCTCCATAAGCTACTAGTTCATCGTCATGATCCTTATAAGGTATCAAAGCCCACAAATATTCACACAAGTGCAAGATAGTTTCTTCAGAGAGGAGCTTTTCTTAAAACTTTTATATGTATGAACAACAACATTCATATAATATTGGAGGTGGTCTTCTGAACTCATTAATTTTCACTAGTTCTAACTAAAGCAGGATAGGATCCCTACTCATATCTGAAAATTGTACCTATTCCAATCTGAATTAAGAACCTTACAGGAGACTATGAAGTTTTGGACAGTTCAGTTACGAATTCAGTTTGGACAACAAAAAAACCCAGAACACATGCATTTAAACATGCTTTGTCAGCTTTACTTCTGCACATATCTGCTATGTCTTTGGTAATTTCACATCTCTTCTGCTCTCAGTAAAACAGAAGGTTCAGAGTCAAGACTGCTAGTATCTTGAAATCCAAGTAACTCCAAGCAGATGGCAAAGATATATAACTGGAGAAGTAATTTCAAGTAACTGATAAACAACAAAAACAACGATCTATACCATGTCCCTTGCAATTTCTTCCTCAACATGCATATATATACTTACATATAGAATATATAGTTATTCTGCAACTCTGTTCTGTAAGTCTTGTAACAGCAGGAAGAAGCCATAAGCCCAGTAGGTAGCTCTATTGAAACTGTCTAAGATTATAATAGCATCAAGTCAGAATTAATTGGATTGTCCCAGCCTGTTCCAAATTTGGACAACAATAGATGGTAGCAGCAATCCCATCAGAGAACTTCAGAGGTAGGAAAAACATCTTTGACAAAATGGCCAGAAGTCCACCATGTTTGTTACCGCAGATTTAAAACATCAAATCACAACTATGGCATTAATTACTAAAGGAGAAACTGTCAGTGTGCTCCTTCTCAGTAAATGCAGATGAAAAGCATGCAAGATCATTTTAGCAAAGTTCAAATATAGGAAGAAAAGGAAAAAGTCACATTGAAAATACCTATCTATGGCCTATAAGGTGCACCTTGTACACAAAGATACTTTCAACAAGGAGAAGGGGAGATTCAGGTTGGACATTAGGAAATACTTCTCCAAGAAAGTGGTCAGGCACTGGAATGGGCTGCCCAGGGAGGCGGTGGAGTCACTGACCCTGGAGGTGTTCAAGAAACATTTAGATGTTGTACTGAGGGACATGGGTTAGTGGGAAATATTGGTGATAGGCAGATGGTTGGACTGGATGACCTTAGAGGTCTTTTCCAACCTTGGTGATTCTATGAAAGTGTGTAACCTATCTACGTACTTTTGAAATGCAATGAGTTTTAATTTATTAATCTCTTTTCTACAGTGAATATGTAAAGCTTTAGTAAATTTTTGCCATATAACACTTGTCATCAACAAAGCAAGTGCCTTAAGTGCAGCTTCATAGTGACATTTAGCACTTCAGAAGTTAACACTTCTGAGTGAAGTCAACAGATAGAAAATACGCCTTCAAAAACATAATTAGACTTTCCACTTCAGCTGTTAAAAAAAAAAGCTGAAATTTCAGACTGTGGCTCAAAGACTGCATTAGATTAATTATGCCTAGTTCTAATTCTGTTTTTCTCTAGTTCTCACTTCTTCATATGATTTAGTTCTATAGTGACAAAAAAACGTGGAAACTCATATAGTTAAATTAAAAATCAACAACAGTATGTTGCAAGGGTAGCATAAAGGAAGCAATATGATCTCAGTTTAGATCTACCCTCCACACCAAATAAAGCAAACTAATAATTTTCTCCTTACGATTTCCAGTCATGAAACATTGCAAAGAATCTTACTGAAATGTGATTTGAATCTCTAATCCTTTGTATACCCAAACAATCTCCGGATATTATCCTCTGGCCTTACTCTCCATAGTAGCAAGAAATAGAGACAGGAGGTCTCCTGCGAATCTGTTCTTAAATTGATGCATTTCTTTGAAGTTCTATTCTTTGAGGATTAGAAAGGGGCAGGAACGTATTTTGGAAAAAAAAAACCAAAAAACTAAAGAATCTTGTGTCCAATAAGAGGATAATTTTTTGTACCACAATAAATGTGTGTCTGTGAGTATGTATGTTAGTATTCATATTTTATCTACATGAGATTAATTCACTAACTAGATTTGTATTGGGAACGAGTAGATGCTATTAAAAAAAATAAACATTGTGTGTGATCTGAGTCTGTTTTGAACTAATAAAAACAATCATAGCTATCAAGGAATACTACTTAACACTAAATATTGTGCTATTCATTGTGTCTTAATATGTTGATCACAATATTTGGTACTATTTCTAGTGTATTTCAGCAACGTAAAAAAAAATCTTCCAGAATTTGCGAATTTTTCAGAGTATTTATTCATATTTCTTTTTAAACCAATCTACAAAACACATTATATACTTAAAGTAGAACGTGCACCATCCTGACTTGGCTCACGTTCAACCTTTTTCAGTGAATTTGGCGAACAGCCCATTCTTCAGAAGCCTGAACTTAACTCTGCTATCAACAGCCTTCTGATACAAATAATAACTTCTGCATCCCAAATTTTACAATGATTAAGTTTGCCTTTAAATCTTAGACTTGACAAGCATGAGGACTCCAAAGCATTTAAGACACAATGATGTCCAAATAACATTAAAAGTATTTAATTTATGTAGCTGACTGTATTAATGTCAGCTTTCTGTCACTGAATTTCCTTATTTTTAACAAAGCCTTATTTGTAAGCTGTATGGTTTCATCCCACTTGTTTTTCTCAGAGCTTGTGTATGTCACCAAGTTCTCAGTATACTGCAAGACTGACTTCAAAAACCTATAAGAAATAAAAAGAGAAGTAAAACTCATAAAAGGACATTAAAGGAGAAGAGGACCTCAATGCCTGACTTGAAGTTGCTACTTTCTCCAAACTTCCCTCAGGATGACCAACATATTAAAGTTCATTCTACTTTTGGAAAAGAACCACTCCATTCCAGCAGCAAGAAGCAATGATTTTCAGAACTGCAATTAAATACTGACATAGAAAGAATGCAGTGATATAATATGTAATACAATTTTCCACATACTGTTTCCTTTCCTTTCTCAGTCAAATGTTTCACAATGCAACTTGTTGTTAACTGACGCACAAGGAAAAAAATTACTTACATATTAAAGACAGCTTTTATGCATTAACATTTTTTGAGTGTGAGATCATTTTCTGTTTATACTAAGGAGGAGTCTAATAAGTAAAAATGTGAATAATTGGACCATACATTTTCAGCAAAGTTATTTTAGTCCTTAGTGAACACTGTATGAGATAGAACTGATGACTATAATCACAGAAAGGATGATAATGCACTAAAAGGCATGCTGTTTCTTTTCTTTTTTTTGCCTCCACGGGATGTGTATTACAGATCAAATCTATTCAATTGGCTATGAGGAGTGTATGAAACTTCCTATTTCCACAACGCATTATATACTCACTTTAGATAATGATGATAATCAGAAGGATTCTTCTTACAGACCAAGTGGACATTAACAAGTTCCAGAGTAATCAACACTAAGATGAGCCGTAACACCGGAGATAAAAACTTAATGCTAGAAACAGGCAAAAGTAAAATAAATGAATAAAATAAACTTAAATTAATCTGGCATCACTAATACAAAAAAAAAAATTCTCATATTTCTAGAACCATGCTAAATAGCTGAGCATTTGATAGCGAGGAAATGTGCAAAAAGTCCATCAGCAAAGAATAGATGAAATATCAAAATTATAAACGAGACAATAAATTATGAAATCTCAAAACAGGAAAAAAAACCCCACATTTAACTAAGACTTCAGAGGAAAACTCACCAGCACCTTTTAACCCAGGGATAATAAAATAGAGATCAAATGAGCTGCAAATATTCATTGTCCATTTAAGCTACGTTTCTTAAATAATGTGGTTTAATATTGTGAGGAATATAATCAAGCAAAAAAAATATTATTTTCCAGTTTTTGAAGTAAATTCATAAACCCTTAACAAACACTTGTGAATGGGAACAAAATTAATGTAATCCCCAAAAATCTCTCTAAATCTATTGTATCTAAAAGATACTGATTCAGGTATAACGATAAAAAGCAGAAGAACTGGAGGTTGAGTCCTGGAATCAATTTAACATTCTGTACTCAAGTAAAACTCAAATGGCATTTTTTATGCTTAAACAGGAAAAGTGAAAAATTAAAAACATATAATCTTAAGTGACACTTTCATTTTAAAGCTCAGGGTAAGTAGTGTAGTAATGCTAAAACCATTCATTGAACTGTTCTCCAAATTGAGATTTTCTGCTATTTCACTGGGTTGACACTTAACTCTGAGATGATTAACAAGAACACATGAACACTGTGTATTTAAAACTTGTATGACAAAACACTGAAAACTAGCAACAGCAGCATGCAACTCTCTCATAAACCCAGCCACAAAGTAAAGAGAAAACATCAGCCAACCTGTTCAACATTCGTAGATAGTTATGCCTCTGGCGAGAACGTAGAGTCTTTTCTGTCCACTGCTGGTATCTCGACTTAATGCTGGCAATAACTTGTTCAGACACTTGATGGCACTGTGTGCTTATTTTACGGAGTACCACTAACACTTCCAGAACAGGTCGAGGAGAATAGAGCGTGCAAATCTGCCTATCACAAAGTTCTAGCAACAGCCTTCAAAATAGGAAGTAACTGTTAGTTTCAATCTTTTGCCAGCTGGATTTAACATGAGATATATTTCATATCAGCTGTAGTTTGATGTTAGTTTGATTGTAGTTAATGTTTTAAGTTAAAAAAAAAACCAAAAACTGATTACTCTGACAAAAAAGTATGGATCTCTGTAGGAGCAGTGGCTGTGTTTTCTATCACTTTATGTAATATAATTTAAAATCTACTGGTGATGAATATGCTTCCCACTTCAAATTAAAGAAATACAACCACAATAAACAAAAATGCTTAGCCAAAACGATACATCGAACACATCAAATCAGAGCATGTCTGTGGTTTAGGCCTCCCACAATATTTCAATTCACAATGAATTAGCATCCGCCAGAATAAGACTTATTCAGACAAATGGTATTAGTTAATAGTCGCATCAGTGTATGGTCTTTCTTCTGGGCGGAACAAGTAGCAGATTTAACACCTCTTAAAACACTGGTGGTGAGGCCAATGTTTTCATCAACTACATACTGGATTATAAATTGTTAAAGTAACCAAATACCTTTCTTCTGTCATTTTCTAATCTGCAAACATAATGCGTCACATATCACTTTAAGCACTCGGCTCTTACAGAAGTGTTTCTTAATCTCTCCCTCATGCTAAAATTATCTCTGAGACAGCAAAACATTGATGACTAAAAGCGATAAAAGCAGAAAAATCTTAAAACCGTGTAACAATTTAATAATCAGGCTTCTTTTTGATAAATGAGAACAAATGCAGACTGATAGGTAGTAAACAGAAGGCATACAATTCATATAAATAAAGCGGTAGTAAACAGAAGGCATGCAATTTATATAACTAAAGCAATGTGTACCAGCCTCTTTGCACTATCCTGCCCACACCTCTTACATTTGATCAGGTGTTTCATTCCAACATATCCATTGATTCACGAGCCTCATAAGAATGCCACCAGAGTACCAATTAAAAGACAAGTTGTTCTGATCATCATTCCACATGGGTTATAACTGGAACTACCAACGTACCTCCAAAATCTGACCACGAGTGTAACAAGGAATTTTCTATTTCAGAATTTTGCTACTAAAGATGGAGAAATGAATAACTTAGGTTTGTGTTCTTGCGGTGATCTGCATTTACAAGCTGACAGCGGAAACCAGGAAAAGATCAAACTTACCTCTCTGTTGCAACAGTACTCATTGGGTCATCTGAACTATAGCAGTTACAGGGCAAATACTGCTGCAACTGAGAGAGAATTTCAGCCATCTTTAAAACTAATGTACTAGCTTCAGTATTTCCTTCCAGCCTTAAAAAATAAAAGAAAAAAGTACGATTTGAGAGGACAACACTATGCAGTACTTACTATTTGTCTAGGTTGCACAGATGAGAATGCAGATATTTTGGACAGCAGTGTATTTGAAATCCACTCTCACTTTCTGCTATTTTAGTTTTCCCTCTATCTTATAAGTATGACTTTCTTTCTCCAATTAAAAAAGGCCTTATCTGTTTCAGCAGTGTTCTTAATCACTTTATTCCTCCACTTATTCATTAAAATCCTGAAGCGCATTAGGTATATGCCCGACACACTGTATTTTCATCTCTTAGCTCTACATCAGTGTAATTTCTTCCAGTGATAATATAACTGACTTTTTCATTTTCAAATCACAAAAGAATGTTATATTCTTTCTTCTATTTAACATCTCGTGTAAAGTCTTCCATTAATTCAGCTACTACTTTCTTGTTCCAGAACAAGCAATTGTTTTCTGTTTTATATCTGGTGGCCCATCTTTTTGTTTTTGTTGTGATGGGCTCAACATCTAGTGTAATTTCCTAAGAGCTCCTTCAATATCTCTTCACAAACAGAACAGCTTGTCAGTTTTGCGTTGGTTTCAAAGGGCTCCAACGTTCTCTTCCAGATAGCAGTGTTTGTAGTTTTTCCAGTATCTTTTGGCTACAGATGTGTACAGCACAGATTAAGTTAAAAAGAAAAATGAAGGGGTCTTCTCACAACCCCTTTGGTGTCTAACATCTTACTAGTAAGGAATCTGATGAGACTTTTTATCTCAAACTCTGTTGTTTATATGTTTTTGAGAAGTATCTTTTCTAAAACAGCATACACGTACCCTTCAATTGTTTGAATACGTTCCTCAGACACTGTTGGTAATTCATGCCACAAGAGAATGCTCTTCATACATTCTAGAACCTAAAAATCAAGAACATGTTATGAAAAATTTTATGCAAAGTACAGCCTTAGACAAATAGGACAACATACAGGACAATATATTTTGTTTTTCTTAATGGCTATTTTAGGGGAAAAAAAAGCCAACAAAACAGACTGCAACACTTGGTAAATTACTTGTTTAGTAGCTATGATTTTTTATTATAATTATGTTAGCACAAATTATTAAGGTTTATGTTAGGGCAAAAAGCCTTGATGTACACTTCCATGCTAAAATATCACCTAAAGAAACTAATGTACGATTCTTTCTTCCCTTCCTTTGATATTAAAAAAAAGCCTTTGTAAGATACAAGTCAAAAGCTGTCTAAAATGAGTACTGTTTACTGCAAACCCAAATCAATAAGGAATCATCTTCAAGCAGTTCATAAACTAACTGTCTGAGAAATACTGTGGCACTGGAAGGCAGATTTTGCTACACTGAGAGAATTTCAAATAACTGGCTTTCATATAACAAAAACATTACTTATGGTAGCCCAATCCAAGATTCATACAGTACTTAATCCTTGTCAAGGACAAGAAGATGAAGAAATCCATAAAGCAGCAAACATTCAGGTAAAAATAAAGGTATACAATGATTTGAGCAGGAACAGTATATGCTGTATGACCAGCAGTGTGCTTAATTACCTCTCAAAGCCTGAAAATTCATTTGGGAAAATTTAAAAAAANTTTTTTTTTTTGGTTGCTTTTTCTTTATTAACTGCGTAGTATTAACCTTCTACTTCTGCACGGCTGCCATTGGTCCAACATCTGTGAGCTCATCTAATTGTCACCTCCTATCATTGTACTACTCAGCCAGTTTAAGAATATTTTCCCATTAACGCAATTAGAAACCCACCCCTTCCTTAATTTTTTAATAAAAGTTATACCTAGCAGATGCGCTTGGGATCTGTTAGACAAACCAACACCACCTTCTCCTGTCTGGGGCTTTTCTGAGCAAGGATCATCTCAACTAAAGGTCAGACATGCTGCATAACAGCCCATAGTCCAAATGCTGGCCAGCACTACCTCAATACCTTCCCCCTTGTGTAAGGGAGAGATACCCAACGGCAGCTGTATAGAAGCCCTCTCCACAGCACACCTACCCGAGTCAGTCCCATGGTCCTTATGAGTGCTAAACTTTACATGAGAGTGCCTCCAGCATATTCGAGGATATGTTTTTTCTATACCGTAAGTTTTTTCCCATGGAAATACATGTCTCAATCTAAATGGACTATCTGAAGGTGCTGGCATCTTCCTTCTCTAATGAGATCTGTACTAAAATCAGCATGAAGAACTTCAGCCCTCTCCCCATTCCTCTCCTACGCTTCTAAATATTGACCGCACATACGTAGATCAGCATCCAAGCATTTTGGATATGAAAATCAAATTAGAAGTTGGTGGTTTTTTGTTGTTGTTATCGGTTGTTTTATTTTAAAGCAACTTCCGCCATTCATTTTTCCGGGCAGCCTTTGTGTTTGCTCTTCCAAAACACAATGCTGTGGTATCTCGGAGTTTCTGAAGTGGCAGTGTAGGCACTGTACTCTTATGTTTCATTGAGTACTCGTTCAAAACAGCTGTATGTTCTATATAAAACATGTTTACATAGTAAATGTACTTCCTGTAGACACAAAGAAACGTTAATGAATAACCATTCCTGCATTTCAAATTTTGCAGGGCTGTGGGAAGGATCAGTGCATGACAAAATAGTTAATGTTCACCCACTTTCTGGCACATGAAATCTGTTACTACAACTAATCCCTTACAGAGAAAAGAAAACATGGAAAACAAACTGGCACTGGCTGGTTCTACAATGCCTTTTTTTCTTCTTTTTTTTTCTTTCTTTCTTTCTCTTTTTTTTTTTTTTTTGAAGAGAAACTGTGAGATGCATATACATGGGAGGGGAACAGAGGAGGCATTCAGTGAAGAATGCCAGAAGGCATGGGCTCCTTTTGGTAGGCAAGGCAGTTGGTTTTAATTGTATATATTGTCTTAGATTCTCACCTTCAGAAAAAAATGCCAGTTTGATCTCCCACAGCATTCACTACCCATATTTACATCCTTTTGTCTGGGGACCGGGGAAGGCAAACAACAGGTATTCTCCTTTCAGTCAGTTTCCATCTGAAAATCTATATGACTTAAAAGACTTTTTAAATAACAGATCTCCATTTATCCTTAAAAATTTAGAAAATGCAAGAATCAAGCAGTTCAACTTGAAGCACTGCTCCTGAAAAGCCTCAAGAAGAAAACCTGTCTTCTCGACAGTGAAGTTCTTTCTCAAACACAAAAACATTTAAAAAGTAAGTTTAGTGTATAGCCGTGAAGTCCTCCATATCATCCCCTCTTCCTTGTGAAGTTAACCATTGAGTCAATTATGTTTCTCTATAAAGCAGTTTTATCTGAAACACACAAACCCTTCTTACAGTCCCTTCAAAATATCAAAGTTAGGTAAGTGCCAATTCACTTCAAGGGAAACCCAAGGAGCATGAGGCAAATCCTCAGAGGAACAAAAACTCTGCACCAAAGTAGATGGGGACAAGAACAGCTTATGCCAGGAATCTGCTCAGCAACTGCAGACTAATTTATGAAAAAAAAAGGTGATACGCCCTACAAGGACCAGGTGCATTAATGTACTATAAGGCAGAAACAAGCTTTGTTAGGGACGTTCCAACATTTCTACACAAGATTTCACAGCACAGAAAAAAACTGCTTCACGTGAATGAAAATCTTTTTTAACTGTAACCTCTCTGCACAGTCTGAAAGTGCTACTGTGGACATGGATTGCAAAGGCCACCCAACAAGCAATGCTCTACTGTATCTTCTTCACAGGGTGACATACAAATTGTACACTTCAGTTTTAACAGACTGAAAAATCATNAAAAAAAAAATCATGTAAAATTCTGATTTTTTAGGACCATCAAAGTTTGAAGACAGCAACTAAGACTATTTTTAAGGATTCACAATTTTAAGGACTAAAATGCTTTCAGTCGCAAGGACTTACCTGTTTCTTGAGTCTGGAAATTGGATGAAATCGAGAATGGTAGCAACTTGCACAGTTCATCAGGGGCTTCATGATCAGGTGTTCCTGATTACAAAATATAAGTTCTTTAAACTGTCCTAATTGTGAGCAGACCTAGACTTATGCTTAACTGTATTCAAGTCAACTACACTACTGAAGCTAAAGACTTCCAAGTTTCTGAGAGACTAATGCAGTAATCATCAATTTAAAGCTTATTTTCTGTGACATTTTCCAGGCACAAAAGCTAGCAGTAGCTGAGAGAGAGCTAATTATGTACTCTCTTAATGCAGCAGCATGAAAATCATCTTTAGAAACTAAAAGAGCTCCAACTAATAAATAGTTCAAATGTTGGTTTAACAGACTGAAAGTAATGGCAAATATGAACAGGAAATTTGGGGGAGCAAATATAATAGTAGCTAACATTACAAAATACGTACTGCTAGACAAAAAGTGTACGCAGTAAGGAGAGTTAACAAATCACATCTCCATTTCTAACCTACTTCCATTATTTATAGTATGTCAGAGAGAAAGAGTTTCTCAAATACTATATATCTCTTTGAGTAAGCTACGTTGTTCTATATAATGGATCAACTACCTGAATAAGGATTGGTTAAGCAAACAGATTAAGATACTGTAAGAAAGGATAATAATTTGGAAAACTTTCTGTACTTATGTCACTACAATCCTAGACAATATACTTGCACAGTTTTTCACTTAGAGCAATATTTCATTTCCATGGAAAGCTGCTGTCAAGAAAGATGTAGTCATAAGACTCTCTAAAATCACATCTGTCATCCAACTGAAGATTCTTCTGACAGCATAATATTGAACCCTACCTTAAAAGCAACCATGTCTTCATCTGAGAACCTGCAGAGTAGTGTAATTGCAAACGCCAACAACTGATTGGCTATTTCTCTGGGAAATGATTTTAGATTGATCTCTCCGTGGCTTAAATGGTCTCTTATCCGTGGACCCTCCTGGTGATTCAAGAAATCCCAAAGAAATTCCTGTGGAGAAATACACCAATAGAGTTAAGCACACAGAGTATCTTCTAAAAGTCAAAAATGCATTTGCGCCCATAAGAAAAGGGGACTTTAGGCAGAGAAAACAACACAAACTATGATCATAAGAAAATAAAAGGGCAGCTAGTCCACTGTTCTAGCTTCTTGAAACTTAAAACTGACATACAAGCTATTCCATAAAGGGTAACAACAGATTTTCTCTGATTTTATGTCCCAAGTCCTCCACAGCTTTGCTGCCTCTGACTCCCAGTGCAATAAACTCTTATCTTTCTTACAGCCTCAAATGACCTCTAAATTCAACACCTCTATTTTTCATGTTCACTGCCTGTTTGGGTGGCAATATGCAGGGCGTGCTCTAGCAAGCTTCCAGCTATACTGTTGTATGATCTGCCCACCTAGTATAGGATATGCCCCAGAAGAAACTGGGAAACAGTATAGCTTTCCTCATATTGAGGCATCTGTTCTGATTCTACTCTCTTCTGCTAATCTTCAGAAGTCTACCACAGACAGCTGGTAGACCTGAACATTTAAAGATAGAAAGACAGTTACATTCTAACCAAATGTAGCACATCAGGTACTACTTTGTATCCTTCACAATGAAACAGCAACAAATTCATGATACTACACCACTGGAGATAGGCAACTAGAGAGAAATAAATACATCATCATAAATACATCGCTAAATTTCAGGAAAACAAAAACCAAACCAACCAACCAAACAAACAAAAACCCAAACAAATGAAAAACACAAACAAAGTAACAACAACAAAAAGAATTTTCAAACACTTGCCATAGCAGGTTCTTCAAGAACTAAAGGAAGCTGATTGATTTCTTCATTATCCAAATGCTTTGTTAGCATCTAGAAAAGGCATTTGAATAGACAGTTTTTACTGAAAGTAAAACAAAAAATAATCAAAGGAAAAACACTAAGTAATGAGCTTTTCTAATATTAAATAATTATTTCAGAGCTGCTTCAGAGTCAAGGTACCTATTTGTTACCGACAGACTGAGATAATTCAATAAGAGCTGTAAGACTGCTTGCAGGGTTCATCTGAATTTATTTTGAATAACTAAGTCCACCAAAAATGGCAGAAAAATTCTTTCTTTAAGATGAAGAAATATAAAATAAAAACATTTAAAATAAATAAAATAAAAACATCTAAAAGAATTTGCCCAGAGTGACTGTGGATGCCCCTTCCTTGGAGGTGTCCAAGGCCAGGTTGAATGGGGCGCTGGGCAGCCTGGTCTAGTATTGGATATGGAGGTTGGTGGCCCTGGCTGCAGCAGGGGGGTTGGAGCTTGATGATCCTTGCGGTCTCTTCCAACCCAAGCCATTCTATGATTCTATGAAATTAAATTCTGTTCATTATAATTTGTATGATTTTGTTATGTTCCAAAGGATGCCAAATTTAAAGTGTATTTACTGCCCATCATTTTCTACTTGGAAAAATTTAGAAATAATGCCTTATCCAACGCAACTAGTAAGCATGTTCTGATCTCTACTAATAAGAAACATGTAAAAGTTTAAATGCTGACACTGCTATGAATTTAAAAAATAAAATAAAATCACAAATACCTCATCAAAAGTGGTGTAGAAAGCAGAAGACTGGAACAGAAAACAATAAGCATTATTTGATTACCAACAGAAAACAATTATATACACATGCAAGTGAATAAATCTAAGTTCAGTATACATGAGATACCAGAGGTGTATAAATAGCAAATAAATCCTTACAAAACAAAACAAGAGAGTATTAGATTTTTTTTTACTAAGTTTTTTTTTGAATAAATGGAATGTGATTGACATTCCTCCCTCAACTACCATTCCAGAACGCTAACCCTCAAGTACTTTTTCAGACCACTTTTACTGGCAGGCATCTTTTTTCCTTATTTTTTAGTTAAAAGAAAAAAAAAGGTTATTCATCAAAATGTACTAGAAATTTGTAAATGATGCTCTACTAATTCTTGGATTTGGGGGGAAGGAAAGCTAAATTTAGACACTGTGCTACCAGAATAACTACCCTGCAAGTATTGCAAGCACTAACTGATTTTAGATAGAAATTTACCTCAGCTGTTAGCAATCTATTTGGACATTTATTAGTTGTAGTGAAGAGCAATCTAAGTCCAGCTTCCAGCTGAGGAAGTAAGAGAATCACACAGTCAGCATACCTGAAAAAATAACAGAGAAACAGTTTCTTTTCCCTCACTTAAAATAGAATCCAAATGGAAATTTGAGATTCAGGTCAAACAACCCAGACCAAAATTCCTTCATGATGGGGCCATATGAAAACTAAATGACTTTATGTGCTCAACAGAAGCTGACCACCTAATTCAAATCAGCTCAGGGATGACACTGACTTACAAAAACATGAATGGAGAAGGAAGATGAAAAAAAATACTTATTAAAAAAAACAAAAACCCACAGCATTCTAATACGTGAAGAGCTGTTTCCATTTGCTTTGTAAAGCTCTCCTCCTCAGCTACATCTCCTGCAGATTCAACAAAAACCTTTGGAATCTACAAATGCTGCTGGATAGTATTCTATAAATCGTGAATGCCTACAAATGAAAATGCAGAACAAGACAAAAAATAGGAGGAAAAAAAAATATCAACGATTACCTACTTTGCTTGAAAGCTGTTAAAGCAGCCATCCAAAATGGTAGCATTGTTCTCAGTACAAAGTTAGACACTTGCAGCAGCTCTTCCGCTACTGAAAGTGTTTCATGATTAAGATCTGCAAGTTAGCAAAACAGCATTGATAAATTACATACCGTCTATGGTTTTCTAATTAATTCTTAATATTTCATTGAAAAGATAAGATGACTTTGGCATTTATAAAGGGGGACTTAAGCTATTCAATTCATTTCAAATGCAACAGTAATGGTGATAGATTTAAGATCACAAATTGAGTTTATAAGATTGCATTTCTATTAATAATGTAAAACGACCCAGTAAACGCAGTTTAAAAAGTCATGGGTGCTTTTTCCTGAGACTAAATTGCATAGTAACTGGCTCCAGTTTCTCTTCACTGGTTCTCCAGCTGCTTCAAATACTTCAGAAAAGTATAACCTACATTAATAGAATCAGTATGAAATTGTTCCTACGTTATCAAATTTTCTGTACTGACATTTAAGCTCAATATGAGCCAGCAGTGTGCTCCTGCAGCCTGGAAGGCCAACTATGTTCTGGGCTGCATCACAAGACATGTGGCCAGCAGAGAAAGGGAGGTGATAGCCCTCCTCTACTGCGCTCTTGTGAGGCTTCATCTGGAGTACTGTGTCCAAGCCTGGGGCCTCCAGTAGGGGAAGGATGCAGAGATGTTGGAAATTTTCAACTGTTGATATACAGGACTTTTCCTGAGGTAAGTATCGGGGTACTGAGGATGTGTAACCATACTCTCTTTCACCACAACCTTCACTGCAAGATGCAGAGTATTCCTGATGGGACCCTTGCAGCTAGAATCCACTGATTCTGGAAAGAATTAAACATTTTTGTAAAGAAAAACTAGATGACTATTAAAGGAAGTGAATTCTCCTCATCAAAACATTGAAACATACAGCTGAAGACTTTCATAAGCTGTACTATTAACACATTTCAGCATGTTACATTTATTTTAGAATTCAGTATTTTTTGTTTTGCTAATCAGCACAACAGTCTATATATTAAAAAGTTGTCTACAAGCACAACTGATTCATTCGAAGACATTATGTACAAGTATCTTACCTAATAGATTCAGTCATCTAACTGTGGAAAACACATTACTTTCAATAGCACTTCTAGATAATGAAACAGTAAAGAACATAGTAATAGGTAATGACTAAAGGTTAAATACTTGCCTGGAAATGCATCAAGATCCTCTAATCTAATGAAGGTCACATAAGGTCGATGTACTAAAACATATTTAGTTTGCAGAAGATATGTCTGTAACAACTGACCCAATCCTGCAGTTAAAAAAAGCAGCATAGCACAATATCTAGGGAGAATATTATAACGTATTAGAAAAGCCAATACAACAAAATCTTTTGCAAATAATCCACATTTCTGGGTTAGGGACAAAGGTTTCTTTTGCTCTTTTAGACAAGATCCAGTACCTATTTTACCCATCCCTTTTGGGTATGGGAGCTTAATGGTTAATTACATTTTACAAGCATGACAAAACAAGGTGGAGTTAGGAGAAAAAACCTATCAGTGTATTCTCCTTGGCTGCTGCTGCTCCTCTCCCTTTCCTATTCTTCTGCCTTTTGTTTTGATTTATTCCTGACTGCCCAGACCTTAAATTTCTTCATTTTTCCTGATAGAAAAACACACTGCTCCTAAAATTGATCAGTTTCATAATGGCTGAAGTACCCTATGGAAATCTAGTTCCAAAAGAAGCGGTAGCAGCAGCAGGACAAAAACGGAGAAAACTGTCAGGATACTGCCAAAGGCCTTAGAGAATGTTTTCTTCTTTTTCTTTTTGTAAGAGTAGCAAGTTCTATTAATCGATCCTCAAGCACTGTTAGTCTGACCGGATGAGAAAATAAGATTTTTTTTAATAACTTACTTTGCAGGAATTTCTTGTGGGGATGCAAACCCATGCCACAAAACGTTACGAAGATTCAGACCATATGGTGATCCAATGAATATCCTCAGTACATCCATCTAATTAATAAACAAAGTGATTACTACATGAGGAAATTTATTATTTATTACTTTGTGTCTTGCCCCAACAGGAAATTTGAGAAGTTATTGAAAAACTATAATGTCTACTGTCAAGACAACTGGTCACAGCTTGTCATAGTAACTGCAATTCATTATTTGTAATTCCCAGTACTCTCTTCACTTACTCATGCATGGTATAGAATACAATACAGAAAGAACAAAACTGCTAAACATCTTAAACAGTTGTGACAGGAAAACAAATCAAGTTAAGCTTTTACTTATCATACTATAAATCCACAATAATTTAATATGAATTAACATAAAAAAGAAGAATTTGCATTCAAAGTTGTATTCCCAGTATTCCACTGGGAAAAGGGAAACTGTTTTTAGTAGTAAGAATTAAACTACTCCACATGGAACAACAGTTCAAGACATAATCCTTACAAAACTACTAGATTGGCTAACAGTACACATCCAATGCTTTCACATGACTTGTATTGTGGTCAATATTACAAAGCATTTTACTACAGTGGTGATGAAAGGGAGCACATCTTACAAGAAACTGCCACTGCAAGACATGTGATCCCAAGTTGCGCAACTCAAAGAGAGGCAGGCAACATTGTGGCTTGCTTACCCCCTTGCCAGATATGTGACATTTTAAGTACGTGAGTTTTTCACATAGAAAAGCAATTTTAAAAAATTATGGGCTACCCTTTAAGATTATTTCAATTTACAATTATAATATTCACTATTCACATGTATGTAATGAAAGTTTTCCCAACGTATTACAGAATTTGAAGCTCCTCTTCAGCACAAGCAAATACTATGACTGGAAACCAGGCAAAAAAGAAAATCAGCTCAATATTTGCTATTTACTTCAAAACTGTGCACTTACTACAACTTGTCCAAAAACAACCGCAAGCTGCTCAGAAGCAAGCAAATCTCTTAGAAGGAAGGGACAATCTTTACCAATCAGTAAATGTACCTATTAAAAAAATAAATAAATAAGTAAAAGTGATTATAACGTAAATAATTCAGTATATTTCTTTGTATTTCAAGCATAGATCTTGACTAATTTCACCCAATAAGAATTCTTGTTGCTGTAAAAACACTAATCAAACATAACCCACCAACTAAAAAGGCTTTCAATTCTAAAGTTTCACGACAAATTAAAATCTATGGACTGCACCAGGAAAGAGTGCATATCCTATTTGATGTTCCCATGGTTATGATTTTCACAGTATCTACAGACACATTCTTCTCTCTCCACTACTCCAAGAAAAAAAAAAAAATTAAAATTGAAAAAAGCAAGAAAGCAGGCGTAACACCATATAGTTAAGGGAATTTTTAATTACTTCAAAAATTCACCACCCCTTCAGACTTGGGAAAATTGTATTTCTAGGCGTGAACCTTTTGTCTTCTGCCCTTTCCTCATAGAGACTTAACAACCAGTTACTCTATCTCACCCATGGGCAACATATTCTGACAGGAAAGCAAGGTGGGGAGGAGGTGGTTTCCCCAGGAACAAAAAAACAACAGGTGTTCCCTTCTCCCTAGCCTGCATGCTCCCCCTTAGCAGTGGTGGCACCTGTGTGGTTATGGAGTCAAACAGAAAAAGGAATCGACCCAGCTGAAAAATAAAAATGAGCGTGTGAAAAAAAAGGAGGAAAGGAACTGAGACCAGTTCATCAATCCAGCTTCCTACTACGTCTTAAATATTTGTGCTCACGTAACACGCAATACTGTCACTGAAGATGTGGCCAGGCTACTGCATACCATCACAATACAGGATAATCTCACTTTTTCAGTGTGCAATTAAATCTAAGAGCCTATTCTCATCTTATAAAACCAAACCTGCAATTGAATCCTCATGGTGGCACTTACATCACCCAAAGCTCTCTCCAAGCACGATGTTAGTTTCATTAACCCAAGAGCAACTTCTGTAGATTGGGCATATTGTAGAGCATCAAACACCTCAAGAAATAACTGTGTGGTTTGGGAATAGGGGTTGGAGGGAAGAGGAAGAGTGCTGAATTACACATTCAGAAGGAGAAATCAAAATCACACAAAAAAAATGTGATCTAAAGATTCATCTGTGATAGTCACTATGCAAATACAGAAAGAAAACCATGCCAAGGTGATCAAACTGTGGATGATTGAAGGGTTACTGTCCACCTCTTGTATTTTCAGTCAAAACTTATCCAGTACCGCACATCTATAAAAACTGTCAGTGACTTTGCATAATAATATATTTGATATTAAGCACAGACTGTTAGGTTTTACAGAAAAAGAAGATCCTATCATCTTTGGTTAGAACAGACCCAATATATATCTAAATATATATATCTAATTACTGAGTCAGGAAAATTAGAAATGACTATGTATCAGAGAAGGACAATTAGTTACAAATTCTAACCATTTTGGTTCATTCATCTCTTTTTTGTGCTCTTATGAAAAACTTCCACAAAGAGGTCATGTGCCAAAATACAACTGTCAACAGATATTTCCATACCTCTGTGTAGTTTGTCCAGTGGAACCATAATGCATACTGAACTACAAATTTCTCCTTGGTCAGAGATTTGAAGTGCAAATTAACAGATTCACATACAGGTCCAAGTGATCGTATGCTTTTGATATAATCCACACTTTGATCTTGAATTGAAAAACGGGATGTGGTTAGAACCAAGCTCCCTGAAGGTTCTATATTTTAAAAGCCATAACAAGTAAAACCTCCTACAGCCTGTATACATATTTAGCTCAAACATTTTTATCCCTATTAGTTCAGCACAACCAATAAGCTACAATTTACTGTCCAAAAGAACACACAAATGAACTACAGAAAACTGCATTGTGAAACCAGATTCAAGTGCCTTCTCCAAAACAAAACTTAATGCAAGAAAACATGGAATTGAAGTTCTATTTATGTTCTATTATAATACATCTAATTACACTCAAATTTTGTTGAAAGTGGAAGAATCCACAAGTAAAAGAGTACAGCAATTCCACATAACCAAGCTGGAAGCTACTGCAGGCTTTGAGGGCTTAATCAGGCAGCACTACTTACACCCTTTAAAGAATGCAGATGGATGTGGTACCCTACAGAGTGGTACAACTGCTTCTCTTTGGTGGCAAATTTCTCCTGACTCACGGAAAAGTATTGCTGAAGGCAGAAATATCTATCATTTTGACCATTTCTGCAAATTAACAAAAGCTTGCAGTTCGGCAAATGAGCAATCAGCCAGTTCATCAGAACAGAAATATTTTGTTCTGCTTAAAAAAGCATAATTATAAACTGTTCTACATACAGAAAGGAGAATAATACTTCTGTATAAGCGAAAGTTGGAGAAAAGGAAACAAAAACAACAAGAGCCCTACTGATGACTCCTACGTGTTTCAAATTTACTGCAAAAGACATATAAAGAACATAGAAGAAAATAAGTATGAGTCAAGAGAGTGGCAAAACTCCTTATGCACAGGCAAAAGGAGCTGGGAAACAAGAACGGGGAAACAAAGATGGAGCTATCTACGTAGCACAGATTACATGGATCTTAGGAGTCAGCTATAACCAAATACCAAAATCGGATGAAACATTTAAAGCTCTCTGTAAATAATAAATGTACATATTCTAGCAGTGAAGCTAATGCTATACTAAAATAAAATATTGTAACTAAGTTCTGAGTACTGTGAACTGTAGTGAGATTCTGCATCAGCTTTAAACATATTATCATTGTATCAGAATAACACCAACCTGATTCAAGATAACACACATGCTCTGTAATAGCTTGCCAACATACTTCTCCATTTTCAGACACAATATTATTAATATCATAGATGTCTTTTTTCTCAAATCCAAGTTTGCAAATCACGTAATGCACAGCTGGAGAAAGACAAGTAGTGACCGAGTCTGATAATGCCATCTGAAAAGGGAAGGACAGAATTACTTTTATTTGCATAATTTCAGTTTGGTATATTTCTGATACATTATATTTACCAAACTAATCACAAGAAAGAAATTCTTTACTCAGAGAGTTGTGAGGCACTGGCACAGGCTGCCCAGAGGCTGTGCATGCCCCATCCCTGGAGGTGTTCAAGGTCAGGATGGATGGGATCCTGGGCAACCTGAGCTGGTTGGGGGCAGCCCTGCCCATGGCAATGGGTTGGAACTGAATGGGTGTTAATGTCCCTTCTAACTCAAACATTCTGTAAACAAGGGCTGCTCTGAAACAATGCCTCCTATTTTGTTGGTTCATGATGTCAGAAGTGGATGTTGGTGGTATAGCAGTATAGGTTGAACCTTCCCACCAATATTCTGTTACATTTTGTTGCCGTGTGACAGAAAGCAGCAGAGGGGCAGTCTGACCAAATGGCATCTGACATGGAAGCACATACGAAGAAAGGAGGTGGAACTGAATTCCTCTATTTAAAAAAAAAAAAAAAAAAAAAAAAAAAAAAAGGCACTCATTGACATTCATCAGTGCTTGCTGAACATTTATAGAGACCAAACAGTGGATATGGGGCAGTGGATGGCATGCTTCAGCAGTAGTGACAGCAACATGAAAGACAAGCCATGTCCTGGACAGCCATGCATATCTGTCACATCATAAAATGAAGTGTCTCGATCAGCTCAACCATGCTAACTGGCTACTGGTGGTGACTATATTGAAAAATAGTGCTTTGAAGCTGTGAATGTGTTCTATCAAATAATGTTATTGCTGTAGTTTTCTTAAAGTAAATAGGAAATAAATAGGAGGAATTACTTTCAGAGCAACCTACATAGACAGACTGAAGGTCACGGCCTATATGTAAGCTCTGCACACCCTCTGCTGCAGGCAGGTGCCATCGGGAGTACCGGGCCTGCTATTAAATTAAAATGGCCGCAAAGCGCTGTTCGACAAACACTTCATTCGGTCCTTCGCTCCAGATTTCACCACCAGAGCACCACGCGAACCGCAGCAACTCCTCGCTGCGGAGAGCACAAGGGACGAGGCCGCTGAGAGCCCCGCAGGCCCAGAGCCCGAGAGCAGAGCTCTCACACACCCCCACCGCGGCGGCCGTCACTGCCATTACCTCCGCTGCTGCCGAGCCCTCCCGCTCTACGTCACGGCGCGCTGAGGCACAGCGTCACGCCGGCTGCACGCGAGCGTGGCCGCTGCTCCCGGCGTTGGGAGCGTGGCGGAGGCTGCTCCTCCCGGCCCCCCCCCTCCTTGGGGAAAGCGGCGCCGCCAGCCGGCAACCATGGAGGAGTCCTCCAACGTGTCGAAGTTGTCCGCCACCGCCCACAGGACAGGAAGGCGGCGAACGAGCGTGTGGGATAGAAACACCGTGAGCGGCCGAGCCGGGAGGACGGGTGTGAGGGAGGCGTGGCGGTCATCGCGGCCGTGCCCCGCGAGGGGCGGTGATGGCCGCTGGCAGTTCGGTCCATCACCCGAACTGGGTGAGGGACGAGTGTGCCCTCTTGGCTTGGAGAAATACGCTGTTTGTGTAACTTTAAAGCAACGCTTGTTAAAGCTGCCCTAAAAACAAGCAGTATTTCCTTCAGACGAGCCAGCAGTGTGCCCCTGTGACCCAGAAGGCCAATGGGATCCCAGGGTGCATCACAAAGACTGTGGCTGGCAGGTCGAGGAAAGTGATTCTCCCCCTCTGCTCTGCCCTGGTGAGGACACATCTGGAGTACCGTGTCCAGTTCTGGGCTCCCCAGTTCAAGAAAGACTGAGAACTGCTGGAGAAAGTCCAGTGGGGGGCCACAAAGATGATAAGGGGTCTGGAGCATCTCCCTTACAAGGAAAGGCTGAGTAATCTGGGTCTGTGCAGCCTGGGGAAAAGAAGACCAAGAGGGGATTTTATCAATGCTTATAAATATCTAAAGAGCAGGAGCCCGAGTGGCTGGGGCCAAACTCTTTTTGGTGATGCCCAGCAATGGAACAAGCAACAGTGGGCATACACTGAAACAAGAAGTTCCATCTGAACATGAGAAAAAACTTCTTTACTTTGAGGGTGACAGAGCACTGGAACAGGCTGACCAGAGAGGTTGTGGAGTCGCCATTAGAGATACTCAACACCTACCTGGATGCTTTCCTGTGCAACTACTGTCCAGAACCTGCTTTAGCAGGGAGTTGAAATAGATGATCTCCAGAGGTGCCTTCCATCCCCTATAATCCTGTGAAATCCTCTATAATTCTGTGAAATGGCAAAATCTATGTTTTCTAAGCATATTAATACTTGTATGTCCAAAATTAAGCTTCTCCCATAGAGCCCAGGAGCACAAAGCAGGCTTTAGTACAGTCTATAGATACTGCATAGAAATGTAATCACAACATAGTGCTACAACTTGGAATCCCATGCTAATGCATGTGAAGAAGCAAATAGTAAAGTTCAGTGTTTATATTGTGAAATATAGAAATAGGTTTGCTTGTTAGCCATTTGATGTCTTAGTTAATGAATTAATGAAGTTATCACCTGTGGAGAAGCTGTTAGATCACAGCTTGAACTGGTGATTGAGCACCTGGTGAAGGGGTGTGGCTGGCCTAGGGAGCACAGGCAAATTGTTTGCACCTGTGCTCCCCATGTGACCAGAAGAGGTGAACCCATGGTGGAGCTGCTGTTGGCTCATATAAGAGCCAGACACGAGAAGGAAGGTATATTTTGGATCTAGGCTGCTTTTTGTGAGGGGGCGTTGTGTAGCTAGAGAGCTCCCTCACTAGCTGGGTGGGTTCTATTCTTTCTGCGTGTGACTGTTGGCTTACCTATGAATGCCTTACCTACTGTTGCCAAGAACCTGTCAGAAACAATTTCAATTCTTCATGAGCAGAACAGCATTGTATAGAGATGATGGTGCCTCATTGGTAAATGGTTTCTTGCAGGTAAGGAAACATTTGTGGAAGTTTTTGTTATTACTGTTAGCTGTTAAACTTTAGGTAATAGCACTACTTGAAGTCACACGCTATAGACATGTGTTCTTTTATCTAGAATTGTAGAGGCTGAGGATTTTGTGAATTGTGTTGAAATGTGTTATCAGTGAATTGCTTTTTAAATTGTGACCGCTTTTGCAGGTTCAGTTCTTTTGAGATGCTCATGAGTAGCTCAGATAGCAATTTCTTAATGTATATAAGAAACTTAATATAAGCAATTTAAGCAATTTCTTATATGTATATATATCCTCTTTTAAGAGGACATGCAATGAACAGGTGAAGGCTATAACCTTCGGAGTTCTGAGTTTCAGATTATGAGAGTTTGTGGCCTGAGTGGCAGTTTGTCTACTTACATCTTAGTGCAGTATCAGTATATTCAGGGCTCAAATTGCTGCTGTTAATCTTCTTCTTTAGAGACATTAAAGGCTTTCCTGGATATTTTCCTGTTCGACATACTGTAGGGAACCTGCTTTGTCAGGAAAGTTGGATGTTGTGACCCCCAGAGATCCTTTCTAACCCCTACAATTCTGTGATGTGGTATCAACAAACACTTGCAGACAGTTTGCATAAGAGCTGCCAACATCATAAATAGCTCTTAGCAGAATTAATCTAATATTAAGGAAACAGGAGGTATAGGTGTAGGTAATGTCTCTCATGTTAATGTGGCTAATGTTTAAGTGACATCTTAGAAACTATTTTGCTTCCTTATTTTCAGACGTCTCTGGCTGAAATACTTCTGAGCCTTTAAGTAAAGCGTCTTCTTAAGAAAATTGTACTAGATCTTTGTGTTACCCATAAGGTTGTTCTATTTTTTCTTTCCCTTTTAGTGTAAGCCTTTCACTGTGGTTTTATATCCTCTTCGTGCTCTCTCCTTAGAGGTAGCTGATAATTTTCTATGGTTTAAGTCCTCTCTGGAGTCAGAAACTAAAGCAAGAGACTGAAGAATTGGTGAAACTGGGAAGTGGATACAAGGTAGCTGGTATGGATGACCGCTGTGGGTAGCTTTTGTTGCAATCTCACTGGTTCTGTGTGTTTTTGTTTTCTCTTATTGTTTAATGGTTCTGGTTTAAGCCAACCGGGGGGACAGCAGGTGATGGCACCTGTATGTATCATTAGACTTGTAGCTTGTATCTGTGGAAGGCCAACTTTTGTTTTTGTATTGAAGAGAATTGTTACAGAAGCTGGGTGGGGTGAAGATTTGGATCTTCAGAGTTCTAATGACTCACAAAAAGAATTACAATCCTGCTTTTAAGTTCCAACCAAAATGACAAAGCTTGCACATTGAGGTACTTTTTAAATCAGCAGATGAAGATGTTAACACATAAAGCATTTGCTTAATAGGACAAGTAAAATTTCCTAGTAAACAAACCAAGCATGTATTTTGGGTTTTGTGTACAATGTTTGAGTATCGTGAAAGTCTTGAGCAGGGGTTTGTGGTGTTTTCCTCTAAAACCGTAGTGGATGTTGGGTGCTAGTATGGCATGCTTTTTTTTTTTTTTTGGCTGAGATTAAGTACAAACTTAATTTTAGTTTGTGTAAAAGAAATGAAAGTTGAGCAGAAGGTAAGTACTGTTCTCCTTTTCAGTGAAAAAAGGAGACCACTTTTGAGACCACAAAACAGCCTGAAATAAAGCTATCAGTTTTCCACTACACGCTCCTAGACTGCCTTATTGTTGTTGATCCCTCTTATCTTGTGGTAGTAGATATTTTTTTAGAAGCCATTAAACACTAGGTCATTGATATGTAATGCAGATTTTTTTTCTTATTTGGTGCAGATGAAAGGAAAGATGAAGCTATCAAATTATGAAGGCTTAACTCCTATGAAAGAAGAGTGTTCATCAAAAACTACTGCAAAAATAAAATATCTTAATACGTACAGACTAGAGCCATATAATAAATTTCAGGATCAGTTAGTAAGAGACAAAGCTCAAGCAATACTAACGGTATAGTATTTTTTGAACTTTTTTTTGGCAACAGTAGTTTGTGATTATATAAATGGAACAGTGGAAGTTGCTTAAATATACACATAAGTCTTAGCGGGCATTCAGTTTTGGCACACAAGAAGTATAAATGTGCTCTGTTCTGCAAGGTGCAAGAAGGCCTTCTGCAGGGTAGCTACAAAGCGTGTGCTGTTAATGTTGAGCTGAAGCTCCTTATGCTCCTTCCCACTTCTTAACGGGAGTGAGCTACATTAGTTTGAAGTAGCCTGATCTCCAAAATATCCAGATATCCAACTTGTGAAACTCTACTTCAATTATTTCTAGTAATATCACATGAACTGCGTAAAATATACTTGGTGTCCTCAACAGTCTGACTGCTGAGTGTAAAAGTTAAGCATGAAAGAGCAGGAACAGTCTATTAAGTTAAAATGTAGCTGTCAGTGATGCCTTGAAAAGCTACAACCAACTCTTGTAATTCTGAAGACATGCCTTCAACTGGTATTTGTAGCACTCTTTCAGTGTAACGCACCCAAATTTTGGGGATTAATGATACATCCCTGTTCATTGAATGGAGGTCGGTTGGACGTGTTTAATTGTCACTTTCAAAAAGTAGATAAAAACTTTTTTTTTAGAGTAAAAGTAGTGCAGCTTTTCCTGTTTGAGGGCATTGTTTACACTTGATGGTTTGTTCTACTCATTTCTTTTAAAGAAAATACCTGTAAAAATTTCTTGCAAAGGACTCCCAGGATGAGAACTAAGATCTTTCAATATTGTTTTTGATAGAATAAGCTTCAACAAGCCAAATATGATGCAGATTCTAGTCCATCCTTGTGTGCTTCACTCTCAGAAGAAATATTAAAGGCTACAAAGGAAATGGGCTTTGACCGTTATAAGTACGTGGTAACAGTGCTAATTGTGGAAAAGGCAGGTCAAGCAATAAATGTGAGCAAATTATTTATAGTATCTTTTCAGAATTTTAGAGCTGCAGGTTCTCTCCTTGGCATTCTTCTATATTCAGCAAAGTAATGGGAGATGGTCTTGGAGCTGTTAGGTTCCTTACTTGTTTGGGGTAGGATTTTTTACTCTTAATTTCTTTTTCTTTTACTGAGGCCAGTAACAGCTGTAAGCAGCCCATGCATCTCTGTCAACCAGTTGTGTTGACACTGTGCTATGCCAGTGTAACTGTGTGGGGGCAGTGAATATTTCTCTTTTTCCAGTGAATGTTGGATTTCCAGCTTGGTCACTGCATGTCAGTGCAAAATGCAGTGCAGCTGTAGCATGGGGTGACATGGAAAGGAGTAGGTGCCAACAAAAGGAAGGGGAACTGTTTTAACCATAGCTGCTACCAAATGGATGCTCCTGGGACCATAACTTGACAAGAGTGATGTGAACCTGGTACACCCAAAGCAAAAGCATTTCAGACTGCAGTTTTCATGTGTAAATTTGCAGTGCTGTAAGCTCACTCTGGCGTTCTGTGCTCTTTCTGGTCTCTTCCTGAATGCTAAAGAGCACTTGTAGTTAGGAGTGTTGAGCATCGCCTCTTAAAACCTCGTGTCTTACTAAGGTGAAATTGTACCTTGTTTTTAATGTACTTTGTGAAACAATATTTGAAGGGATGCTGTCTTCAATCTGTGAAAGACCTTCCACTACCCACATTCCCAGTGCTGTTTCACAGTATGCTGCTTCTAAATCTGTGCTGTGTGGGCGTGGAGCTGTAGGATGAGATGGTTTACTCAAATGCTCCAAATTCTTTTTTTTTTTTCCATGAAGAATATGCTTATTTCAGCAGTTAATTTTCACAGTTCAGATTTGAAAAGAATGCTACCAAAAAAAAGCCGAGAGCTCAGAATAGCTGAAAGTATACTTGAGTAAGCTGCTGGAGGTGGAGGGGAGCAGCTACTTCTTAGCTCAGTTTGTTGCCAATACTGCTGTCTCTTGGCATTATGTTACAGTATGCTAAAGTGCTGACAAGAGAATATGACAGAGAACTGAGTTTTTGGTGTGGACATGTTTGGTCTGTTGTGGTGGGGTGTTTAATGTGAAGGAAGAATATTCATTTTAGTATCAAATAGCACTTGTTCATTTTCACTGTCATTTTGCAGTTCTATTTGTGGCTCTGATAATGCAATAATGCAATTATATCAGCACTTGTGAAATGCTGTGTTCTTTCAAAATATAAAAATAGCATTATGAATAACTTGACTTATATCTTTGTCTTTTCATTCCTTTAGGTTGCCAGTAGATGGGTCTGGGATGTTCAAAGAGACACCTGGATTTCAGCTAAATGTGAAACTGAAACATTTATTGCACTGGCTTTAATAATGGCTTGTTATTATGAGTGACACTGCCAAGAAGATGCACCTGCTTTTGTGCAGCACAGTACGTGGTATATTTGGAAACTTTCAGAGCATCCATTTAACAACAGCATCAGTCCAAAATCTAGCACAAAAATAACAAAGCTCATGTGATAGTTGAGATAATTTTGGCCACTCTGCTTTATAAAAATTTCTGAAATGTGTATGGTTGAGTACATATGGGCTTCATCTGTTGTAGCACCCTGCTGTGGAAGTCAAAGCAACTGGTGGAAAGCCAAACTTCAGCAAATTTTGAATGCTGCTTGTCTGTTGCATGCACTGAGTTGTTAATGAATGTTTACAATAAATTGTAGGTGATGGTTTTCTTGAATGTGTGCTTTCTGGAAAGAGAAGGCAGTGCTTTTCTTTTTCTTTTTTCTTTCTTTTTTTTTTTTTTTTTTTTTTTTTGTAGCTTTATCTATGATAAAATGTCAATTCAGATAGAAATGTGAAGGGGAAAGCCATCTTTTGCATGCTTAATTTGTGTGAGTTTCCACATAGCCCCTTTCAATGAGTTTGGTCGTTAACTTCCTTGAGTATTAGTCTCGCGCTAAGTACTGCAGTGCTCAGGCGCGTGGCTAAGTGCTGAATTCAGCAAGCAGCTTCTCAGGGCAAGAAGACAACGTGCTCAGGAGCATGGCTATTGATAACGGGCTGTAGAAGGCAAGCACAGCGAGGGCTAATAAGAGTAAGGCAGATCTGTGAGGCACACAGAGACCTGCTTTTAGAACTGCGGCATGTGGGAAGGGAACGCTGACACCATTTCTACTGTTATGAGCTCTAGGTAAACGTTTATGAAGGCTGGCGGTGTTACCCCTGAACGTGCCCGGGGCTGGGCGGACTGGCTGTGCGGAGCGGTGCTCGGGCAGGAGCGCTGGGGCTTCGGTGCCGGCCGTGCGACAGCTCCCTGCCCGCCGCGGCGGCCCGAGGCGGGGGACTGCGGTCCTCGCGTGGGAGTGGCTTCGCGCTTTGTTCTCCGGTGCGGTGCGGGCGGGGCCGCGTGCGGGTCGAGGCGCGGAGCGGACGGGGGCTCTCCTGCCAGGTACGGCTGCGGGAGCGGCGCCGGGCGCGGCCGGAGGAGGTGCGGGCTGACGGCGGCGCGCTCGCTCCTTCCGCGCAGCGGCGGGGCCGGCTTCAAGCGCCCTCCTCGGGGGGGAGAGCGCTCGCACCGGCTTCCTGCGAATGCTCCCCCCCGCCCCCCGTACACCCCTCCTGCGCTGGTGGATGGTTCACAAACGTAGCTCGTCCCCGGCTGACGCGCCGGAGACGGAGCAGCCCAGCCCTGCAGGGGCCAGCTCCCGCGCCGGACGGCGGCGGCGGCGCTCGGCGCCCACCACGCCCGG
>JACDJE010000008.1:1704745-1724296 GCA_016647715.1 Pavo muticus
GAGCCCGGGCTCTCCTCGCGGCGGGGCGTGCGCCGGGCGCGGGGGGTCGCGGCGGCCTGCCGCGGCGAAGTTGTGGCGAGGGGTCAGGGCTGAGCGCCCGTGCGGCCGCCGTCGCTCGCGTAAGTGCTGCCCGCGCCGGAGCGCCGCACCCCGCGAAGTTTGGGTCCGGCTGCGACCGGCCGTGCGGCCACGACTCGGCAGGCACTTTCGGAGGAGGTTTGGATAGTTCCGGCTGCCAGTTACAAAATAAAGCGTCGTGGCGGAGCTCTCGAAGCTGATTGGCGTACGGATACTTCGCTCTGTAACTTTAAAGAGCCAACCAATAGGGAGGCGTGCGGATATGCTGGGCGTGCTTCTGCGAGGTGGGGAAGGCCTCTTTCGGCTGCGCCTTTCTACTGAACTGTCTCTTTTCTATCATCCATGCAGTCAGTAACTGAGCTGCACCGCGCTTTAGAGTGCGCTGCAAGTGTTCTCACTTGTTTGCCAAGTCCTCTGCACCGGCCTGCCTTGTTTCCCTGCGTATTTTGTGTCCGTCTGGGAGTGAAACTGAAAGCAGAGGAGGCGGCAGAGGCAGCCGTCCCTCCTGCGGTGTGGGTGCTCGCGTCGTGTAAACACGGTGTTCAGAAAGGGAAAACTTTGAAGCAGGAAGGAGAAACTGCGAGGCCCTTACTGAAAAATATTTGGAAGTTTCTTGTCAGCTTTGCTATAGGAAAGCGTAACTTTAATAGTTATGTTTTTGTCCAGCAGTTCTAGACTCTAGAGCTCATCAGGGTGCTGCGTGGGAGGAAAGAATGAGTTGTGGACATTCATTAGTTGTAGCAAAAAGCAGTCTAAGTCCAACTTCTAATGGAGGAAGTAAGAGAATTGCACAGCATACGTGAAAAAATAACAGAGAAACGGTTTCTTTTCCCTCACTTAAAATAGAATCCAAATGGAAATTTGAGATTCAGGTCAAACAACTCAGACCAAAATTCCTTCATAATGGGACCATATGAAAACTAAATGACTTTCTGTGCCCAGCAGAAGCTGACCACCTAATTCAAATCAGCTCAGGGATGACACTGACTTACAAAAAATATGTATATCTACAATTACCTACTTTGCTTGAAAGCTGTTAAAGCAGCCATCCAAAATGGTAGCATTGTTCTCAGTACAAAGTTAGACACTTGCAGCAGCTCTTCCGCTACTGAAAGTGTTTCATGATTAAGATCTGCAAGTTAGCAAAACAGCATTGATAAATTACATACCGTCTATGGTTTTCTAATTAATTCTTAATATTTCATTGAAAAGATAAGATGACTTTGGCATTTATAAAGGGGGACTTAAGCTATTCAATTCATTTCAAATGCAACAGTAATGGTGATAGATTTAAGATCACAAATTGAGTTTATAAGATTGCATTTCTATTAATAATGTAAAACGACCCAGTAAACGCAGTTAAAAAGTCATGGGTGCTTTTTCCTGAGACTAAATTGCATAGTAACTGGCTCCAGTTTCTCTTCACTGGTTCTCCAGCTGCTTCAAATACTTCAGAAAAGCGTGATATATATTAATACTTTAATCCAGTAAGAATCAGTATGAAAATTTGAACATTGTATATATATTTTTTTGAATTGTCATTTATTATAATTGAACACTTCATTCTTAAATGCTACCATATAATGAAATTCGCGCTTAAAAATTCACGTCATATTTCAAGTGATATGATATGTACAACAGAATGGGAAACAGTAGGTAATGGATACTTAACAACTGTTGACATTTTTTAACAGAGCCAAACTGTGGGCTTGACCCATTTATTTCTGACACTTTAGTTCTTCTTTCCTAAACTTTTAACAAAAGTTACAAAATGGGATCCTTTCGTACTAGTCCATAGTTTCTTTCACTTGAGGTAGTTTGTTTTTGGATCTACTGCTGCTCACTATATGCAACTTGCTTGACTGCTTCTGCCTTCTGTTTCTCACTTGTAATCATGTAAGTTTGATCACTAGATGCTTTGAGATTTGTTGCTAACGAGCACAGAATAGGTAGGAGTCATATAGCATTACTGGTCAGTAGCTTAGGGTTTTTTTTTTTAATCCCTCCATAAACAAAAAGCTTTTGCTACTCGATCATTTCATAAACTGTCTACCAGTTCTTATGCTTGCTATGTAAGCTGTCCTGTCACTTTTGTGTAGAGACTATTATTAAATAGCTCAGTACTTCAGGTATGCCTAAACTTCATGTTGTCTTAGAATGTTTTGGATGTTATAAATTACCCATTGAATACTTTAAATTGGTTAATATCTATTTTCATTTTTGTTTCAGGATGACACCGAAGAAAATTCCAATGATGGCAGCCAGCCATCTAAAAGACGGCGGATGGGCTCAGGGGACAGTTCTCGGAGCTGTGAAACTTCTAGTCAGGACCTCGGGTAATACCATCTTTTATTGCTGTTTTCTTACTGTTTCGCTCGATAAGCTGAAGCATTAGCTCTTCTCCATTCTTTCATATTCTTTGTTTAACTTTCTGAATTGGGTCATGCAAGTAGCTATTGGTCTTTTTTTCCCAGCATTGTTTGATTTCTTCTGATGTTGTTCTTATGCTCAGATACAGCTATTTTCCTGCTGAAAACCTGATAGAGTACAAGTGGCCGCCAGATGAAACAGGGGAGTACTATATGCTTCAGGAGCAAGTTAGTGAATACTTGGGTGTGACTTCCTTTAAAAGAAAATATCCAGGTATTTGGTTTTTTTTAAGTCTTTCTTCTATAAATCTGTCTTCTTACATTTTGAATGTAATCTTTGTGTCTTTTTGACCGCAGAGTGGTCCATTTAATTAAAAAAGATCATAGCAAAGTTAGATCTCAATTTTGCATGTTGTACTTTTTGGTTTTGTTACTGGCATTTTGAAAATGTATCCTACAGTTTTCGAAGTCATTTAAGACTTTTCAGTCTTGCCGCTGAAAAATCTAGACAAAAGAATGATTTTGAGAGTTAGATCAGCAAGTAGCTTTTGAAAACTGACTTCAGCTTAATTCTGAAGTATTTTGTTGGTGATTTCTTACTGTAAAGCTGGCTTTATCTTTGTATTCCGTTTCCTATGTAGTGCAGACTCGTTGCCTGAAAATAAAATACTCAAAATACTTTAACATTGTTTATGGGGGATTTTGATTAACTTTATACACTTCCATTGCTGTTTTTGTCTTTTGTTTTCTTTGAAGATCTAGAACGACGAGATCTATCTCACAAGGAGAAACTCTACCTCAGAGAACTAAACGTTATCACAGAGACTCAGTGCACGTTAGGTAAGAGGAAAAAAGGATTCCTTGTTACAGTATAAAAAATGACACTGAAAATGTGCTTCGGTTTGGTAGAGAAGTGAATCACTCACAAATGAAAACGTAAATTCTGACATGAAAACCAGTTTATATTTAATTTTTAGTTTATGTAAATTGGCCAAAGTATATCCATGCTCAATATTGATTATAAAAAATAAATGTTAGTTCTGTTCCAATTACTTAGTAAAACCTATGTTGTAAATTAGCTTTTATAGCCTTTTTCTCCTTAACAGAAAAAGAACAGCATGATTTTTTAAACTGAAAAGTCCATCTGTCTTGTTCAGGTGAATTAGTAGTGACTCAGCAAACATTAGTGTATTTTATAGGGTTGACCTTGTCTTAGATGTCAGAAGGGTGAATATTAAGCCACTTAAATGCATATGCAATAGAACAGTGTCATGAATGCATTTTATATTGGAAGAACTTCAAGTATTTGTTCTTCCTCTGCTAATATGTGTGACTTGGAGTGTGTTAAAAATTAAAGGATGCTTGTCACTTTTTTTTTCCCAGTGTACCCAGGGATCTGTGCAGATGTTACATCACTTTATAAATTAACAGTCCTTGGTACACTGCCTTTGTTTCTCAGTTGCCAGTTCTCCTGAAAGTTTTACTTAAATATGCAGGATATAACAATATCTAATTTTTATCAGTAGAAGCAAAATGCTATATTCTATCTCAGGTATACAGTAGAGGCATGCGCTGCGTCAACTGTCCCTATGATAACATATGCCAACTTCTATCCTGTTGTCAAAGGAGATTAGTTGCATTGGAAGCTTCTGAAGAGGTGTTCTGTGTGACTTGATAGCTGTAAAATGACACGCTCTGGCTTTTGAACTTGAAATACTCTAATCAGAGTCAGGCATCTGTGTGCAGTTTGCTGCTCTGAATTGAGCTCACAGTGATTCTTTTTTGATTTGTATAGAGAACCTGACCTCATAATTAAATAGTGTGAGGCAGTGAGACTAACCATTCACCAGTACAAGAAACTGAAGCAAACGTCACTAGGTCCTGCTTTCAGCAAAGGTTCTGCCTCTTAGGGGAGTTTAGTAGTGACAGTCAGTGTGAAGATGAAGTTTGGATTCTGTAGCTGTAAGCAAGAGAAGAATCTTTCCTCCTTGAGAAGAAGCAAAGGTTTTGTCAGCCTTGAAAGCTAAATGTCATAAGTTCACTCCTATGTGATAGAGGGTGAAGCATTGTGCACAGTAGGTTATTGTCTTTGGCTGCTCAAAAACTTCAGTTGATGATTGTGAGATATAAATAACCCACAGTTAGTTTTGCCAGATAGCATCATTATTGCTTTTATCTATTTTAGGTCTAACAGCTTTGCGTAGTGATGAAGTAATTGATCTTATGATTAAAGAATACCCTGCCAAACATGCTGAGTATTCTGTTATACTGCAAGAGAAAGAACGTCAGCGAATAACAGATCATTATAAAGAGTACTCTGTGAGTAAATAGCATATGTTAAGTGAACCAGATCTGTAACATGGAATATATAAAAAAGCATTCACAAGCTGGTAGTGAAGTGTGTGTAAGCTAATAAAATTGTTTTTGTTTCAGCAAATGCAGCAGCAGAACACACAGAAAGTAGAAGCCAGTAAAGTTCCAGAATATATAAAAAAAGCTGCCAAGAAGGCTGCGGAATTCAACAGCAATTTAAACCGAGAGCGAATGGAAGAAAGAAGAGCCTATTTTGATTTACAGACACATGTAGGCAAATTTAATTTTTTTTTTATCAATGTCAAAAGGTGGCTCCTTGTTTTAGTAAGGGTGTTTCTTAGAACCTTTCTAACAATCTTACCATTCAGGGGGTTGATTAGTCTTGTTACAGAGACATAGGGACTTGAACCATTTCACACCATGGTTAAAAAGAATAATTTCGAATACATTTAATATAAAACTTTTTTTAACTTCTGTCCAAGTAAGCTTTTCCTTTGTTGTCGCTAATCTGCTGGTAACAGCATAAAATTCAGAGGATGTTTAGGTTAAGAAGCTTCTGTTGTTGTATCTGTCCATGTAAATGGCCAGTTCTCTTTTGGAACGCTTCTAAAATTCTCTCTGAACAGTACATTTACTTAAAAAGTAAGCTGTTTATCTAAAAGAATGCTTTGTATCAAATTTTATGCCCTTATTTTTGTTAGATGTTATGTTTTTTCTGTGCAAATTATTTCAGTAAGGTAATATATTATGGAAAGGTGACATCTTCCTGACAGTGATACATTACAAACAAGACAGTGGATAATTACTTTGACTCATTTCTAAAGAAAGAAGGCTTCTATAAGATTCTTTTTCATGTATTTGTGTTATTAATGGGGTTTTTTAGTGGCACAGTCTGATTTTGGCATTAGATGTCAGCGTTGTTGCTACCCTCTACCAGTATGGACCCACAATAATAATTAACATCAAAGATGCTTCTCACAGAAGTTTATGATTCCTGCTTCAATTGCTAGATTTTTTTTTTTTAATGATTTTACATACTGTACTGTTAGAAGTAGTCTTACCTCTTTCAGTTCACCAACCACGTCCTGATTAGACTTAAATCTGTAATACTGTTTTATGACTGGGATCTCTTGTCATTGTAATGAATTGAATTTTCCATGGGAGAGCTCAGGTAGCTGTTCTAATTGAGTAAAAGGGATAAACTGGCACGTCCAAAAATATTTGCAGGGAATGGAGGGTAAGGAAAGCTCAAAAGTTTATAAAACAAGAACTTCATTGTTTTGTATTAAACAACAGATTATCCAGGTGCCTCAAGGAAAATACAAAATCTTGCCTACAGAGAGAACAAAGGTTAGTCCTTATCCAGTGGCTCTCATACCCGGCCAGTTCCAGGAGTACTACAAAAGGTATTTTAAAAGCATTGCAACTGCTGTTTCTTTTGCACTGATCTCTACATCTAGCTGGTGGAACATTTGAGTATATTTGCAGCAAAGTTTTGAATTACTTTTATGCTTGAGGCACTTGCTAGTCTAATAAATGCGCAGCATGGCGGCTTTTGTCAACATCACGTATGTAATACTTGCTGTGAGAGTGTCCCCTCCTCTGGTGTATTGTAGTGCCTGAAATTTGGCCCGCTCAGATAACCTGGTTAGATCTTGACATTCTCCTGTAGTTACTTTTATTTGCAATATTTTCCCCTTCAGTAATCATGAATCTATGGAATCTATCATCTTCACTTATTTTGCTTTGGACCACAACTGTTTGTGTGCCCTGGGTTAGAGCTGATGCTATGTACTTCTATAAATAAAGTATATGGTTTGTTGGCATGGATTGATTGAAAATTTATAGACATTCAGGTGACCTTTTATGGTTGCTCAGGTTTGCAACATTGCAAATTTACTCTTGCCATGTTCCATGAATATCTGCCTACGCAAAGATGACAAGTGCTAAATAGTATAACATTTGTGGGGATAAATAAGTAAGTTTCTATATTTTTAGAAGTGCATGTCTGTATGTGCTTCCCTGAAAAGGAGGGTTGGAATTATTTACATGCCTTACTCCTTCTCTCTGATCTTCATGTATATTTTGTGAGTAATATCTACGCATAAAGCGCACAGGCATTCATTTATTTATTTTACTAACTTCAGATATTCTCCAGATGAACTTCGTTACTTACCATTAAACACAGCTCTTTACGAACCTCCTTTGGATCCAGAGCTGCCTGCATTAGACAGTGATGGGGATTCAGATGATGCAGAGGAAGGGCGAGGTGACGAGAAACGGAAAACCAAAGGCAATTCGGTGAGACAAATTGAAAGTATTCTTCAACAACAAAAATAATCCTTTCTCTTTGCCTTTTTTTTTTAGTTTCAGTAATTTCCTATTAGAATCTTTTAACATTTGCAAAATGAAATAGAATACCCATCTTTTTAGTACTTCTCTTTATTTTATAACGTTTCTCTTCAACTTTCCGTTTTGCTCTGTTTTTAAAGTAAGTCAAACAAATCTCTGGAATATCAGGCCCTTTTTTTCTTCTTTTTAAATAAGTTGTGAAGAACCTTCCTTCTTACAGCCTTTTCCTCAGGTGACAGGTCTGGCTGCTAGCATTTCTGAGAGGAGTGAATTTCAGTTCAGTTCACAGCCTGTTTTGCTGTTGTAGTTTCATAGAATGTATCCTATCACTAAAGCAAAGGACTTGTTAGCCTCGTTTACTTTGTTTTCATGTGAAGTAGAAGCAGGAAGTATTCAATACAGAAACAGTTACTTTATTGCTGCAGCTTAAAGAAAAGGTTGAAAGCAGTTTTGTTGTTGTTTTATGATACATCTTTAATAGGTGTGCATGTTCTCTTTACTTAAGCAAACTTCAAATTAACTGTTACTGGAATATAAGCGAAAGTTTCACATACCTACCTTGGCAGTGTTTGTAGATACTTAAGAACAGTTGTGCTTCAGATGAGCTGTCCAGGTACGACTAAATCATGGGTATGTTGGTGTTGTTGGTGTGTCGGTGCTGACCATTTTCTAGAAATTGAGCCCTAATTCTAAGAAAAACAGAATATAAAGTCACAGATGCATTTAACAATTTCTAGTTCAACTGACTAAAATGTTAGATAGTGGGTAATTGATAGAGGGTAAAAAAAATGTAAATTTCTCCATGTGAATAACTGAAGAAGAATGGAAGGGGTCAGCTTGTAGACTAGTGAGTGTTAGTGTTAGTATGCCCTTTTTGCTTGTATTTTGGGGAAAGAAAAAGTAAACTTAACATGTTAAATTTCAACACAAAAATTTGATATAATCGTACTCCAGGTTGCGGGGTTTTTTTTGTTTGTTTATTTGTTTTAATAGTTGGTCTTTAATCAGCTCTTTCTAGTTCCCATTTCCACTGGCTTCCATTTTTATTAATGGCAAAGAAAAGTAAATGGACTGAGCAGGTTACCCTTTCATTTTCCACAGAAGTTCAGATGGCTTTTTGATGAGAGAATGCAGAAAGGAAAATGTGCTTCGGTGGGAAAGGTGTAGGGAATATTTGAAAGGAGATTCTTATGAAGTGAGTTTGGTATAGAGCAGGGCTTCTTTAGTAATCATTGGAAGGTATGGTTTGGGCAAAATATATGTTGAATGCAAAAGTATACAGTTTCAAGCCTCTTTTCCTGAGTCCTGAGCTGCCTACCATTCTCTATGTTGAGTCCTATAATATGCTTTTTTTTCTCTTATCCCCTCCCTATCGTTGGAGTCAGGTAGCAGTTTTCCCAGTCTGTAGTGTTTTAATGGACTTGTCCTAAATAACCCTGCCATAATTAAAAAAAAAAATAATAACACCCAACAGCTGTGAAACATACAATTTCTTTTTACCATGTAGTTAGCTTTGCTTTTCTGTTATACTCTTCCTTTTGTCCTGTGTCTGTTTAGCCTGTTTGGATTTTAGGTTCTGGGGCATAGGCGGATTACTCTGCGCAGAGTGCCTATTACTGTAGGGCACCATTGTTACACGGCTTTTCAATTTTTAGTGTAAGAAATGTGATAGATTGTATTGTTTTCTGCTGGAGCTTTTTGGAGGCCTTTATTAACACTTCTCTGAGAAAAATCTTATGCTGCTGCTCTCAGTTATGCTTATGTTGGTCTCTCACTTTCTTTGAACCTCTTCCCCTTTTTCTTACCTCCCCATTCCTCAAAAAAATTATTTAACTGCAGCATGAAATTTATGTTTGGTTCTGTATTAAATGTTGAAGCATGTTTTGCCTTTGATGGCATTCTTCTGCTGCAATCCACATGAAATATTTAGGGTGCTCCTGGTGAAAATATGAGATGAGGGTGGCAGAAAAAAACCTTCACGTATTTAATTTGAAATAGTGCTGTTTGATAATACACTTTAAATGCATGGCCAGGGCACTTTTAACTTTTTGCTGGCCCTTTGTTATGTAAGCAAAATCTTGCGTATAGTTGATTTCTTGCTGACTTTCAAAGGAAAATGGTTCAAAGAACTAGTGTATCCCACTATGCTATCAAGATAACTGAAAAAGCATTACTGTTATTGCTGATGCCAGTCTCTTAGCATGAAAACCAATAGATAAAGAAGGTTATAAGAAAAAATGTTCTATATCGTGATGTACCCCATGCTTTTGTAGAAGGAAAGATATGTCCTTCTTTTACCTTAGTTGGCTCTAAGGGGCATACAAAAGACTTGTCTGTCTATCCAAAAAAGTAAAAAATATAGCTATGGTATTTTCATTATAGGACAATTCGTCTGGCAATGTATCTGAAGGTGATTGCGCCACAGACAACCAGGAGGATTCTTTTCAGGGAAGACAAAAAACAAGAGACAAAAGTGCTACTCCAAGAAAAGATGGTTCCAAACGTTCTGTATTATCCAAATCAGTTCCTGGGTACAAGGTAGAAGAAAAAAGCCCCTGACTGAACGTCTTTACTGACCAGCCTCTCCCTGAAATACTTGTTTTTCAGTATTACGGAACTTCCGCTTGCTGTACTTCACTAGCTGCTCTCCTGTTGTGTGCTCCATCTGTTTGCTTCCTTACTTCCTTTTTGCTTTTATTTCACATGGGCCTCTCCTGTACTCTAGCTATACAGCGGCCTCTGTTTCTGTTAACTTCTCTGATTCCTAGGCAGTTACACTAGAAAAATCCATTGTGGATTGGTCATTGGAACTGTACATCTTTCTGTCTGCCTTGACATTGACATGCCAGTCAGAATTACTTGCCAGTTCAAAACTAGCACTTGGTATCCGTTATTTTTTGTACTGTTTAGTACATACCTAGAGATCAGTGCTGTAAAATGCAGCTATGTGGCTGAACATGTTGTTATAATGTTCATTTTAAATAGTCTTTCATCTTGAGATTATGATGTATAGGATGAAAGCAAGAAGCTTGCTACAGTTGTACGGGCAACACTACATAACCACTTTGACACTATATGGAAAAGAGCTTTTTATGTAGTTCATACTATGTAGAAAAGTTTGTAGGCAGTATGCTTTTATCTGACTCTGTTAGGATGTTAATACATTTGAGCTATGAAGCAGCGATTGCCAAACCTAAGACTCAAATCATCAGTATTACTGTAGAATAATTAAAAAAAAATGAGATGGTAAAAAGATTGATAAAAATTCTTTTCAGAAGAAACAGAAATTGACATGCATTGTCATTATTGTTTTTCTGCTTAACAAGAAGTCTTTTGAATATAACTTAACACTTCTAAAGCATGTTGTCCAATCCTGTTCCACTGAAAGGAATGAGAATTTTCCTTTGATATATACAGGAGCAGGAATAGGCCTATAGAGAAGAACAACTTTACATTAGCATAAGGTTTATAGAACAAACAGGAGTGCATGTTAAGAGGGGTTATGAAAAAGAAAACTTTTTGTCAGTGGCGAGATCATACATATCAAGAAACTTTCTCAGCAAGAGTGTGCTGTTGCTGGTTTGCATTCTGTATTCAAAACTGCTTCTGATCTATAGCCACCAAGTTAGCAATAAATACACTATAAACTAAGAAGCAAGAATTGGACAGCTTTGATAAATTTTCTCTCCATACAGTAACTGTAAAAGTTCATAGCAGATGTCAGGCTCTGATTGTGTTTTGTCTTTCATAAACTTAAAAGAAATATGCAAACTATGGAGATTTAGACTGTGGTACCATAAGTTTATCTTTTATATGTAACTTCACAAATTGTTGTAGACTCAGAATGCATACCTATGTTCCCATGAACATGAAATCCTACAATGGCACTTGACGTTCTTTTAGCTTTGTTTAACTTCACGTTAGAGATTGTGTGCCACTGGTTTACATAAAGAAGTTTCACTTAAATTTGAGATTTCTGAGTATTTGATTAGTTTAATCTGTGCATGGCCTTTTGAATGCATAGAGAAAAGAATTTTAAACAACAGAACTTTAAAAAAGGTTATATTGGTGGTATACAGCATTGCATTTCGGAAATAGATTCCCATAGCAATTATGGGTTCAAAATCACCGACTGCACGAGTAGCAATCTGTTACTGGAAATTCACAGTGCCACATCTTTTCAATGGCAGCTGTATCCTGCCTGCATCAGCCATCAGCCTGTTGATAGGTCAAGGTGGTGATGCTGTGTTGGGATATTGAGAGGACTGGCTTTCTTGTTCGTGGGAGTGTTTAAATGCTTTCAGTAAACTCAATTATATGAGCCGCTTAAGCTGATAAGACAGGAAGACTCTTGTTTGTTAGTCAGTTAAAAACACCAGATAATTATATACCACATGTGCCTGAATGTTAAGGCACTTTGAGCTGAAAGCTTAACTGATTTAAAATGTTGTCCCTGTGAATTCTAAAACTTTGTAATACCTTTGTTCTGTATCATTCTCTAATATCTGACTATTTTTGTAGGACAGTAAATTTGGTTACTTGTGGTTTAATTGAAGGATAATTGCTACAGCATCGAGAATGCAAATGTATAGCTATAGCCACATTGTGAGTATTACAGGATTCACACATTTCCAAGGACTTATTTTTAAGTAAAAGAAATAATGTATTTTGTATGGAGGCATTCTTATTGTCAGTTCTTAAACAAAGAAGGTTAGAATGTGTTAGATGTTTTGTCACGTTATGAGTAGCAAGTCTCTGTTGCAATCGCACACACAGGGTATTGTTGAAAGTAAAAGAGGGTTTTTTTGGTGGTTTTTTTTTTTTTTGCACATAAAACTGAAACATACTGAGAAACTATATTTTACAACACTTCTATTTTGGGTCTATATATATGCAAGTGGAATGCTTTGTGTTCAGAATAAGACCTTACAAAAATGGCATAGTTGGAATGCAGACTTTGAGAGCTGCAGCACAGGCAGCACGGAGATTAAAACTGACAGAGCAGTCTTCTGTTTGACCTGCATTCTTTTCCTCCCCCTTCCTTACCCCGATTAGATGAATATGTACAAAGCAAAATATAATCGATGGGACTTTCCATTTGGATTTGATAACACTTGCCTCGTAGTGTTTCTAAAAGCCATTTATGATGGCAGAACTTGAATTGTTGAAAAATGTGAAATCTTTCTTTTTTTTTTTTTTTTCCTCTTTTATTAAAAAAAAATTACTTCCATACTGTTGGAACTGTATTATTAATAGGCTGTGATTCCCATCCTACCCACCCCCTAAATGCACGTTTTCTAATAAACACAATTTAGTGAAGTAAGCATAGATGGAAGCAGTTTTAATTAATGCACCTGTATCAGTGTCTGACTTTAGAAATATATAGAGCAGAGTGTTAATGCACATACCCTGATGCAAGTACAGTGACCAGAAAGTAGCACACTTTAGTTTTGATGGAGTACAAGGGAGTATGCTGCTGAATATTAAAGGCAGTGAGATACAAATTCATAACAAATTAGAAGTCTGAGTAGAGAAGTGCACTTGCTATTCTAGAAAGGCTTGATTTACTTAGAAAATAGATAAAAACACAACCACAATATAAATTAGAATGTAGGCCGAACAACAGAAGGGTAGATGCTGCAACACTGACAAAGTTTAAGCATGTGCCACTTTTGTTGAGAGGAGCAGGGTATAAAGGTATACATGTAGGACACATAGAATAGTTAACAGTAAGAGATTTTATGTGTGTTTTTGCTTCCATTATATTTATTACTTTGTAGAGACTTTTGTGAATGTTAGACTTCTTTTATTGTTTTATTATATTTATGTATAAAACAGGTTGACTATGCTTTTTTTAAATAAATAAGCAAAAAAAGTCTGTATGAATGCCTCTGTCATCTTTTGAAGGAGTTACCAATGAAGAGCTGGTATGGTGGTTTTTTTTTAAATAAAACTCTTTAGATCAGTCAATATCAGAGACAGTAGCTGTGTTTTAACTTAAACGGATGGAACACTTCATAAATCTTTAAGCAACGTGTCCTGACTGCTTAAATATGAGTTCAGATTATTATTATTTTTTTAACTAGATGTAGGTACTAGAATGAAATCTGGCTGGGGCAATAGACACGCTTACATATAAGTTGCATTACAAAAGATCTCTGCTTTTTGTTTGTTTGTTGTTTTTACATATATACTTTTTTGCTTTTACTTTTTTCTTTTTTTAATTAAACTTCACTCTTCTCCCCACAAATGGTTGGTAGTTGACTGGGACTGTTCTTGCTTACTGATGAGCCATTTGGTTCCGCAGAAAATGGGATATGCCTTGAATTCCCTCTGGTAGCTGTGCCTTTGCAGCAGCATTTGTTTTCAAAACTCTGGCAACAGTCATTAAAATCAGTGAGGACTATATTGAAATCAGTGAGAAATTGGGTTTAAAATTATTAAGCAGTGGTCAAAACTCAACGATGTACTGAAACGTGTCTGAAGTTCATAATGCTTGGGCTGTTCCTTGGGCCTCATCAAGATGTTTCTGAAAAATGTAATGCCATGTATCTTCTTTGATCATCATTGGGTTAGAACTCTGTTGGTTTGTCTTTTGGTTTTGGACACAGAATTAATCCACAAATGTTACTCAATTTAAGGCTCTTATTTCTCTCTTGCCTTTTAAATGCATCTCATGCAACCAAATAGGCTCCAGATGATCTCTTAGAAGTATTACAAAACGATAATTAGATTACAATGGTGTGTATTTCTTACTGCAGTTACAACTGGACACAAGAAGGAAGGGTAGCAGTGTATAACATAGTTAACCAGATACTTTAAAACTAAAGATACAAAAAATCTAGTTTATTGCTTTTGTAATTAAATTTCTATATTTAGAGAGTCAATGCAAAGGGAAAATGGTATTTAATTTATTCCACATAGGAAATGTGCATGGACGTTCATAAAGAAATATTCTTTTCTGGAGGAAAAAAATGCAAAACCCCTGAAATTTTTAATGTTACATCATGTAATTTACATGTAGAGGATTGTTAGCTGATGAATTCAGAGGAAGACACTACTACTACATGCTCTACTCCAGTTGAATTTACATAATGCTCACTACACGTGTGCCAAGTGCAAAATTGTACATAGTTAATCAAAGATTATTTAAACATCACTCATTGTCAATTATTGTCCTATGTACTAAGGTTCACACAGCAGATAAATCATTAATTTTAAGAGTTAAGGAGATACATTTCCTGTTAAATCTGTGAATTCTTCTGGAATGAATTTATAGTCCTCTTCTACCCTTCCAGCCAAAGGTCATTCCAAATGCTATATGTGGAATTTGTCTGAAGGGTAAGGAGTCCAACAAGAAAGGAAAAGCTGAAGCTCTTATACATTGCTCCCAGTGTGACAACAGTGGTAAGTATCTGTATGCACTAACTGGATTCCTAAGGGAGTATCTCTGACAGATTTTTGGTGGAAATATTTGTACTTGTGTACAACAGTTCCGTTGCCTGTTCTCTCCTTCATTAAAGCTTCCTATTTAATGTTATATGTACTGACACGTTCAGTGCACTATCAGATCTCACCAGGAGGTGAGCTCGGCTTCAGCTTCTGTAAAAGCAGTCTAAATAATCTTACATTTTGTTTCAGACGTGGTAATAATATTGGTTTTAATCTAGGCCATCCTTCTTGCCTTGATATGACCCCGGAGCTTGTTGCTATGATTAAGACTTACCCTTGGCAATGTATGGAGTGTAAAACATGCATTATTTGTGGGCAGCCTCACCATGAAGAAGAAATGATGTTCTGTGATGTATGTGACCGTGGTTATCACACTTTTTGCGTGGGGCTTGACGCTATTCCCTCAGGTAATAAAGATTTAATTGTCCTCTTCCCACCTCCTCTGAGTCCTGGGGATTCTCTGTCAGAATAGATGTGTTGCTTTTGAACAAAGTTTAAAACCAGTGTGAAGGGTAAGAATGAGCAATAGTGTTGGGAAGCATCCAGTAGGGTCCCATTTTTGATAGGCTTTATTTCTGTATATTTGGTTGTGCACAGTTTAAGCTGGCAATTCCTGAATAGGAAATATAACTGGCCTTTACAACAAAATCCAGACTCACTCGGAGCTATTTTGTTTTAAATCTATATTTTCACAGAATACTGAGAATAATTACCTCTTTTCATAAAAGAGACCTGTAAAGATGCCTGTATTGCTGCATATTGCTGGAATACAGCTTTCACATTAATAAAGCGTGCTATTATTTTAATTTCTAAATTAAAAAGCATGCTTAATATAGTATTAGTAAGCACCTTTTGAAACACCTTTCCTAACCCTTTTTATTCTTAGATGTCAAAGCTGGAAGTGAGGTACCTAAATTTCAGGCAGCTTATACCTTTAAATCACCTGCTCACTGGTATCTCCTGGCCAACTCAAGGCAGCGTAAAGAAAGCTTCAGAGACATAACTGGTAGCAGCATTGCTTTTCACATGAGACTAAATCCACGCTAAGTTCGTGATGAAGTATTCGGTGACAGTATTTCCTGTAACTACTACCTCAAATATATTATATATTCCCATTTGGGAAGCACTAGAGCTTGCTCTCACTTCAGTTCTGCGGCTGATTCAACCTTCATTCTGACTTAAGGAGAGAATCTAAGCAAAATAGATAATATTCCTACAAAACTTTAAAATCAGCAAAGCAGCTTTAGTGACTCCAGCTGTTGTAATAGAAATAGTTAATATTGCTGCTCTTTGCTCAACCCATTACCGTTCCCTCAGTGAATGGGTTTTAGTACAAGGTCCGGTGTTGAACCCCTGCCATCCCTTTAATCTGTGCTGCCCAACTGCACCGAAATAACTCGCATTAGTTTGGAAAACAGGCCCTCCTACCCTGTGGCACAATAGCAACATTCTTCAACTGCCATTCTTTTCTGCTGTGAGTAACCACCCATAACCTTGAACTGCGGTCATTCATATGAAAATCCAACTTGCAACTTCATAGTTTGTCATTTCTTTTCTAATAACCGCTGCCTTAGCAGTGCTGGCACTCCCACAAGTGCCAGAGTAACCAATTGTTACATGCGGTGAGTCTACAAGGGATGGTGAATTTTACATGCCGCTTTCTGTACCTTTTAGAAAGGATACCTAACATTTTAAAGAAGTGCTGGTTTTGTACATTAAAGGAAGCACTACAAAATGCTGAGAACCTATTAAAATGGTGATAGGTGCATAACTAGATGAGCGAATACAAAAAAGGTAGTTTCCCATTAATTGATAACTTTCTTTTCTTAGGTCGCTGGATTTGTGATTGTTGTCAGAAAGACCCTCCCATACCCAGAAGAGGAGGAAGAAGGGGGAAAAACAGCAAGGAAGGCTAAACTCCCCTAAAAAACCTTGCTGTTTCAAAATTTAACTGCACAAATTAAAGTGATACTTTGGTGCTATTTAACCAACCACTTTTAAGAGGAACAATACCACTGCGTTTTTCTTTTTACCAAATAAACTTTTAATTATGGCTATATAACCATTTTTGTGAGACAAGTCTCTAATACGTCCTGTCAGCCATCTAGACAAAAAAAGTCCAAATCCTATTCGAAAAGAGAATGCTTTCCATAATGGAATTTAAATGGTACATGCACCATTTGTATAAAATTATAGTACCACACTTGTTTATTTCAGTGCACTCATCTGTAAGCTCTGTGAAAAGAAAATTACAGAGCAATTTAAATACATACTATTTGCATAGCAATTAGTTATTTTGAAAGACTCAAACAAGGCAAAAAGTACTCCTGGAAAAGACTAACTTTCAGGGAAAAAGTGAACAGTTTGACTTTCTTACAATATTCTGCAAATTCCTTTCAGCAAAAGTTTTCTTTGCAAACTAATGAGTTATTGATATAAATTTACAGGGAAAAAAAAGAGACTGTAAACATTAAAAAAAAAAAATCAATCACAAAAAGCTACAAAGGGGAGATGTAAGAAAATACCTCTCAGGCTAAAGATACTATATACTGCATTGCTTTTAATGAGGAATGAGAATGCTCTATTGACAAGTAACAACAGCTGAAGGCTTACCCTCCCTACTGTAATACTGAAGTATCATGCACTTGATTCAGGTCATGGATTTGCAGAGGAGGTGAGTGACTGGACAGGCCTCTGCTTACAGATGACTGATGGGATGTACAGCACAAGCAGTCAAATTATAGACCCTCTATCCCCTTATGTGACCGTTTGGTTTTTCCTTCCTTCACCCTACAGCCTTCAACTTGAGTATGCTTCAAAGCCATTGCTTGTTAGTTATACTGAAGATAACCTGTCAGAAGAGCAGGATTCATTTTTAAATATGCTCCAAATTGAGGGGGCACTACAGAGCAGCAGTTTGTATTTCACTCTTCATAAAGAAACTAATGACAGAAAATCATTACGAGTTAATTTTTCCTAAGCACCTGTTTAAAGATCCCCAACTCTACATTCATCTTTAAGCCCTGATCTCTGAAGAACACTGCAAATACTGTACTTGCTGCTCGTTTTACATTTAGGGAAAAAAATTTACAATCTAAAATTAAATATGGCTTTTTTTCTCCCCACCACTTTCCTTCTGATTTACGAAAAGTAACCTGAATACCTCCTCAGGAAATAATAAAGAGTATTAAATATTATAGAAAGTTATTCATGTTCAATTTCACAGGCTGAAATGTGATTTAGTCCATCGTATATCGATTTAAAAAAGAATTTCAAGTATTAACTTCAAGATTCCAATAAGTATAGTCCAGAAAACAGACTCTTCATCCTGAGATTCATCTTCTGTAGAGTGCGAGGATTTCTGGTTTGCCTCCATCTCCTCTGGGTTGTAGGAAGCCTCGCCAAATGGATACTGTACAACTGTTCGATCGTAGTAGACTTTCATTTCAAACTCACTCTCCTGGTGGGAGGGATGACCATAAATCCCTATTCCCACTGGGCGGCGGAAATGTGCTGGTACGTGGACAACATCTTGGCCACAAGTAACAGACTGTAACTCGTATTCGTCAAAGCTGGGGTGAAGAGTCATATCAGATACGTACAAATCTGCATCACCTTTTAAACTCTGCATCTGAAGTACTATCTTTCCCTCATGATTCAGTCTCAAGTAGCTGTAGTTTCCTGCTCCAATCTGGCCTTGAACAACATGAAGAAGAATCCATTCTTCAGGTACATCCTCTTCCTCAAAGGTATTTACCAAACATAGTACTTGAGCTGCCACAAATACTATCAGGATTCTCCTCCAGCGTGCTGCCATGGCTCTTAAGTTTTATTATGATTCTTCCTATTGTCAAGTCCAGTACTCTGCAAATACAGAACAATTTAGATTTAGTACATTCCATTCCTGGACGGAATCAGTTTTTGTTCACACAAAGTCAAGCAACTTCAATAAAAACTGGTTACTGACTGAGAAAACAAAATGCACTAAATGACGTGGATTATTTCTCTGACCAAAAGCAGCATATTGTCACTGAAGAAGCGTGTGTACTTTCATCAAGTTTTTGTTACTGTATGAACACTCAGCTCTTTACAGCACTTACCTACATGACAGGGCAGGGAGGAGAGGGAAGGGGCTGTTACACAATGAAGGCTCCTGCACCCTTTCCTCCCCTGTTGCACGCTGCTGCCCAGGCAGCCTCAGCACATCTGCAGCACAGCAGCTGCACTCAATGCATGAGCTCTAAACCTTGTCAAAGACTTCCAAAGAATGCAGCTGACCCAATGATGTAAATGCCAATCAAGGTAAAGCACGGGTGCTTTGAAGCTTCAGATGACTTCTATCACTTCGTGCCTTCCACAAGGACTGTACAATTATCTTAAACACGACAGTTACTATTAAATTGTTGGTAACCTCCTAGCATCAAAACAAACTGCATGACTTCCACTGAGATGTCATTTAAACCGGTTTTACAGCTAACAGATGGAAGAACAACAAGACAACAACTTTTCTGTAGTTCCCAGCTTATGGTCCCACGGGCCACAAGGCTCCAGCTCGGCAACGAGGGCATACAAGAGAACAGCCCCGCACTCACAAACCTGCCAAACTAACAAAAAACCGTCTGGACAGCGACCGAAAAACAGCCTTCTACCTCTCCTAGCGCAGCTCACCTCAGACCCGCCCCGGGGCTCAGGCGACGGCGAGGCGACGGCGAGGCCACGGCTCCGCAGACGTGCGGCAGCGCAGGGCGGCGCGGAGAGACCCCGCCCCGAGGCGGGCCAGGCACACCCCGACGGCAGAGGCCGCGCGGAGGCCGACCCTGAAGAGCCGCCGGACCCGGCACCGCCCCTCCCGCTTCGCCGCTCCCCCTGCACGCCCTGAGAGCGGCGCCGGCCGCACCCGGCCCGGACAGCGGCGCGAGGAGCGGGTGCCCCCTGACAGCCCCGCCCCGGAGCCGCCACTCACCGCTGTTGCGGCCGCTGCCGCTGC
>JACDJE010000008.1:1724325-1960390 GCA_016647715.1 Pavo muticus
GCCCCGCCTCTCCCGCGCGCCGCGGCAGGCGGGCCGGGCGGGGCGGTGCGCTGGCCGCAGGCTGAGCCCTCTGCTATCGCGAGAGTTGGGCGGCGCGCGGCCGTCGCCCTGGCAACTCGCCCCGCCCCGCTGCCCGTGGGTGTCTGAGCAACGCGGCCGCAGCCGCGCTTGTCCCTCTCGGCGACCCGTTGGCAGTGACGCTGTTGTCATAGTGACAGCGGACCCGTTGGACCTCCCACGAGCCTCCCCGCGCGGGCTCGGCGGCGGGGCGGCTTCGTCCCGCTCCCCCACGCAGTCAGGAGGTAGGGACGCGCACCGAGCCGCCGGCGGTGCCCCGTTGTAGGATGGAAAGCGAGAGCCACAGTTGTTCGTGGGGAGGGAGCAAAGACCCTGAGGTCGTCTGCGAAAAGCGTCTGTTTAAGTCCAGGTTGCCGGAGTGCCTCGCCCAGGTGGCGTGCAGTCACCAACACTGCGCCTTCCCTCTGAATCGGAATGAGCTGTGCGTCTGGAATACAGCTGGCAGCCCCGCTGCGCAGGTAAAGCCACAACACCTCCCGCTGTATGCTGTAGAAAAACATCAAAAGGGGAGGCATGGACAAAAAATACAGTAATGAAACATTAGGTTTCACTTTTATGTGTAGAAGGTGCTAGCATTTATTGTGAGCTTTGTTACTGTGATGAGAATAACTCAAGGGGTTGTGGTGGCCTGAGCCTGGTGGCTGCTGAGCCACATGCAGCCACTCGCTCACTCCCTCCCTGGATGAGTGAGAGGATCCACAGGGCACAAGTGAGGCTTGTGTGCTGAGATAGAGACAGCTTAATGAGAGAAGGACAGAGGAAGAAAGAAGTGATGAAAAGGCAAGTCCCTCTTGCAAGCAGAGTGGTGCCCAGTCACCTTCTGATCAACTCTTCAACACCTTTTATTGCTGAGCACGTTGTGTTATGAGGACAGGCTGAGAGATCTGGGGCTCTTCAGCCTAGAAGAGAAGGCTCCAGAGGACCTTATAGCACTTATAGCAGCCTTCCAGTACCTGAAAGAGGCCTACAGAAAAGCTGGGGAGGGACTTCTTTGAAGCGCATGTAGCGACGGGACAAGGGGAAATGGTTTTAAACTGGAAGAGAGTAGATTTAGACTAGATGTTAGGAAGAAATTCTTTACTGGAACATGTTGCTCAATGAGGTTGTGGATGCCCCCTCCCTGGAAGCATTCAAGACCAGGATGGATGGGGTCTAGAGGGAGGTGTCCCTCTAGAGGGAGGTGTCCCTGCCTACAGCAGGAGGGTTGGAACTAGATGATCTTAAAGGTCCCTTTCAACCCAAACCATTATATGATTCCATGTCAGGTGGTATGGGAAAGTTGCACATCAGAATGGCAAAATGAGAAAGCCTTGACACCGCCGGCACCATTCAGTAATGGCTGAATATTTTGCATTATCTACATGTGGCCAGATTAGTCACAAAACCCAGAACAACACCATACAAGCTGCTACAAGGAAAGTTTACTTCATGCCAGTACAGCTATATTGTAAATTATTAAGTGATTTTGGAACAATGAAAGAAAATGAGTTTGAAACAGTTATTGTTTTGTTAATTTTTCAAACACTATCCATTTGTAATTTTACATTGTTTGTAATTTTAATTTGAAGTGACTCATTTTTCCACGTACATTTGTCAGCCATTACGTTTGTTTGGACATCAGCACTCAATTTCTGCACTGTCATTTGGAAGTAAAATCAATCCACTTCTCATCTGCTCAGCTTCCCGTGAGTGTGTGATAGTGTGGAATCTTGATGAATGCACACAGAAACTGCGAAAAGGTAGAGTATTATTTACATAACATATATATTAGATATATATGCAACAGAAGTGAAGTGAAGGCAATCACTCATCACCACCTACAAGCCCAGCAGTGCCGAACCAGTCTCTCAACAATGACCACCTTAGCAAACAACCCTTCAACACCTTCTTCTTCCACTACTACTTCTATAATAAGCTGCTAATTCTGAGTAGAATGCATTAACCTCTCAGATTCAACGATCCTGAAAGTGACAGCGCTTTATTTCCTGGTTGCCCTCCCTCGGTGATGCCAAGCCGAAGCGCAGCCCGACCTCCTTACCCCACGCGAGTAACCGGCGCGCTGCCGAGCTGGCAGGGCAGGGAGCTGGCCACGGTGCTGACCCGCAGCTGGGACTGGACTGGGCTCAATGGAAGCTGCTGGGAGTTTAAATGGACTGAAATGTATAGGAAGAATGTAGGAGAGCAAGTCGTGGCTCACTAGTGCCCTAGTGACACTCTGTCCTAAAAATATTGTTATAGTATTATGATTTAGAGGCTTTATGGCCCTCTTTTTGTGTCAATATTGTGGAAGAGTCATGTGGCCCATCATTGTTAAAAATGATGTTGATTTGCCTATCATTTAATGTGTAGGAATTGTGTTTCATACTCTGCCACACTGAATGTGCAAAGCTACATATTATTAAAAAAAAAACCAAAACACTTGTAAAGAAATGAGAATGTTTTCAATACTTTTATAATGAATGGCATCATTACACTTTAATCAATGTACGTGTAACATAGAGTATCAGGGAATGACTCAGGGAGAGGGCATGAAATTGGACTAAGAATTCAGGGGAAACAAACATGGAAGTTAATTAGAGCCAGTTAGAGGAAGATCAATAGGCAGTCTGTGTATATTTAATACGAAAACATTTGAATGCCAGATTCACTGCGGCTAGATTTCCTTCTTCACCTTTCTGTCTCTGTCCACAGGCTCTTCAGCAGATGCTGTGTAGACTGTCTCTCCCCAGACTGCTCTCTGCACAGCCTTGGACAATTTTTTTCACCTTATTTTTATCAAATGTGTCAAGGACTTGAGTTCTTTGTGTGATCCATCTCTCCATGCTGATAAACCTTGATGCATTAATCCGTTATAGAAAGACTCACAGCATCTAGGGTAAAACCTAGAAAAAGACATCTGTAGCTGTTGTGACTGTGTTCTGGTTAATTCGCTGCCAATGGAATCCTAAGACTTGATAAGATGTCCAAAATCTGTACACACTGTTGAAGGCAGCATCATAAAATGTGGATCTGCAGAACCATTGAGTTGAACACAATGATGTGGTGGTAAGAGGGATGAAAAATGAGCCTGTTCTCAAAGCCAGTCTTATCATCTTACTATGCAATGATTTGCAGTGGTGTACTCTTGGTGGCTGAGTGGCTGAAATATTCATCTGGAAGAAACATTTTTCAAGCCTCTGTTCTGCTGGGTTTGAATCAGGATTTCCTGTCTCCAAAATGATCAAGGCACTACTAGGTTCTCTGGACATGGCATCCTGATACAAAAATTCTATCCTTAATGTTAGTGAGATTCGATATGCACACTTATTATTAGTGTTCCAAATAGTACCAGATATGGTCTAGGCAAGAAGGCAGATGGAGAAATCTTACTGGTTTATAGTTCTGTGCTTTGCTTTCCAATAACCTAGACTGATTGGACTAGATGATCTTCCAACCCAAATTCTTCTATACTATTAAATGGTGGGTTACTCTGTATATTTTCCTGACAGATACTGGTATAGCTGTGTTGTTAGATAGCTGTTATGCAATGTTTCTGAGAATCTTGCTGCATCAGAGTTTTAGATTTTGCTAAATCTCAATAATAATACAATTGCTGCAGGGTTAACACCTCAAGGAATTGTTATTGGAACTCTTCTGAGATTGGTGCTTCATGTAAGATTTAGTCCAGATGATCAACAAGTGGCGGTATGTGCTGGAAATCGAATCTACATGTTAAGTGCAAAGGTGGGATACCATTCTTTGTAGCCACAGTGCTGTTGTTTCTTAAAGTTCATCACTTTCAATAAAATCATGATGCGGTAATGTATGCATTCATATCCTCATTTAGAAGAAAACAAATATAAATGAATGCTGTATAGCATTATCAAGTGACATGCCATAACAATGATGACAGAGTAAAGTGTTGAAGTTAAACAATATCTCAACGTTCTGAAAACATCTGAAAAATTACTCCTTTATCACTCTGAAAAAGCAAATGTAACATGCTGTGTTTTCTGCCAGCAGAATGATATACAGGGTTACATTTGGCTTAAGAAAAATCTTGTTGAATTTGTAATTTCAACCTAAGTCTGATATTATTTTTAGCAATAATTCTTAGTTATTAAGACCTTGAATTAATTGCCAGTTTTGTTTTGAAATCTGTTTTGCTTTTATTTTGACTTTCCTAATCATAGAATGAAACTATACTAGTTGAATTGAATGGCCACCTGGCTCCAGTGACTGCTGCTGAGTTTTGCACGTGGGAGAAACATATGCTTATATCAGCATCTGAAGACAGAAGCTTTAAGGCAAGGAAATTCTTGAGCTGCATTTAAAAAAAAAATAGAATTTAGTGAATTTTTGAATTAACATTGTCTTTTTTTCCTAAAAATATTTGCTGAAAGTTAAGCAAAAGTAATCTTTGCCATTATAGAGACCAGGGCATTGTTTTTAAGAATTGTGTGCAAAATTATTGTAAAAATTAATTATTCTTTTTTTTTTAAATGACATTGAAGGTTTTTCATAGTCAAAACAGTATAGTGAAGTGTTAACTTCGGTGATTTTTATTATCTGGCAAATAAACTCTGGCACTTATCGATTAAACAAAGCCCAACACGAAAAACAAGCAAACAAACAAACCCTGTGGAAAACAACCTCAACCTCACTATATTGCATCGCTTTCAGTGGCTGCATTTCCCCGTTTTCACCACTTGATGGCCTTTAAAAGTTTGTGTTTTCCTGAAAGATCTAAGTAGGTGCATATTTTTTTTGTTTTTCCCTAAAGGTATGGGACTATTCTACTGGACTGTTAATATATCAGTCAGGAGTATTAACAGGTAAATTTTCCTTTTTTGTATACTTTTGCATAGCAAAATATATCGATCTGAACAGTAAAATAAAATCATTATATAGGTGTTTAGTTGATCTAGTAAAAATATTCATAGTAAACTATATGCTAGGATATATATTTTCCTTTAAAGTGGGTAGATAGTTTCAGTGTATTTTCATAAACAGTTCTTTGTACAGAATGTGCATTTAACTTTTGGCATTTACTGAGATGTGCAAATAGTTCTATTGTCTATGTGCTTCTTTTTTTTTTTTTAAGTTTTGTATAGGAAATGAAAAGAAATACTTTAAGTGTACCATATGTAGGTTTATTAGCAGGGTCTGTAGTTGAAGGCATACACTGACTTTAAAGTCAAAAACTACATTTTATAGAAAGATAGAACAAAAGGAGAGGAGGACAAACATCTACACAGCAAGGACACCCCTCTCCAATAGAACTTTTCCTGAAAGTAACCATACGGTTTTCACCAGAACCTGCTCCAATTCTGTGCTGGTTATTCTTGCTTATGGTGCAATTAGAGCAGGTTGGAGTGCACTTTGACTGGGGGCAGGAACTACATGGGAATTGGTTGTTAAGCTTTGTGCTTATCTATTATTAGATGCCCCAAAGCAAAAGGAGAGCTCAAACCATATGGTAGGAAAGGAGAGGAAGAAGGGATGACTCCTCCCTGATTGCCTGTGGCAGTTGCTTTGATTGAATTGGTTTGTAGGTGCAAGGCCATGAGAATAACAGTAGGTGAGCAGCCAATGGGGCTCTGAAAAACACTGCTATTTAAGTCTGGGTGAAAGGGTGCAGCAAACCACTGCCTCTGCAGTGTGGATAGAAGGTTACCAAAAGCCACAGCCGTACCAGTTTGGGAAGGCAGGCTACAGATCTAGAAATGGAAAGTCCATTGCAATAAAGAAAAGTGAACACCCTTTGCCTTAGGGGTTTTTTCATTGTTGTTTTGTTTTGTTTTTACCTTTCTTTATAAATAGGAGCTATCAGTTTTGAATAAAATTTCTGATTCATGTGTACTCTGGAACTAATTGCAACTTTTTTGGAACAGCATTTCCTTTGCTAAGTCTGCTAATTGATGAGGAAAAGAGACAGATCATCACTGGATGTGCTGAAGGACAGGTAGTAGACATAAAAAATAATCTCTATGTGATAAAATAGTCAATTGTCATTAATTTATCTATCAAGAAGCTTCACAGTTTGCATACAAGTTTTAAAATGCTACAACTATTATTTTAGCAAACATAACAATATAACAGCTTTATTACAAACTGCAAACTTTTTCCTCAAAACCATAAAAGTTTTTAGAACTGCAATCAGTAAGTATATGTACACTGAGATACCATAAATATCTGTTTTAAAAGAAAAAAGATGAAAAGCAGGATTCTCGTTTTTTGGCCAAGGAATAAAACACATGGCCATAAATTGGAGAGGCCGTGATTTCAGCATGGTGGAATTCTAAGAAAAATACAATAAATGTACTTTGAACATTTGATTTCTTCTTTAATTAATGTTAGGAATACATTAATCTGAAATTTTTCTATGGCATATAAAGGCTATCTTCCTTCAGTGTAACAGTTCAATGGATCATGAAGAAAATTAAACACGTAAATATAGTGGTGCCTAAAAAGATAGAGGTATTAATGAAATTAATTTATGTGGCTCACTAAGCAATTGTATGCAGCTTACCCAGGATTTTTAATTGTAGGAAATAGTCTGTGAGGAGTTTTTTTTTTTTTTTTCAAAGACATAGACATATGGGAATTAGACATGCTGTTCAAATTGACAATGGCTACTTCTGCTAATAATGAAAATATCTTTGATAATTTTGGAATGTAGGTGGATGTAGTTTAATTTCTGGTCCCAGGTAAGATGAATAAAAATTCATTAGTTACATAAACAGTTTTCAATACTGAACCTCTAGCTCGTATTTCTGTAATTTTATTGCGGTTGCTTTTCTTTTGTTTTCTTTCAGCTTTGGATCTTCAGTTTAATCAGGGATCATAATTACCGTTGTGTGGCACGTATTGACTTAAAGAAAGAGCAAGAGAAATTCTATAATAAAATCTGGAAATCTGAAGAAGAATTAGGTAGCAAAGTGCTTCTAGAATGCTGGTTTTGCTATATTTCAGTTGTTATTGACTACTGAGTGTGTGCCTTTCATGTCATGAAAATTTAGTGTAAGTGATAGAGTTTTGAATCTCAGTCACATGGAATCCTTTACTGAAGCTGATATGAAGCTGGAGATTGGCATACAGGGAGGAATTATGCATATATGTCTCTAATAACATCTTGGACAATTTATCTGGTTATAAATCATTGCATGATGTCTTCAGTGAGAATAGAATCAATTCCTAAAAAATTAATCCATTGTCTAAGTGGAGTACCATTTCTCAGTTACCTTTGAAGCTTCTAAGAATCTTTTATGTTATGCTGTGTTATGTTATATTATATGTTTTGCTATGCTATGTTATTTTACATTCATACCAGAGCCCCCATGATATATTATTTAACTGACAGTGGTATTTTTATTGGGATAACACTGAGTACTTATAAATCTTTAATGATTGCACCTCAGCAAGGTGATTCTCTGGCTCAAGATATCTCCATCTTTTGAAATGGAAAGATAGTGTGGTCTTATTTCATGCTATTTTACTACATTACTTTTAATTATCTCTTAAATCCTTTCTGTTTGCCTTATTTCATTGTTTCGTTGACTGATGATATTGTTGATTGGTTTTCCTTAGGTGAAAGGCAAAATGCTTCTGGGCTTTGCAAAACAAACAGCATGAAATCAGAGGGGTCAGTGGAAACATCATTGCCTGTCCTCGTAATTGAACACATTGACTATTCAGTGTGTTTCCATAATGAAGAAGATATGTAAGTCCTTTAAAATACCATCAAGTATTTGGCTTGAATCTATTTCCAGGAGTTCTTATTGGTTCTTAGGTTATTTTCACTGCATCAATTTTAATTGGAACTTTTTCCTTTGAACTACAGATTTAAAAAATGCATTTAAAATCTTCTATGGGGTGGCTTATTATTTTTGTCATATTGGAATCAAGTTAGCTAGTACTACTGTGTCTTATATAGTTAAAAAAAAAAAAAAAAAAGGCTTCTTTATCATACTCAGGTACGTTTTCTTTTTTTTTTTTTCTAATAGATCCCGTGACCTGAATAGAAGCTATTTTTGGATAGGAACCTCTGCAGGCTTGTTATTAATAAATTTAGCAAACTTGGAATTGGAAGCATTTTTATGTTACAAAGGTATGATTAGAAAATGTCTGGCTACAATCTAATGTGATCGCTTTTCTTTGGTGTCTGATATAAATAGTATAAGAATTAGTTAATACAGCAAAAACTGTTTTTTAATGTTTTAATTTAGTAATTAATTTTACTATGTTTTTCTGTCACTGATGACTTGTTTCAGAACACGTGTCAGTGCCTGATTTTTGTAGTGGCTAGTTATTAATTCCTATTCAGCTTAGGAACCTAAGTACAAGGCATGTTATTCTACTCATACTTCACGATGTGGCTGTAAGCTAGAAGGATATATACTGAAAACAGTGGGTTATGATGGTGTGAAATCAGTGTGAGTAAATTTTTTCCCTTTAAAATACGTCTTAAAATACACTGTGTTCTTTTTTGGTAAAGATTACAGTGGCCTCAGCATTCGATTTGCTAGATTGTGTTCATTAATGAAGAAAGCAGTTAATGGAAAGGTGAGTGTATATTTAGCATTTATTTAATGAATGTTTACATTTCCAGTTATTTTTTATAAACATTAATTCTGCATTTTGTGTACAAATTATGTACATGTACGCTTATTCAAAATGTGAATTACAGAGTTATTTCTCTGGAGATGATTCTTTAAGGAGTTTTCTAGTTTTAATAGCTGGCTAGTTTTAAAGCTCTCAAAATCTGAATACTATCTGAAGTGACTAGAATATAAATGGTGAATTGTTTTTATGGTGTTTGGTGTGTACCTTGAATGTCAAAAATGACCACTGTGGGAGCAGAGGCACTGTCTTAGAGGAAAAAAAGGTAAAAACACTGTTACACTTTTTCCTCAAGCAGATGCTGGGATGAACTTCTGAATCCTTCCAAGAAATCTGCAAAAACTGAGTTGTGAGAAAATTTCTGTGGAAAATGAATGAGTTTTTTAGGAAATGAAATTTATACATATAATATTTTATATAAGCACCATAAACATATTTTGAAGGACAGCATTAAGCACTTTTTACTGTTTAATGCTGTGAGACCAAATCTATGGATATCTTTGAGTAATTTTCATAAACAAAAAACAGTTTCATTCTCCATTATAAATACCTTTGTGTTAGAGCTTAAATTATGAAGTACCTGGAGTGCTATTTTATAGTGTAATTACTGCAGGTTTTGTGCTTGATCACCTCAATGTTTGAAGACGTGATTGCTGTGTTGGAAGTTAACCCTGCTTTGTTGGTGACATCTCAGCAGAGCGGTATTCTTAAAAGTGGAAATGAGGAGAGTCTATCAGTCATTGCCAGGTACAGAATAACTTAAAATGTTCTTGTTTTTCTTCAAAATTGGATAATGCATTTGTTTTTCTGACACTTAAGTGTATCACATGATTTTGTACAGTGTTATTTGCTGACTTGGATTTACTTTACTTGTTTTCCTGTCATGCTTTATCCCACTGAGGGGGAGAAATTACTAAATTGCAGAATGGTTGAGACTAGAAGGGACATCTGGAGGTCACCCAGGAGGTCCCTTCTAAAGCAGGGACACTCAGAGCAGGGTGTCGAGGCCCGAGTCCAGTTTGCTTTTGAGTACCTTCCAAGATGAGAATCCGCAGCCTCTCTGAGAAACTGGGACCAGTGTTTGGTCAACTGAACAGTGAAGAAATGCTTCTTGGTAGTTATCTGGAATCCTGTGTTCCGGTTTGTGAACATTACTACTTTTCCTGTCACTGGACACAACCTCTTTTGCGCAGTCCCTGCAGGTATACATTGAAAAGATCCCTGCTGAGCCTCCTCTTCTCTAGGCAGAGCGGCCCATACTTTCTCAGTCTTTCCTCACAGGAGAGAAACTACTGTCCCTTCATTGTCTTTATGGCTCTTTACCAAATTCTCTCTCCAGTGGCACAATGTCTCTCTTGTACTGGGAATGTAGAACTGTACACTAAAACTGAGCAGAGGGGAAGGATCACCTCCTTTGACCTGCTGGCAGCACTTCCTGATGCACCCCATGACACCATTAGCCGTCTTTGCTGAAAGAGCACATTGCCGGTTCACTTTCTGTATGGGGTCTGCCAGCATCCTCAGGTCCTTTTCTGGACTTGCTGGTCCTCTGCATGTATTGGTGCCTGGAGTTTTTCCTCCCTATATGCAGGACTCTGCACTCTCCCCTGTTGAACTTGTCGATGTTTTTGCCAGCCCACTTCTCCAGCCTGTTGGGGTTTCTGGGTGGCTGCACAACCCTCTGGTGTATCATTCACTTCTCCCAGTTTTGTGGTGTCTCCTGCAGTCTTGATGAGGACACACTCTACTCCATCCAGATTATTAATGCAGATATTGAACAGGATTGGTCTCAGGACTGATCCCTAAAGTATTCCTCTAGTTACTGGCCTTCAATGAGACTTTGTTCCACCTACCACCATCCTCAGGGCCTGGCTGTTCAGCCAGTATTCAAATCTCTTGCTTTGTGCTCCTCCAGCCCATGCTCCATCAGCCTCTCTATGAGGATCTTGTGGGAGAAAGTGGCAAAAGCCTTAAAAGCCCGGGTAAACCATGTGCACCACTTTCCTCTTGTCTACAAGATAATCATTTCATCACAGAAGTTTATAAAGTCAGTGAAGCACCACTTCCCTAGCAAATCCATGGTGACAGTTCTCAATGACTGTCTGGTCCTTTATGGTCCTTGAAATAGCTTCTGTGAAAACATTGAAATTTTAAGTCACAGAAAAACCTGCTGTCTATAGTGAAGTGAAGTGAAAATGTCATGTGTACATTCACACAAATTAGTAAAAATAAGTTTTGACACCTTTTCTTAATCTGATTTTGTCCATTGCATTTATCAATTTTTGTTGGTTTTTTTTATAACTTAGGTGTCCTCTGTTGCCAAAATCTCCATTGTGTACAAATTTAAATAAAAATAAAAAATGTCCAAGTAAAACACGTGGTAAGTGTAAAACAATCTTGATATGAATTAATAAAGTCATATTTTTAAAAACAGTAACAGACTCAAGTGTCTGGTGCCTATCCTAAGCAATGTATTTCTTTTTTAAGTTATATGTGTTTTATTTTTATTTTATTAGACAGAATTTTATTTTTCTAGTAGCATTTCATATCATATCCAAATACTTGTAGTGAAAATGATGGTAATGGGATATTTTTCTTTTTTTAAATATAGTCTTCTGAGAAATGTCAATTTTGAAAGAGTTACAGTATGTAGAATGCTTATATTTTTTCATACCTTGTCATAGCGTGGAATATATTTTTCTATATAATTTGACTTTTCTTTCTTATTTTTAGTTAAATATTTGATTGGTTTTGTTGTCCTGAATAGTCTTTTGTTAATACTTGTAAGTTTAGGAAGTTGACTTTTGACTTAGGTTCTTACTATTTGAAAAAAAAGAGAAAGGTCTGACTTCCAGTTGCTGTTGGAGAACACGTAACTTCTTTGCTTAGTAGTAGTAAAACTAGGTTCAGAAAATACTTAGAATTTTTTTTTTTTTATAATCACCTTTTCTTTTAAAAAGACAGAAAATAACTGGTAGCTGTGGACACTTAGAATAATCTATTTTGATTCTATTGATTGTACTTGATGGACATGCTAGAAAGTCAAAGGTTATAGTTTTGGTTTTGTGTGACAATCTGAGAAAGCATTTACAGTGTTTTTGCTAGAATTTGAAGCTGCTTCTGAAACCCAGCACTGTGTTATTATTATAACATGTCACATTCAGATATCTTAGTTGCTCTAAGGAAATCTTATATCTCAGAGCAAGTGGTGTCAGGCATTCTTTAGGAAGGACCCTTTTCTCCCTCATCATTACATATAGAGAAGTGATAGCTGATGGGAGCTAAAGATGTGTCTACCCTCAGCATTGGTAAATGTGCCCACGAGATCACTCACAGTGCACCTGAAGGTTTTCCCTTGGAATATGAACAAGATTTCCACCCCCAACCCCCTTTTAAATTTAATTAGGTCGTTTCTGCTGATATGAAATGCTTGTATTTAGTTTTTAGCTGGAAGCTGCCCTTCAGGAATGTTATTACAAGAGAGTGAATGCAGCCATTAATAATGACTTCTCAAGCCACATAAAAGAACAGTCATTTATGTGCACCTGCTAGCCAGTTTGTTTCAGATCTTTAGATATATTCCAAATGTAAGTTGTGTGTATTTTTTATAGCTAGTAAATATAAAATCTAAGCATAAAATAGGCAACTACAGAATACATTCATGAGTGAATGATGAAAAAAGTTCCTTAGAACAGTGTTTTTGTTAGTTCAAAGTTTAGAGAAGTTCCTACTTGATAGTATTTGAGGAAGGATATTATGCAAAGGGACAGTTCATTTCTTTCCTTTTCTCACTATTTTAAAGTTCCTGATCATAGTTGTGTTTTGTATCACAAGGAGACATTAAAAATTGAGACTGCTCTAGCTTAACTATGTATCTATAAGCTTGTAAAAATGTAACATAACATTAGGAAGCTCTTTAGTGAATATTAAATTATTTTACTACAGGAGTGAAAAGCACCGTGAAAGATCAACCACTGGTTTTTCATAATAAAATTAAGTCATCAGGTTATACAGCTGCACCACAGTGAGTAGATACACTTGTATTTTATCTTTTTACAGGGACCTGATATTTTGTCATGTAATAGAGATGTATAGTCTCACCACTGTGAAATTGGTGACCTATGAAAAATAGACATGATTTTAACAAACACAGTGCTTTTAAAAACATGTAAATTTTCACAGCTTCTGATCAGTGATCAATTGCTTCTGTCTTGAAATGAAAACTTGTGTGTACGTTTACATAGTTTCTGTTTCTAAATACTACGTCACTTAAACCCAGTTAGTTCTTTCCCTTGTTCTATGCATATAGAGCGTTCTCAGATCAACCTAGGGAGAAGTATGCCATTTATTTCCTCTCAACCATCTTTTGAGATGGGCCATATTACAATTTTTTGGGCTGTACAACCTCTCTTTATTGGTATCGTATTATCTTTGAAGAACTTTTAGGATTGTTGTTTTTTATTTTTATTTTATTAGGAGCTTCTAAAATCACTTGAGGAACAGTTCTCTGAAAGTTTGCTGTAGCTTTGCCTGTTTTTTGCTTGCTTTTAAAGGTTTATCTTTGGATGGAGAACTCACACTCAGATGGAATGAGTAGTGTTGTGTTAGTGTTCCACACAGGAATGGAGAATTTGTCAGTGTCTCAGAGCCCCAGGTGGATCATAGAGAATGCACTTCGTTTTTGGTATACATTATTCTGGACAGCACCAGGACTTGTGTAGTATAATTGTTAGAACATAAATAGAAAGGTGCAAGGTATTACATGAGAAATAACCCTTACTTTCAAAGCAAATGAGTATTGGAACTGAGAAATCAAGAACCAGCATTTACCTGTCAGCAATAGACTTCTTTTAAGTGATCTGAGGGAAAATCTGCTTACGTTTACATCTTTAAGCTGCACAACTGGGAGCTGTGGTTTCTATGTTCTGAGAACAAACATTAGAGGCTGGGACCTCAAAATAGATCCAATCATTTTGAAATGATGAACCTATTTTTGCTGATTTCTGAATGTGTTGTTTGTGTTTCAAATTCTGTTCATATACAGACTGTGTTGTCTTTTCTCTCCAGTTTCTCTCAACCTAAAAGCCTTGGATAAGATAGGATGAATACAAGCGCTGGACTCGTAGTTTAAGAAAGTTCTATTCATCCCATTCCCTGCTCCATGACATAGAATTTCCTTGTTTAATCAAAGCCACTACTTAAGCATCCCTTGAGAACATGACTGAAACGGTCCCTAGCAATAGATAAAAGTTTCAGAGGAAACTAAATCTGGCTTAAGGACATCTATGATTTTTCTCCTGCATCTCTTGTGTCTCATTTGTTGCTTTGCTTGTCAGTTGAAGGAGCTTTTGGTTGTGATGATGTGTGCAATCATTGCGATGATGTGTGGGATAGATAAAAACCTTTCATTTATCCCACCACACAGTATTCACTGTAGAATATCCTAAATTGGTTTTGAATGTGGTCTCAGACTTCTCCCTTAACCAAAAAGAATCTCCCCTGTGTTTTCCCGAAGTTTCAGGCATGTGAAGATAAACTGTTGAAACAGTGTTAAAATGTACTGCAAGATGGAGTGTCTTTCACACTTCAGAGTGATCTGAACACAGCTCAAGCTCTTGCAGTTTTTGCTAAGAAATGTCTCAATTTTTGATATATGTTGTGCTGCTACTACTAAAAGATTTAGAATTGCTAAGCATTTGCTAAGCATAGTTTCCAGAGAGTCTAGACTCCGTTTTTTTTTCAGGGAATGTAGCTGAGAAACCCATAATAATTCTGCTCGGATATAGCAAAGACCATCTAGGGGAAAACACTACTGACACCACTTGTTCCATCTGCTTTGTGTTTATGGTAATGATTTTTCCTGTAAATTGGTACTGCTATGTGAAGGAATTGTGCTGCATGTGTTGGCTTTGTGTTTTGCTAGCTAAAAACTTACTCTCCCATTTCAGTTGTTCAAATTTTCTTTCAAAATTAGGCATTCTGTCTTTTTCTTGAAGCTCCTCTTGTTTCTTCAATCTGCAAAAAGAAATACCTGAGTACTTTATGTTAATGGATTTTGGCCTTCAGAATGCACTGTCCAACAAATAATGCGTGGAAAACAAAGCTTTTGCTGCAAACTGGAATATTATAGATCACTACAAAGTTATCTTTTTGTCATTCAGTGTGTACATTGTCTTACCTACAGACATTAGGAGTTCACATAAACAGTAAGAAGGAACTAGGATCGTTTTTTGAATGAAAAAAAAAACCCAACAACAAAACAACAGAACCCTACTTCTCTCATGAAACAATGAATGTTTCATATAATAGAGTCTGTGTTCTTTCTTGTAGAATGACCATGTTTTCTCCAAATACTAACTTGAAGAAAAATAATGTATCAAAATGCAAGACCAGTTTTAAACGGTAGGTAACATAGCAACTGCTTTAGAGGAGGAACAAATTTAAATGAATTCTATCGTAAATATGTTTTGTAACTGCTTCTCTCATAACTTCAGTTAGGAGCATCTATGGAACTAAAACACATTGTAAATTTGCTATAAAATGACTGTAGCAAGTGATGCAGATCTTAACCTGCAATTCTAATAAGAAAAATAGCTGAATGTGGCAAAGTGAGTTTTAATGATTTCATATCATGTGTCCTATTCACTTCTAAAGTCATGTTGTCTTAAGCCAAATCAAGCTTAGTGTAATGGATTTAAGTAGAATATACATGAACAGGTTGCCCAGAGAGGTTGTAGAATCTCCTACTGAGATATTCAAGACCCATCTGGATGCCCACCTGTGCAACCTATTGTAGGACATCTGCTTTAGCGGGGGGGTTGGATTTGATGATCTTTTGAGGTCTCTTCCAACCCCTGCAATTCTGTGGTGGTACAATTTGACCAGTGGATTTACAATCACTGTGGACACAAGAGCTAATGTTTTTATGAAGCTGGTGGTTTTTTTGTTAATTGATGTGGTATGTTACATGGGGATATTACACACCTTTTTTTTCTCTTTCTACTATATAAAGTTATTGTTCTATGTACTGCAAACATAAAAATAAAGAATGATGAATGCTGTTTTTCTTTTTAAACGGTTTCTTAAACTTTTAATAGCTGTTGGATAAGTTTCTGTATTACTTATGCACGTAGGCAAGCCCTTAGATGAGTACTTCAGATGATTTCATGATTGATTTACATTATTTTCTGATGGCTTAACCTAGTTAACAATTACTGTTTTGTTCAGCATGCTGTTAAGTGGGTGATCAGTGTCCTACTTGTGTTTGTATATGGAAATCTTTTTCATATTGCTTACTCTCACAGCAAGGTAGTTTGTATTTTTTAATTAATTTCACTAGATAATTGTGTAATTTAAGAAGTTTGATTTTTTAAAAATTAATTTATTTTTGTAAAATGCTATGTTAATTCTTTATTTCATAAACTCATAATAGTTGCTGATGCGAGTAATTTAAGTATGACAATTTTTAATTTGTTCTGTTGCTTATTATGGATTTAGCGTAAATTCTCCAGGAAATATGGACGTAGAAATATTTAGAATAACGCTGCAAGCAGTATTTATTTCATCATTGAAATGACAACAAACTAGGTTTAGATATCTCAATATTTTTCCTCTCTTTCTCTTCCCTTTTTTTTTTTTATTTTTATTTTTTTTAAAGCACAAATAAAGAATATCCATTGGAAAGTTCTCCTCCAATCTACCATGAGGCAGAAATATCTGTTAGTTGTCAACCAACTAGAATTTGTTGCATTCAGTATTCTGGTATGTATAGTTTCATTAAATGTACTATCGTGTCCTTGTGGAGACAGAATACCAAAATTTGTATAATGTCATTTATAAGAGCTGTGGATTTCCAAGGTAAATTCCTAGAAAAATCTGGCATCTGCTGCCTGGTCATCAATTTTTAACTTGCAAAACATGCAAGCTGCTAATATGTGTCAAAGGATTCTAATTCTCCTTTAATTTTCTATCTTGTTTGCTTTTGGCCCCATTCTATCACTTTTCCACTACAACTTGAAAATTAGTGATCTAATGCTTTCCTTCACTAAGGAAGTTTATCTTCTGAGTCATTTACTTGGTGTCATTAGGGTACATGAGAAGCTGAAGTTCTGTTTCTAAAGAATCAGAATTCTTCTGTTTTTTTGTTTTTGTTTTTTTTTTTTTTTTTTTTTTTTTTTTTTTTTTTTTTTTAATTATTTATTTAAAGATCATTCAGTATTTATATATCTATTAAAACCATAAAAAAGAATTATTGAATATAATCCAAAGAAGGATATATTTTTTAAATGCTTCGGAGAAGCGAGTCTTGTCTTACCTTTTGTCATTTCCAATCCAGGTAAATATTATACAGAAACTGTTTCATAGGTCAACAATCAAATGTATCACTGAGTATATAATTATGTCAATGTACATGCTGCAAACCACAGGATATACAAAGTATTTAAAAATGTGTATCTTTATAAGTATTTTGGGTACCAGAACAACTTTCATCTTCAAGAAATAAAAGTAAGCTAAATGCAGTCTGTAACTTCCTAAAGCATACTTCAACCCTAAGTGTTCCCTAGAGACCTGTAAGAAATTATTTTTATGGCTCATAAAGGAGATCAATTGTGGAGAGCTTATTTCTAGCAATGGTACGTGAGCTTCAAACTTACCAGTCAGTTCTCATGCTGAAGATACATACTGTCAAAACCTTAGAAAAAACAGGGAGACTTCTGCAGAAGAGCACTACCCTACAGCTTAAAGACTATAGGGAGAATGGGGCATGCATTTCTTTGAGTATTTTATTCAGAACTAGTTATCTTATTTTTGTGAGGAAAAGATTTTAGATCATTATTTAGTGTGTTTAATTACTGACATCTGGAGAAAAAGTCAGCTGAAATATTGTTGGTGAGACAAAATCAAAAGGTATAACTTTGTCAATTTAGTATGCTGGTGTATTTAATAATTTGTAAGATAGAAGAGGATTCTGGAATGCTTTTTTTTTTTAGCATATTTGTCTTCTCCATTTTGCATCTATTTTTTAAAATTAACTTTTAGTAACTGGTTCTCAGAGATTATAAATATGGATCTCTTATCCATTTCTATTTTCATTGTTTGTTTGGAAAAAATGTAATGTGTAATTCTGAAACAGCAAGGTGGGTTCTTAGTGGAGAGCAGGAGATTGGTGAATCAATGGTCAAGCATGATGCATTCCATCACCCTTTCCACATGTGCTCAGGAGACATAGGAAGAAGTTAGGAAGAAGATACTACTTTTAAAAAATACATTTCACAGTGAACCTAGTGACATCCGTTGATTTGAATTATGCAATTCTGCTTTCTCCTTTGTTCCACTTCCTTTTTTTCTTTTTTCTTTTTCTTTTCTTTTTTTTTTTTTTTGTTGTTTTTCTCCCATTGGTTCAATTTGCTGCTTTAATTATTTTAATAGAAACATTGGGGGAGTCTAACCTGGCACTGTGTGGTCCCTGCTGATCAATAATATAGATGAACAATCCAACTGTGCTTGAATAGTTTTGGGGATTACTTTATGATGTTGACAAGAAATCTGTAACTTTTAAGGACTAATCCAGGATGACTGCTATGGGCTGATATATATGAAAAGGGGATATAACTTTTAAGATGACAATATGAAAAATGACTTTAAGTCAGGAAACATTTATGACTGCTAAAAATTTATACACTTAAAATTTGTAGCACTCTTATATAAAGCAAATTTCTGCCACGTGATGAGTAAGTGTTGTGAGAATATGTCAGGAACAGAAGAAATGGTGTATAAATTCATATTAAATTTCGCAGTATGAGTTTGTGATGTTCACGCAAAAAAATTTGTTAGATGTGAAATGAATACTTAGTATTTGTTTTGTTGTAGTGGCACATGTAATTTTTATGAATAAAAGGATATCACATTATTTCCTTGTTGCTTTCAAACATAAATCATCAGAATCTTTTTATAGGGGATGGAAATTACCTGGCCTGTGGATTGGCTAACAAGACTATACTGATATTCAACTCTGATCTCACCAATACACATCATGTTTTTGCAGGTAAATTTGTGAATTACATTAGCAAAGAATAGTATATAATTGAGTTTAACATAAAGTGCCATGTTAATAAACAGATTTCACTTACATCACCCTCAAAAGAATGGAAGTGAGAAATGCTTCTGATTCAGGAAGTAGAAGTTAATGCCCTGATGTGTTAAGTTTGTTTGGTAATTTAAAACTTGTTTTTTATTTATATTAATTGAGAAATGGAAACAAAAACTATTTTTTTTTTTTAAATATAGCAGCATTAACACCTGCATTTTGCTGATTATTGAAAATGTATTTATAATGCAGAGAAGAGAGGGAATAAGAACAACTTTGCTTTAAGCCTACTATTTTCAGCTTTTTTCCCCAAAGCTCTCAAATTTAAGCAGCTGTGCATTCCAATCAATGTTGACTCCTCAAGTGTCTGTATTCTGTTAGGAAGTACAGGTGACATTGATCAGCTTTAGAAGGGATACATCCAGCTTGGGCCCTTTTGAAGAACTCTTCTTATAAAACCAGCTAATGTGCTTCGGGATGCGGGAATCCTGAGCAAAGTCGGTTTTAAAGCTTACTGGCCTCTTGCAAGCCAGCTGACATTTTCTTCCCTGTTCTTGGGGATACTGGAGACCTGAAGTCTTAGGTTCTTACTCAAACTTCAGATTTTCTTAAAGTTTCTCATGTTCCTTATTTTTTTAATTCTCATAATGGTAATTCAAAGCTTCCAAGTGATTTTACAAAACCAAAGCCCTCACATAAAGTTTTGCTTTGGGAGTAAAGTAAGTACTTACCCTGTACCTATGCAGCTTTTTTGCTGAACTTTCTGCTTGTTTTTATTATTTGGTAATTAAAATATCTTCTTTATAAACCCTTTTGCAGATGTACATTACCATGGAAGATATTAATTGCTGGGTGTAGCAGAAATGCTAGGTCACAACTTGAAGAAGTGATTGAGCACCTGGTGGGAAGGCAGGGCCAACCTAGGGGAGCTCAGGTGTATGCAATGTACCTGAGTGGCCAGAAGGGGTGGAGCCAGTATCTACCCCTTCCCAGACCTCATTTAAGGGTTGGCATTGGAGGCAAAGATATCTTTTGTTGGAGATCTCTGTTTACTTGGGTGTAAACAGATTTTTTTCATTTGTTTCTATGTCTATAGTTGCTGTATTTGAGCGTATTCTTGTTTGCTGTAGCCTAGGACTTTGCTGCCTCGCTATCACTGCTGTGTTTTCCATTGTATTACAGCTGGCCTAAATCTGTTAGTTTTCCTCTAATTTAAAATTAAAATATTTGATATGGAACTTCAGTTGACTGAAAAGAAAATGTGCACTAGAGGGCAGCATGAGAACTTTGAATGTTTTAAGGTTGTGTGAAATAAATTAGACTTCATTTGGACAAATTAGGAATGTAATATGGACTGAAGTTTGTTAAAATTAACATATTTTCTTATTTTCTTATTAGCATCAATGTAAACTTGGATGCAATTAATAACTTTAGCTTCTGATGATGTTTCTGACTTTAGAAATTCACTCTTCATAGTTTTCTATTCTTGTTTTTCTCAGTTTGATACCAAAGTGGGAAAGTCTGATTCTTGTAGAGGCTTTTTGCAATTAAGGGGAGATTGTAATTCTCAAAGTTAGCACCTGTAAACAGATTGTTAATTATTTATTTTTTAACTAATGAAGTAGTCCTATTGAAGCTGTTGCAGTGGCACTTTCATTGTGTTTTTACGGAAACAGTTCAGTAATAAAAACCTAATGAATGAAATAAAATAATGCAACTTTTGAAGTCTGAAGTGATTTTCAGAGTCCTGTGGAAAAATCAATTTAACTTATCGGATAATGCTCGGACACTTTTCTTTTGATTAATACTGTGATTTATTATTTTTTTTTTTCAAATTGAATTTCAGAGTTGTTTCTTGAAAATACTGCTCCACTGACTTTAGAAAATTAGGGCTGTCTTTGTTTGTGGATAAGTTAGCTTAGTGATTCTTTTGTAACTGCTGTTGTTTTGTGTTTTATGAGACTGAACTTCGAAGTTAGTGCTCACCAATTGCATTATTTTCTTTTAAAATCTTTGGTACTCTGCAGCGTTGAAAAATTGGCTTTTAAGCATTGAAAGTTAAGCATTCAAAATTAGGTTCATTTGAAGCCTGATTCAACTCCTGATGGCCTTCCATGTCCCAAGTAACCTTTTTGAGATTCAGGATTTTTCTTCCATCTGAGCCTTTCTGCAGCAGTTGGATTTGTTGCAGGCCCATGACCAAAAAAAAAAAAAAAAAAAAAAAGTCAGGCTTTAAAATGTGCAGCTTCTGGCTTCAGTTTTGCTGGATTTCCAAACTTCTGTTGTTAAGACTGTGCATAGAAAAAGCTATCTGGGATGAAGCAATCAGGGCAGCTTATCAGTCAGAGGAAAATACGTGATTATTAACAAGATCAGTGTGGGCTAGATGACATTTTTTAGGCCTCCCCATGAGTCAAATACTGGCTAGAAGATAGGTGCAAAGTGCTGTATTATATGATTTCCTGTTTGCCATTTGGGCATCATAGCAGATCATAGAATTCTGGGCTTTAATAATCTCGGTTGCATTTTGAAATATTTGGTTACTGTGTTGTTGGCAGAGTGAACAACCATTTTACTGTGTTCAGTTTTGGGCACCTCAATACAGAAAGGACATTGAGGTGCTGGAGCAGGTCCAAAGAAGGGCAACAAGGCTTGTGAAGGGCTTGGAGAAAATGCCCTATGAGGAGCAACTGAAGGAACTGGGGCTGTTTAGTCTGGGGAAGAGGAGGCTGAGGGGAGACCTTACTTGAAGAGAGCAATACCTTAAAGGTGATTGCAGTGAGAACAGGGTTGGTCTCTTTTCACTGGTGACAGGATGAGGGGAAATGGCCTTAAGTTGCGCCAGGGGAGGTTTAGGTTGGATATCAGGAAAATCTTCTTTACAGAAAGGGTTGTTAAGCACTGGAATAGGCTCCCCATGGAGGTGGTTAAGTCACCATCCCTGGATGTGTTTAAAAACCGTTTGGATGTGGTGCTCAGGGACATGATTTAGCAGAGGGTTGTTAGAGTTAGGGTAGTATGGTTAGGGTGCGGGTGAACTTGGTGATCTTGAAGGTCTTTTCCAACCTGAGCAATTCTATGATTCTATCACAAACAACAAGAAAATGAAACCATATGAAACTATTCCCTTAATATACTTGTCTGGGTAGTCTTACTCAGACTGACATTTGGACCTCTTCACATCAGAACAAAGCTTTTGCAGACAGTAGAGGCTTGATTAGAAGAATTACAACTTGATGGTCAGGCTTCTGTTTTCTGTAGAGTTTTTTTATTTTTTTCCCATGTTTTGGAATAATTGTAATCCAATTCAGCACTGATTTAACTCAGATGCTGGTGTTAAATGGGAAAAAAAAAAAAAATCAACTATTTTATCAGTAAGACTTGCTATTAGTGTCAGCAGCTTTATAACCACGTCAGTGATTCCCATTCATTCTGATACGGAGGTAAAACTTTTAAATGAAGATCTGTAAATGTATTCTGTTGTTAAAATGTAAGTTTTCTTAAGTATTTGTCTAGCACAGTCTTGTAGTTCTAGTTGAGTCAAATACAACGTGCAGACAGTTGAAGAAAGCTTAGCTAGCTTCTATCTTTTAAAGTATTAATTTCTTCTAAAGCTAAATTTCATTTATATTTTTCATAACGTTTCCATACGAGCTCCTCTTAAACTAATGGAATCAATATCATATAAATATATGTGATTTCAGGTAGAATAGATTGGTATTTCTCTGACCTTATTTAAATTTGTGTACTGTAGTTATTAATGAGGGATGTTTTTCCACAGATTTTGGTGGGGGAAAAGAAATCAATGAGTGGTTTACTGTTACCAGTTTAAATCCAACCATTTGAAGCCTATATTTAAATGTATTTTAATGTTACATATAACTGTATTAAAACAATATGATTAACTCTGGAGAAATGTGTTAGTGCAAGAAACAAGGTTTATGATATTTCCATTATTATTTTTATTAGGTCATGATAGTGCAGTTAACTCTGTTGGCTGGAGTCATGACAAGAAGTGGATAGTTTCTGCATCGGAAGATAGAACTGTAAGGGTCTGGTCGGTCTGCAAGAATGAACCTGCCCTAATTCTGGTAATTAGAAATTCCTGTTAGTTTAGTTCACAGTAGATGCTACTTTGCACTTTGATCTAATTTTTTTAATGGTTCTGTAGGAGGAACATATGGTCTGATTTCTAGAGCTACTGACTGGTAGTCATTCAAGCTGATACTATGATCTAGGTGGTCTTCATTGCCTTCGAATTAGGCTTTTGTCATGATAATCTGGAAAAAGGTCCAGTAGCCAATTCTAGTGGACATGTCAGGAAGTTTTGATTTTTAACATCTGCTATGTATTCTATTTGCATTGGCATAGCTCTGCTTGTCTTCATATAGTCTACTACACAATTTACATGGAAGTTTAGACTCAATTGTATTGGATTCAATTGACTACAGATACTCTTAACCTTACTGCCAACTAATTTAAACAAAACGAAAACTTTGTTTTGAAATTAATAGACTTCAAAAATAGGAAGGGCAACTATGTAGTAGGTTAACCTTCTGGCATATGGTTAGTTTAACAGGGAAATTATGCTTTAGCACTAGCTATCTCAGACAAAAGATGTTTAGTGTCTTAAAATCCATTCTTAATAACATATCTTGCATTTCAGGGAAAAGAGATGTTCCACAGGGCTGTAGGCTTTGCACAATTTTATTTTATGGATACATTTATATTGCTGTGTTGTGGAGCTGAATTTCATCTATTAAGTTTCCATCTAGATGCAACAAAGGATGATCTAAGACGGTGAGTTAAATCCTCATCAGCAGAGCAGTGAAAATACATGAAACTCCTTGTACTGTTTGATCTGAGATTTTCTTGGGGGGGGGTAAGGTGGGATGGAGGGCTGTCTTAGGAATATTATTTAGATGAAAGAGTTGAACAACCTAATTGCAAAAATTTCTTTGTTCTGTCATAATCTGGGGGGGAGAGGGGAAGGAATCATCAATAGTTTTTATACTGCATGCTTTATTGAGTGCAAATACTGCTTTACCATTACTTTTAATAATCTGAGACTTTCTGTACTTTACTTTCTACTTGTTTACATCAGTATCTTAATCTATGATTGAGTAGCTTCTGCAATTCCTCTTCTGTTGGGAATATTTTTAAATGCGTTTTCTTTCAGAGAATCATATAGAATCCTAGAATGGCCTGGGTTGAAAAGGACCACAATGATCATCTAGTTCCAACCCCCCTGCTATGTGCAGGGTCGCCAACCACTAGACCAGGCTGCTCAGAGCCACATCCAGCCTGGCCTTGAATGCCTCCAGGGATGGAGCGTCCACAACCTCCTTGGGCAACCTGTCCCAGTGTGTCACCACGCTCTGAGTGAAAAACTTCCTCCTAATATCTAACCTAAACCTCCCCTGTCTGAGTTTAAGACCAGTCCCCCTTGTCCTATCACTATCCACCCTCATAAACAGTCATTCCCCCTCCTGTTTATATGCTCCCTTCAAGTACTGGGAGGCCACAATGAGGTCTCTCTGGAGCCTTCTCTTTTCCAAGCTGAACAATCCCAGTTCCCTCAATCTTTTCTCATAGGAGAGGTGCTCCAGCCCTCTGTTCATCTTAGTGGCCCTCTTCTGGACTCATGCTGCAAATGTTTTCTTTATTTTCTGTCAAATGGAAGTGGGTTACTTTCATTTTCAATGACTTTCAATCTATTATATTGTGTCTAATTAATTCTTATTAATCTTTTTTTCCACTTGCTTCTTCATTGGTAGCATCCTTCGTGTACTTTTTACTGACTGCTCTACTGATCATTAACTTGCTCCTCTTTTCTGACATGGAATCAAGTTTTTTTTATTTAATCTGTCTGTTTTACTTTTTTTGGATGTTTGTTCACAATTGCAGCTAAATTGTCCTTGTATCTTTTTACCATGTTTTCTGTTCTTCACCTGCTCTTGCTGGTTTTCAGCAGTATTTTTGTCTAAGATATTTTATTACATCCAAGTATATATTTACTTATATATGCATGCATGTGTTTAAACACAGTAGTACTTAAAAAAAAAAAAAAAAAAAAGAAATCTCTTCAAGGTTGGTTTCTCTTTGTTACCACTATAGATTTTTCAGAAGAATGGCAAATTGAATTAAGATTACGGCACTGAAGTCTGTTGGTACTGTGAATAGTGTGATATTAAGTAGTATTGAGCCTCATTTGTAGATGAAGACTGGCCAATTTCCTTGGGTGTTTAGCCACTGTTCAGGATTAAATACTTCTTTGAATAGGAGTATTTTCCTGGATGGAGGAAGTTGATCTTCACTGAAATTTTAAACAATCTTTTAAAAAAAAAAAAAAAAAAAAAAGAGGGGAAAATGCCAAATTACATCACTACTTTAAAACACATTTTGAAAACAGATTTTCCTTCTTATTTGAAAAAGTAACTAAGGGATTATGATCTGATTTTAGTTTGTAAATTTCTTTGAATGTTTATTTAATTGTGGATTTCAGTGATCTGTCTGTTTTTACTGTTAATCTAGAAGTACTTGTGATCCTTTAACTTCCATTTCTTGTCAAAATCCTTAATGGAGGACGTGCTCTGGCCTTTAGTTATATGATCTTAGTCATATATTGTAATAGGAATGTGCATAGACACATATAGCACATAGACTGGAAAATCAAATTCAAAGGAATACAGTCTTCTGCTTTATTTTATTGTATATACATTACATTAGAAAGATAAAACTAATGGGGGGAGGGGGAAGCTGGAAGGCAAACAATGAAATAAATTGAAGGTGGAGGTCAGGAAAGATGATTCCTGTTTCCAGTTTTGCTGAAAATCTATTCAGGGTAAGCTAGTAATTCCAGAAATGTGAGGCAAATCACCTGTGTCATTCCTAACTTTTAACATCTATACAGGCAATATTGGAGGAACTTAGATAAAGAAGACAGAAAATAATACACTGTTCTTTTGTACCCTTCCCTCTTCTGGTTATTTTTTTATTTTTAAGATTTAGTTTAGCATGTTTTTTACTTCTGTTTTCTGGGCTTAGGCCTCCCAGAGGAATGTATCCAGTAACAGTAAGAAATTCCATAGCATCAGATGGATGTGAACTATCTTTAATCTAGCTAGTTCAGATGTTAGAGGTATTATGGAATGTGTTGTAGTTGTAGAATGCACCTAAGCAATTTTGGAAGGTCTTGAACACTGACCTTTCATTGTCTACTGTGTTTCTCCAATTGCTTTGTTAGAAGCATGTAATATCCTGGATTAAAGCTGTTAATGTGCGTAGAGTTGTGCTTATACCAGCATTTTTGTTACTACCATCCTTTCAGTATTCCTTGATGGATTAACACAAACTCAAAAATATGCAATTAGGCTCTCCAGGATACTAGCATAATGCCAGAAGAGTGAACATATAATTGTAGACATTACAACAAATCCACAAACCAGTCTGAGGCTTGATTATATGTCTATTTAAAAAAAAAAAGGTACTGGAGGTTAATTTGCTTTGAGATTTTCTTGTGGCTTCCCTCCAGTTCATTTCCCAGCATTTCTTTTATGAAACACTGTCATTTCTTTTGTTTCTCACAACTTTTAATTTTGCCTTCTGAGTCAAGTTTGGAAGAATGCTTGAATGGAGCTGATTCAAGGAGGAGCTAGATTTAACCCCCAGAGCATGCTTTACATCCTTAATTAGAAGAGCATGATTGTACCATCTGGCTAACCAATGGATTGTTACCCCATTTTGGATGGGAGACAACACAATGACAAATCTTATCGGTGTTTCTCTGCAGAATTTTAAAAACTATTTGTTAGTATTAATTAGCTAAGCATTACAACAACTTATTTAAATGGTTAAATGCTCGTTGAGTTTCAAAACTGGAGTTGAGAAGTAGAAATAAGAAAATGTTCCTTATAAATGTCATAGAGAATATTTATTGCAGTTCTGGGAGTAGAATACAAATTTCTTGATTTCTACATCTGATTAATCTCAATGTTTCACAACCTAAACAAATTTCTTTTGCATTCTTCGAAATTTCTAACCAGTGAATTTCCACTGTTGTCAGCAGTTGTGCCTGCTGATGTGAAGTGTAGCTGTTTTGTGTTTAATTTTTGAAAGCTTTTAATTATCTTTTACTTTGTATATGAATTTGAGCAGAACAAAATCTAATCTCATTTTATATTTAGATTCACGTGTTGTTTTAAAGACCAGAAGGAGCCATTTGAAAGGAGTTTAAAATGAATAAAATTGCTTTCAAGTAACAGAAGCGTTGCTTTTTAAAGCTGTTATGTAATATAATGCCTACTATGATGAAATGTGAAGTATTCTCGATGGTTTTTTAAAATAAACAAGCTATGCACTTTTCCTGAAAACAACTATTCTCTAAATGTATTTCCCCCAAAATGATCATATCTCCAAAATATGGAGGATATAAGACATTACCGATAAAACACTTAAGACTGTTATCAGTTTCTAGTGATTGAAGGCATCAAAGGAGGACAGAATTGTAATTTGGATTATGTAAAAACAACTGTGATTTTACGATTGTCAGCTGAGATTATGTACTGTGCATAGAACTGGAGACCTGGAAAAAAAAAACCAAGTGAGAAGATACTTGGCAGCCCTCTTTGGTTTTTCTCATAAGCTTTTTGTTGGCTTGGGATGGTGGTGTAATTTAGGCCTGTTTATGTTACAATAGTCACTTCAGTTTTCATGTGATCTGGAGTTTTGCCTGTACATGCTTCCTGTTCTTAGCTTTCATCTGTGCTGTGTTTTCTAACTTGTCTTAATGTATTCTAATATCTGAAAACAGCTTCACAACTTAGCAATGGGACTATAGGGAACCATCTCAAGTTGCACTGGAGAGGTTCAGGTTGGATATCAGTAAAAAAAATTATTCTCCAAAAGAGTGATCAGATGTTGGCACAGGCTGCTGAGGGAGGTGGTTGAGTTGCTGTCTCTGAAGGTGTTCAAGAAGTGTTTAGATGCAGTACTAAGGGACATGGTTTAGTGGGCAGATGTTGGTGGTAGGTGGACGATTGAGCTAGATGATCTTGGAGGTCTTTTCCAACCTTGGTGATTCTATGAATTGGCTTTGACAGCCCATTGGAAATCCTACAAAGAAACTGTCTTTGCTAATGGCAAGCCATCAGATTTATCTATGGAAACTGGCCAGACTGGAATTCTTAACCTTATTGCATATAATTTTACTTTCATTATTTGTTACTGGTGGGTGAAAAAAATATTACATTCCTTTGAAGACTTCTTTATTTTTTACTGGAAAGCTTTTCCTTTGTATACTCTTCACAACTTTATCTTGATAAGCATTACAATTCCTTCTGACCTTTACTGGATTGATTCCTCTGATTAGTTATTCAACAAGCCCTTTGTAAGATTTATAGCAATCTTTTGTATAATAAACTGGAAATTACATTAACTGGAAATGTAGATTGTTGAAGCTTAAGGAAAAGTTCCATCTATGTTTTTATTATTGAATACTGTTGTTACAAATTACAAGTGAGTGGCATCTAGGCTTTTATATTGTTTGAATTACATAATACCTTTCTTTCAGTGGCTGATTACCACCTACCTTCTGTGTTGGATTTAATTCTTAGCTTATGACTATGTTATTAAAGCAATGAAACCAAATTGTTCTATAAAATATAACCTCTAAGAATCAGAACTAGTGTAGTGCGTCCAGCTCAGTGTGTTCACAAAGCCTGGCTTAATTTCAATTGACTTGCACTTTGAATTGTGTGTGTAGTACGTGTAGCAAACTCAGATAACTCAAAACAATTTATCTTGCATTTGGGAACTACTTAACTGTTTCAGTAAATCTCTTCCATTGGGGTAAACTAACCCAGAGGAAGTTTCATGCTGCCTTCATTAGATTGTTCCTTTTACCTCAGTCAGCTTGTTTAAAGTTATCTGGATATCTTTTGTCAAATATGGTGTTAAATCAGCTATCCCTATCTCTAGAACAGTTAACTTTTTATAGTTTGATTGAATAAAATACCACTGTAAACCATTTAAAAAAATAAAATAAAAAAATCGTATTGCAGACCACTGTGGTTTGACTTATGCCTTACCATTGCTGCTGAAGTAGCTTTGTCTACCTCGAAGATCTCAGCAGACTGTTATTTGACAATAACAAAAAGTATTTAAAAACATTCTTCTATTGAATATGTCCTGCTGATAAATATACTGCTTCTGAAAAATGATTGCAGTTTTCCAAACTCTGCACTGGTGAAAATAAACAGTAATTATTCATATGAGCGTGTCACACATGAACTTCTGTATAGTAATTAGGTGCACTGAGATAGAAATATAGTACTTACAGTTTCATTGGAATTATTCTAATGTGTAAAGTGTCTGCAGTTGGAACTAAATATAGGAATTTTGATTCATTGTGATGTGTTGACCGTGCCTGGCAGCTAGACCCCCACGGTGTTCATCACTTACTCTCCTGCAGTGGAGTGGCAGAGTGAATGAGAGGCAAAAGAAGGAAAAACTCAGGAGTCTCAAGAAATACAGTCTAATAAGTTATGAAAAAAGAGGAGACAAGTAATGCAAGAAGTCATTGCCAGCAGACTGATGTCCAACCGGTCTCTGAGCAATGACAACTTTTAAAAATTGCTTTGGACAACTCAGATAAGTTGTTCGGGCTGTGTCCCCTTCTAGCCGCCCCCAGCTTACTTGCTATGGAGACAGTGTGAGAAACAGGAGGCCTTGATGCTGTGACACTCTCCAGGATTAGCTAAAACACTTCTGTGTCATCAATGCTTCATAGTTACCAATGTTATCAACATTTTAGTCACAAGTCTACAACATGGTACAGTATGGGCTGTACCATTCTGTTCATGTTCCTTAGATCCCTTCCTCTATAGAAACCATGTTTCTTGCTCATCCATGCTCTTGCTTGACATAGGCATACACTTCATGTACTCTTATAAGCCACTTCGACTTGGTCTGAGATAGTATGAAGACTTACTCGTTAGTGAGATTTAACTTAGGCCTGAGCATACTGAAGTTGGAGGAAGGTTTTCTGCTGACTTTGGTGGACTTTAAGATCAGATCTGTATTGCCTGTTGCCAATATTTTTCATTAAACAGAAATTTCTAATCAGATTGAATTGCAACACAGTGTTGAACTGTGTAATATAAATAAACCTGAAACTGTTTTAGAGGGCTTGAAGTGTCTGTAAGGGTCTGCATGGAGCTTGCAAGGGTCCCTTAGGACCTTGAGGATTCTGGTACATGCTAGAAGGCCCAGTTTCTTCAGTGTTATGTGATCAGCCCCTTGTTCTGTTCCCATCTACATGGAAATTATCCTTTCCTTATTTGTTTTCTGCTCATTTCCCCCTTATTGTCCCAGTAATTAGCACATGAAATGCTATAAAGAACTAATGGTGTTTCTGCTTTTTGGTCATAGGAACTTAAAAGAGTATTTTTTTCTCTCCATTGTTTTCCCTATACAGATAGGATTATTCAAGGATTTCATGTTGATGGAAGATCTGTTTTACATATATAAATATATTTATTTTCTCTTAAACCTGTTCTGTTACCATGGTGTTTTTGTTTTGCTTGTTTCCTTTTTAATAGAGCTCAAAAACAAGTGAAGAGATCTGTGGCTTCAACTTTAAAAATAAAAGAATGCTCTTTAATTTCCTTTATGATTCCAATGAGGGGCTACTGGTGGCTGTATATCATAACTTCTTTCATTAACGCTAGTATTTATTTGATATTTTTTGCAGATACAAACAGAGAAGTATTTGCAAATTGGTACAGAAATTTCCCATGGCTTCAACAGCAGATATCACCAGCCTTTCAGCTGTAAATGATTTCTACTCCTGTATCCTTCAGCAAATTCTTATTTTCTTCTTGGAGTTTTGTATGTAATGACATGGAAAGAACTTCAGTTAAAGTAATTAGCATTTGATTTTCTTTACAACTCTTTTCTATCTGTGTTGATATCATATTTTTGGAGTATTGAACTGCATTTTTATCTGTTTTTGTTCCTTTTAGATCAGTTTAACTTAACACAGAGAATTTTACAGATATTGTACTTACAGCTGGCAGCAACCGAGCACTGGAAGTTTTTGATCTCAATGCAGGCCGCAGCACAGCAGTGATACCAGAAGTTCATACTAGAGCAGTCCATCAGATCTGTCAAAACAAGGTATATATATTACTGCATATCTATAATAGCGTATGTACATCAGCAAAAAAAAAAAAAATTACTAAATATGTAGTTAACCATCATCATTAGAGTTGGTGTTGGGGATGGACAGGGTCATAATTTTATGTGATAAAGGCATATTCACAGACAAGATCTCATTCATTCTCTAGTGGAAAGCAGGGAGTGGTAATAATCGCCGAACAAGCCTGCTAGCAAAGCAGTGTCTTAAACTTAGCAATACTTGGGCCGGATTGTAGTACTACTGTTAGTAGGATTTATTAACTGTAAACATTTGAAATGTTTGTAGACTTCTAGTTATTTTTATAGCTGTTAACACTTGTCACATTTTTGACTTGTGCTTTTAATGTGCTATTTAGAAAATTGGATGCTTTTTCTTACTGATTTGTTGCAGTGTTTATGTAGATGCTATTTAACTTTCACACTGAATTTTGATACCTCAAAATGTTTCATGAGTAAGAGGAAACAAGTTTAACATTCAGTTCTTGTATGGGGAAATAGAGCTGTAAAATTCTAATGATTCTTATAACTTATTCTAGCATGACCTCTGTTATTTTACCTGAAACCAAAATTGTTACATGTATTGTTCTGAGAGTATTATGCTGGGGGCTATGTATTCTCCTAATATTCTTCTCCTAATATGCAAAAGAGAAGTTAATAATTTTATGTGAAGTTAAATAATCATTTTGTATTTAAATGAAAACAGCAACAATAATATGAAACAAAGGAAATCAACCAAAAAAACCCAAAGGGAATAATAAAATCTTTTATATAAAAGCAAATGGCTATTTTCAGAGCAAATTGTCATTGCCTAAAGTTGTTCTCATGCAGGGTTTAAAGTGTACTGTGCATAAATCAGCAAAAAGGCTTCTTACAAATAGAGGTAACTATAAGATCCTTGGCTGTGAGGAAGGTGAGGAAAAAAAGCCTTGTTTGTTTCTTGACCCAAAGATTATATAGGAGGAAAAAATAGTTTGGAAGTAAGACAGGTAAGGGTTTTAATCGCTGTATTATCTGACTAGGAGTTCATTGTTCTTCTTAGGGAACTGTCAACGTTGCTTTTTCTTCCATTTTAAATTTTCTTCTGTAAAGTAGCCACAAAATAACCTTAAGCTGATAAATGTATTGTTTGTTTGTTCTTTTATTACTTAAAACTAAATTACAGAATGTACAACTTAGTCTATATATAAATGAATGATGGGTTCATCTTACTAATTCTGTGAGTATTATGTGACTTTTTTGGTTTGTTTTCTTACGTCTTATGCGAGTGTTCTATAAAGCTGAATATGAAGTAATTTGGTTTATTCTGGGACTTTGGAAATGAAAAAAAATTGCTCAGTATTGCAGTGGAGTGGATAACTTCAAAACTCCTCAACAACAAAACTTGAAGATTGATGTGAACATTCGGGAATTTTATGTTCCTGTACATGTTAGAATGCCTACTGCGTTAGGTTCTGTTGATTCTTTTCCATTTGGAAAGCCCTTATTTCTGTGGGTTTAAAACAGTTCCTTATTATGACTTTTGTATAACACTTTGTGGGTTTTCCTGTGAGATGTGATCTGGTAAAGCACTTAAAATTGTGCTAACTATTTCAGTGCTATTTGTAACACATAAAGTCTTGGCTTTTCTTTTTGCTTGGTCAGCTGAGTGGCTTCAGGTTATTTAATCAAGAAAGACTTTAAAGCTGTGGACAAGTATTCACTTGGGAGAAAAACTAGAGGCATGTGGTATAGCAAAGAAAATTCCTCATTTTGGAGGAAAACTATAGATCAAGGTTCTCAGTTATTTTTTCAGTTACATAAAATTAATACTTTAGCTAAGTCCATTGGAAAATCACACCATCAGCATCTTGTTACATTAGTATAAACGGTTAGAGTGTATATAACTTGGTGCATTTGCTTTAAGATAACATGCTGAAATATCTTAGACTTGCACAATAATGCAAAATGCTGTATGTAAACTATATCTTGTTTGAAGCGTAAAACATACTGGAATCTAAGTCTGTGACTACCCTAGCTGTTGGAGAGGGGTGGTGCAGAAGAAGCAGATCTGTGGAGTGAAGTAGTTTTAAGGCTCCAGTGTCCACACCATAATATTTATGGAGACTTTTGCTTGGACTAGACCAACTCTAACCTTGTGAACTGGATGCTCGTTAATGGTTGCAATGCATTAGGTGTATTCTTGAAGTGGTTTTTTTGGTTTAGCTTCATGCAAGAGTATATCAGTTTCCATGTCCCAAGGCTGCTGTTGTATGCAACCTGAACAGGAGTAAGTGGGGATATCAGATTTTTTTTAAAAACGAATAATAATTGAAGAAATCTATTCAGAAGGTTTTTATAAAACACTAGCAAAGGTATGGTTTGATTAAGAATTTGCTTATCTGTTCTATATGTGAGACATTCTAGTAGCATATAGAACCAGCGTGACATTCAGTTCTTGCTGGTTTTGGACAGCAGCAGCAGTGGTACATGAGTACGTATACCTTGCAGTGTTATTACTTTTGTAAATAGTTATTTTTTGTCTGTTCTAGAGATTACTTGCAAGAACTGACAATGCATGAGATTTGTATCAGCCTTCAGGATACTTGATTAAGCTTACTTTATCACTTGGAATATGTTCTTAGGCATCAGGCTATGTCTGCTGTAAATAGTATCCTGAGTCTTCTTCCAGAACAGTTTAGCAGGAAATATTGCAAATATGTATATTCATATGTAAGACTGCACCAGTGGTTATAAATTATCTCTTAACAGGTGATGCAGTGCTAATTTTTTCTTGGAACCCATTTTAAAGGATGTATGTGAATCCTGTTTCCTTTTCAGATTTTATTACTCTGAATATAAAAGTATGTTTAGAAGATAATGGGTGGGAGTAAAAATTAACTGAACTTGTCATATTACTTGTATGTGCTATAAAACATGCTGTTGAATCAGTGTTTCTGTAAAGATACTTCCAGATTGTATGTGATGGAACAGAAATTTAGAATGCACTCTAGGCAACTGTTCAAAGGAACACTCAAACATGTCAAATCTAAGAATTTGTTGCCCTGCTCTCTTGTCTAACTTTGAAAATCAGCTTCTCTGGTCTGTTAGATGAAATTAATGTGAAAGCTTTCTTTAAGAATCAGGAGATCCTTATCTTGTTTCAGTTCTCAAAGTCTGCAGTAATGGCAATGAAGCCAGAGAATAATTACTTTCAGTTATTCCTCTTAAAATCTTTCCCAAATACTGTGGGTAAAACCATTAAGTTCACAGCACCTTGTCCTCCTCAAATTCTCTAATGCCTGTAAATTAAAAACATGGAATTTTTGCTCTTGTAGGCTAGCAGATTCCTTCATCTCTTTTCAGGTGAACTGTGAATCTGGTGGTGGTTCTGCCCATTGCTACTGGCTCTTTTCCTTGGAGAAGAAAGCAGTAGTGACAGCCAGGTGGAGCTTTCAGATTGTCTTCTATCTTGCCACTGATCTCCCTTTCTCACTGCCAACCACTACGATGTCTGTGCTGCCTTAAGCTTGTGTCCAGTATGCCACAGTTTCAGGGTAATCTGTTGCAGAAGTCTGCTTCTCTGATCCAGTGTCACTTGTAGAAGTGAACTGATGAAACCTATTTCATCCTACAATTCCAGATGCTCCACTTTTGCAACTCTATTTCCAGTTTCTACAATCTTTTCTTTTTCCTTCTTATGTACTTCCCTCTTCCAATATAATCCTGTTTTCTTTTTCTTTCCTCATTACTTTTCTGGTGATCCACAACCATGTAGATGTAGCTTACTGTTCTTTCCAAAGCTCCTTCTGCCTTAATTATGTTAAAGGATGTGAAAGGAGAATACCTCAGTGTCTTACAAGGGTCCGGAGGTGCCAGATGCAAGGACTATAAGAAAGAAGCTTAGGACAGATAACATCCATGAGAAAGAAGGGGGAAGAAGGGAGATGAAGAGAGCAGCATCACTAAAGCTCACTCGCAGAAGGTTGGGACTTCTGCTTTACTCTGAAAAATAATTCTAACAATCTTTAGTTTAAAGGCAGTAGCAGTTAAATGGCAAGACAATCTTAAGCTCTAGTTTTAATGTGGGAAGTTAACTCAGAAGTGAAAAACTCAAAAGCACAATGCTGAAGGAAATTATAAAAATTACATGGATGCTGAGCAAGAAATCACCATGACTGAGTGTCAGAGAAGGAAATTCTGGCTAGTAATAGTAAATCTTTAGAGACAACTGTGGTGGTAAGAAGTTGCCCTGTGTTGCCATGTGTTTATAGTGACATGAAGAATATTGAAGACAGTGAAAAGTATGTTAGCACTCTAGAATTGCATCATGATACAAAACGTATATTGTTGTACTTTCCTTCTTTGTATTTTCTTTTAATGATAGGAGTAACTAAATGTTTTGATCCTACCCTGTTTAATCTGAAAACCTTAAATTGCAACAATGGTTGAAAGTAACATGTATGTATATGTAAAAATATATAAATGCCCACCCACATAAATATATCCTCACTATACCTGTCCATCTGTAATACTTCATTGACTAGATGCTTTTTCGTCAGATCTTTATATCCTAGAGAACACCATTGTTGTTGTGAATTTGTGTTACTTTGTCAACTTCGAGGAAGGGAAATTGGGACAAGAATGTATCAAGCATCTCTTGGATGGAACAGATTTTTCTGTAACTTATGAAGAGGTCATTTTAGTGCTATACTTATAGATCTGTGCCAATTCCATGTATTGTATGAAGAAAAACAGTAGAAGGGAAAGAGGAAGCTGGGCAAAATTGTAACAGATAAAAATTCACATGGAGAAGTTGTTATTCTATGTAGTGTAGTTACTACCTGGTGTTTGTTTATATATTTGTAATACTAGTGCAAATCACTTCCAGCTGTCTTCTAGTTGAGATTAGTAGAGGGATTTAGTATTTGTTTGTAATGCAGAACTCTTAGTTCAGTATCCAAAATAGTGCAACTTAGGTACTGAAGTCCAGGAGAGGAAATCGCAGATGACATCCATGACCAACCTCTGGAAGCTTGGTATATGATTAAAGTTTACACAATTAGATTACTTGCAGAACTTTAGGCCTTATACTGCTTGCTTTGAAACCCTTTATTTAATTGAGCATACTAATGCCTATTATTCAAAACTTTGGTGTATTTTTTTTTGCTTCCTTAAAGCCTTTTGGCACCAAATTGTCCTGAAGTCCTCAAAGCGTGCCACGTGATTGTGATAGAAAGCTCATCTGTCTTCAGATATAGGTTGTTCTAGCAGTAATAAAGTGAATTAAGCATCCTTTCTAAAGAATTTTAAGCTTAGGTCATAAATATCATCTTCTAAACCTACTCTGACTCCAATTCAAGTATTGTGTTCTTTATAACCTTCACTTTTACACCACTTGCACTTTCAGTTTTGCTCCCTATATTCACTATACATTCTTCTTTGACTGTATCCTCATCTTCTTGTCAAGTCTCTATTACTGGTTGAACAAGAGTTACACCATATTTACATTCAGAACAGGCGTGCATGCTGCTTTCCTTAATTACTGTTCTGGTTTGGATTTCTGTTAGCTAATTAGTCATTTACAAATATCTTGTGGAAATGTAGTTATGAGACCTTTATTTCTTCATTGCATTTAAGCTGTGGAGCAGATTAAAAATTTCTGGATGGAAGTCAGTAGACAGTAACAAATTTCATTAGGGAACTGGAATAATTACGTGATTCTTGAAGCTGTGGTAGTGGTGTTGTTGCAGGTTCGTGAAATAAATTAGCTTTCAGAGCATTCACGCAGGAAATGGGAGTTAAAGGTTCACTCAGCTTAAGAACAATTATGGAAGTCATTCACTTTTCAGTCATTCACTTTTCAGTGATAGACAGTAGGCTGATGTTGAGGGACCCTCCACTCTTCTCTTAACCTGTGCCATGGGATGCAGAGCAGGCTTCAGAAGGAGAGGAAGAAATGCTGTATGCTGTAGCACAGAGGAAACAGCACCTGTCTGGGAGAGGATAGTTTTTGTTTCCGATCTTTACTCTGAATACTCTCAAAACTGCATTTAGCACAAACTGTTACTAGACCCTAGTAATGCCATTAAGCTTCCTCTTAAACAATGAGAAAATGTTGCTATTCTGATTGTGACAAGTTCACTTTAACCAGCAGTCTTTAGCGAACTTATACCAAACCTGAAAAAGTAAACATCCTGAACCGATAATAGTTTATTTATATTGCTGTAAGTTCTTTCCCAAACAGTGGTTGTTGACCTGATATTTTTGTTTTGATACAACAGATCACCTAAAGAAAATTGATCAATAATGATTACAAAAGTATTACTTGATTTTTCATGGTTCCTACTATAACCGTGAATATTTTGCTTTCATAGTAACTTGTAAGTATTGGAGTAAAAAAAAAAAAAAATTGCTTGAAATGTCAAAATTTTGTTCCTGTTTTTGAGTTTATAAACTTCTGAGATACAGAAATAAATGGCAATTTGTCATCAGTACACAGATTTAAAGCTTTAGTGTTAATGACGCATTTGTATTCCTGCAGAACACACTCTGAACAGGAGGCCAGCATCATTAACCTCAAGTATTTTGAGAGTATTATGTTCTAGTAGCAAGCACAATTATAAATTAAGTTATTTTTCACAGAGAAAGGTTTCTTGTTTTCTGCCCAGGACCTTTGTTTCAAGCTTCATCCATCCACTCACATGGATAAGTACATGATGTAGAAGTTGGAAAATGTAATAGGTAAACCAGAAGTTAGATAGTATTTGAACAGTGAGCTGATTTTTTTTCTCTGATGATAAACATATTTGATGTTTTGCATTTGCCTGAAGGGTATGGAGTGCTTTCTGAGATGACTGCCTTGTTGTCTTTAGCGTAAGCTGAAAGATTGTTTGGATGTTTCTGATGGTGTTGATATGTAATCATTGAATGAGATAGAGATTCTATTGAACCTTGTTCAATTTGGAGACAAATTTTATTTGGAAGTTGCAATGTAGTTATGCTAGAGAGAAGTTGAGAAGAGATTGCAGTGGGGGATGAGGAAGATGATGGGAAATAAACAAGTGATTTATCTGTCAGAAGAAATGAATATAGTTTGGAGAATATGCTACTAATTTGCATTTTTGAGTAACTCATAAAATAATGAACTGTAAAACCACAAAGGGGTGAATAACATTCAGCTTGCTTATTGCAACTAATGTATGTTAGGTTTTTTGGTGGCGGCGGTGGTTATTTTCTACAGCAATATTCAATAGTAATTGTAGTTTGAACCTGGAAGTATATCTTAGATTGAGAAAGTATCTTACTGTCAGAACTTCGGAGCAGGAAAGGAACAAATTTTACACTAATATTTTCTTACATGTACTGTTACTGTTTCATAAATTAAAGGTGTAGTGTGCAAGGTAAATATATACATCTCTGGAGAAGTCTTTGTGTGTTACACTCTGTGATCACTGCTGACTCTAAAAACAGATGAGTATATTTCCAAAGCACATTTAAAAAAAAAAACTCTAACTTAATGAGCACCATCCTTAGGAGAAATACTGTCTTTCTATTTTACGAGTTGCTAGCTTTTGGGTTTTTATTTTTTTATACAATAATACACAGAGCTTATGTGAGAATGTGTAGACTCTATTTTTTATTGGAAAATCAGTGGCAAGTGCATTTCAGCTCATTTGTTAGAGTAGGCTGTGGTAATCCGTAGCTTAGGAAGTAAAAACTCCTGTAGTCTGAGTGTTGAGTGCCCAACTTTGTCTTGCAGTTTGGACAACTCTGTTGACTAAATACTGGAGAACTTTCCACCCATATGCCAGTTTCTGTAAGAAATAGAAGATTCCTGGCAGTTGAGCACTGATTGCGGGAAATGGCCTTGAGGTTTCCGTGATGTATTCAGCCAAATCAAGAATGTGAATGGCAGGGAAAGGAACGGACGAGTTCCAACTGTTTATATTTAGTTTCCTGGAGAAAGAAGGTTTTAGCCAGTAAAAAGGTCAAGGTTTGCCAATGTGGATTAAAAAAAAAAACAAAACCAGATTTAAAGATATCCTGGATTTAATTATGTAAAGGTATGAATCCCAAATCAGTCCTGGTATGAATGAGCACAATTACTACTGAAACAGAGCACCCACTTATGCCAGGGCTAAACCTGGCTTATAGTTAAGCACTTGACTACTCTGGTTATCTGTATTATATAGTTTGAGTTTGTCAAGGTAGTAAATTCCTTGAAGTTTTGTGTTTACTTTTCTTGTCCTCACCTAGACAGTAGTAATAATTGCAGTCTGAAAAAAGTAACTTCAAACTAGAAGTTGTTAAAATATTCCCTGCTTGCATTGTGTATGTGTTCTTTACTGTGAAAACAAAATTGATTAGTTATTCTATGAATGTTATAGTCCTCTAATTAACTGTTGGAGTTTATAATTTGCTAATGAGCGGCCATGGGCCATTTCGCATTATGGTAATTGATCAATATTTTGGCCATGTCTAGAAGAAGGTGTAGAATATTTAGTTTTTGATGGCATGAAAATTATTTGAAATGCTGTTGACCGATGCTGATGCCCGGAATGCCTTCTTTTTTGTCCCTCAGTAACAAGAAAATCTTGAAAATTTGTGTCAGTTGGCCTCAGCCTTCTGGTAGTCAGTTCTTGTGGGCTTTTCACTCCCTGACATGCACACACACCTGGCTCCTAAGCTACTTCACGTGCTCGCTGGCTAGTCCTACTTGAAGTTGGCAAGTGATCATATGCTTGCTTATGCACCCTCAGTTGCCCCAGTTACTTGTACTTCAGACCCCTGGCCCCTATTACCATGGTCCAACTTCAGCTGCTGACATTTAATTTGACTTGTTTTGATTTCTCCTGTTGCTGGCACCTAGATTAACAGGCCACCTGATCTGTGCTCCCACTCCAGTTGCTGGTACCCAGACCCTCACTTACTCCAGGACACACAGGCCCATAAAATCTTGTGCAGTCACAAAATGTTCTTCCCCTTCTTCCATAATTAACCTCATGCTCATAGACAGTTATCGCTGTCAGTCTCTGGTGACCCAGAGATTCCCTTTGACTCATTTTTGGTAGGTGTCACCCCTGGATCAAAGTGTTTGTGGCTGTCCTGCAAAGAAGTTAAGACGATGCTACACTTTTCTGACGGGGTTGTAGGGGTTTGTCCAACATGCCAGTGTTCCTCTGTACTCCTTTGTGTTTGTGCAGAAAAGCTTTCTGTCCCATAATCTAATAAAATACTTAATATTTATTCATGAATTATCTAATCTTTAGCACTACAACTGTTATTTGAAATTAATTTTAATATTTACAGGGATCAGCATTCAGCACTCAGAAACCTGAAGCTTACAACCTTTTCATGACCACAGCTGTAGGTGATGGCATCAAACTCTGGGATTTAAGAACTCTCAAGTAAGGCTGAATTAGGTATCTTGGGATAAAAGGGCATTCTTTTATTGTCATACATGCTGTGGAATCGGATCTGTAGATTTTTACCCCTTGGTTCCTCAATTGTAGTTACTTATGTGTAAATCATTAAATAATCAAGATTTATCACCTATACCTTACCCACATTGATATCTGATTATATGTATAGAATAATGTATTTATCTGGATGCTAATGTTATTTCCAAAACAGCATATCATTACTGCTAAGGAAAATAGCAGTTATGATCCAGCTTTTAAAATACAAATGTAATTGTAACAACATTATTATAAACCATCTATACAGTTGTATAAGTATGCATAATAAATTATGATAAATTCAGAATAAGATGCTGCACTTTTTCAAAAAAGCTTATAACGTACTTGGAAAAGCTATGCGACAGGGAGAGTGGTAGATAGGAACATTACACAGTAAAGGAAATATTTAGGACAAACTCTTTCTGCTGGTTAGAAGAACTGTATTTAAAAGGAAAGTGATTTGGATGGGGAAGATGCTCAAATATGGAAGAATAATTCACATTCATTGTATGTAAGCATCAAAGGAAATAAAATTTTCTTTTCTGCTAGTGAATTTTCTATTTAGGAAATGCTTAATGATTGTTTCAGTTATTTTCATCTTTCTGTGGTAAGAATGCATTAAACATATAGGGGGCACGTGTGCTCTTGCCAAAAGCATTACTGTATTACCTGTACTGAGTGTCAGAAAATAATGAAACTAGAGAATGCGGAGGTTGGAATCTGTTACCTTCTTATGTTTTTCTAATAAGCTGCCTTAACTCTGTTGCTTGAAGAGTAATGAAAAAGTAAATAGCTTTTTCACAGATCACTTATCTGTCTCTTCATTTCAAAATACTTATGAGTAGAGCAGGTGAATGGTAAAATAGTTAAAGTGTAAAATCTGGTCAATCAATTAAATGAATAGGTCCTGGGAAGAAAGGAATAATTTATGTATGTTCTTACTTCGTATTTAATTTGGCAAAGTCAGTATATTCTAGTGTCTGCTGAGTTCTGTTAGTCAAACTTTTAAAAAGAAAGATTATTCAAGTTCTTAATGACCCATATTTTCAGGGTGTGCGTTGGGTATTGTGTGCATGTGTGTGTTTGTTTCACGTTTTACAGTGATCGATGATGGTAAGCACTGTAGAGAAAAAATAGAGTAAATCACTTCTCTTGCTTGTAACTTTTTTGGGGAAAGTAACTCAACAATTTTTAAAAATGAAATTTTCTCTCATTCCTCTGGCCAGAGGTTAAATCTTCTGTATTTTAAAATCTATTCTTGAGTTCTCGTAAGGAAGAAAGCTGTTCACTTTTTCCTAATGTGTTCACCAGGTGTTTTACACATAAATAATTTTGAAATGGCTGAGTTTGGAAAGCTCTATCTGAACTTGGAAAAGGTCTCTACTGAAGTGTTAGGTCTACTATACAGTTACACGTACTGAAAACTTCTTGCTTTTCTGTTTATAGGTCTTGTCCAATCAAATCCAGTCCATCCCTTACACATACAGAAGAGATTAATTCCTAAACAATCTTATGGTGGGCCAATTCCTTTTATGTCTTACTTATCTCTTACAGTTGTTAATTTGTGAAGTTAGTGCATCTGCCATTACTGTGTTTTGAATGGTCCCTCTGGAATGACCTCTTTTTTTTCTGCTTTGGGTTTGCCAGAGTAAGGTTTGTTCACTGAAATCTTTTTTCCAGTGTTTTTGATAAATAGAAAAGGTAATTCCACCTTCTAATTTGTACTATTTGCAACACTGTGAGTAGTAACACTAACTTCAAGATCTCAACTTTTTGTTGATTTTGTTCTAAATGTTCAGGCAACCATGGTGAAAACTGTTTTAATTTTGTTTTATCTTACTGCTTTTTTCTTTGGATCCTTTTTCTTATTCTCCATTTTTCATTCTTCTGACATGGCTTGCTGGTATGCATTGCTTTAATCATAATTGACCGAGGAATCACGAATGCTCGGGTTTGGTTTTAAACCTTGCTTAGAGTAAATCTTCAGACATTTGATCCTGACCTACAGCTTTATAGACTTTGAACATATTAAGGTTTTTTCCTTTTCTATTTTTTTCTGAGTTTCACAAGATTTTTTTTCTTCCCTGCTCAGTCTGTATTATCAAACATTTTTTGTCACTGTGGAAATTCATTTATTTTATCTTTTCTCCAGTCTTGAAGTTGGTGAGAGTGTTTTTGCACCTTCAGCTTCATCATCCTTACTGGATAAAGCTGTGAATTCATCTGTCTCTTTCAGTATTGGTGGTTTGGAAGCATTCCAGCCCTGCTTCAGAGTGTGCCAGAAAGTCTTATGAGTTCCTCTGAAGGTGGTACAAGAAAAAGGCATTTTAACTTTCTGACGTTGCCAGCCAACCTCACACAGCCAGGTCATCTTGCCAGTAAATGAGAGAATCTTGGACACTACTAGTGATGTTTGGACTCGCTCAGACTCCTGCTTCATTTGCTTTTAAATGTGTGGATTTTTAAAGTTACATCTGAAGATCGTGAACATTTTTATACTTCTGCATTCTTCTCCTCATTTATAACCATAGCTAAGAAAAGCTCCAGACAATCTAGAAAGCAACATAAAGAACTAAGGAGGTGAGGTTAGATCTTTTTGGAAGAACCCCCAACTTTGGCTACTCTTCTTTCAGGTTAATGTAATGAGGTATCAGGGTTTATAAATGCATGTAATGAGGTAAGATAATGACTTTTGATCAGCTGCAAAAAGCATATTAAGCCTGTCTTTTGTCCAAACAATGGCTAGATGGAGAAAAAGTGAAATTACTTACCTATGGTCTAAGTTAGATGCAGTGAACACAGAAGTTAGACTCCTATTATACCTCAGTTTGAGAGGAATTTTGGAGTTATCAGCAAAAGGGCTGCCAAGAGTCAGATAAACATTTGATGACCAGGAGTTTGCATGCTTAAATTTTTCTAAAGAGTTTAAGTCCTCTTTGTGATGAAACATTGTAGACTCTTAATTGCCCATAAGACAAACACTTTATCACTTTGTCGTCTTTACCCATTTATCTCGTTCTGTTGAATGTATTTCAGAAGCATTACAACTTCTCTTGAAGTCAGGAGTCTAGCACTGATTCATACGTCCGTACCTGTTACCTTTACCATTTAACGTTCATCTTTAAGTCTGTATTGGAATGACAACAATTGACAGGTCCAAGTATAGATTAAGCCGCCTTATCCACCAGTCCTGTCTGTTTTTAGTAACTAGTGTGTTTCATGGAAACTGAGAGTGGTGAGAGACAGATTTTTGCATCTCATTGCTGCAAAATCAGCACTTAAGAATTAAGGAAAATTCAATTCCTTTACACAATAAAACCATAACACCTGCAAATGGCGGACTAGACTAAATGCCAGCTGATTCCTTATGTTTATCACTTAAATTTCATGTGGCAGTTTTTACTTCTGTCTTACCCTTCATTTTTTTTCTCCCCACTTGCAGATTAGATAATTGTGTGATATAATACCCACAATAAAGATAGTTTCTTCCATTCATGATGTTAGGAGGAAACCACCAATTCAAAGTGCTGCCCTCTGCACTTCTGTAAATGTCTGATTTATTGACAGTAAACTTGTAGCATAAGCTCACATTTGCCAGCAAAATTTCATGACTACTCTTCATGACTGGCTGATACTGGGGGAAAAAAATCAGCTGTCCAGATTCCTGCAGCAGTTTGCAGTTTTCCTTGCCTGTTTCATTGCAAGGTCACAGGTGTAAGAGGAGTTCCACAATGTGAAGTGGTGAAAGCCTTTCTTCCAGGTGGATTTCAAGGCTTCTACTTGCTCATCAGTAAAATGTGGCTGAAGTCATGGTGGCATGTAGATTCACCCTTCTTTATGACACTAATGGCATGTCCTAGCGTTATCTCGGTTTTTCCGATGTAGCTTAACTCAAGCAACAGACTGCACTGTGAACACCCTGAGAGCCCCAGTGGGCCTTAAATGCTCAGACCAACCTTGAATCACTACTGGCACACTCCGTCCTTTGCTCCAGGTTCTCCTTTTAAGCTCTGTCCTGGGCATCCAGTCTTTGCCAGAATTATGTTATAGGTGTATGTGTCTCAAGTCCTATTTCTAGCCTTGTTTTCTATGTGGACCTTAGACCTACCTGGTATAGGTAGCTTGCCTTGAGTTCTATCTTCAGAAAGAACCTGCACCCTGTGGCTATCCTTCAGTCCTGTATTTGATTCTCCTGACTCGCCTCAATGGATGAGCCCTGAGCCTGCTTTATAATCTCACATTCTCTGGGACAGTCGATGGCCCTTGTTCTCAGAGCCCGACACAGACCACCCTGTTCAGATACAGTGTGATGGTGCCTTGGTTGGTGAGGACAGTAGCTATGCCTCATTCACGCTTGACGACTTGGCAGATTTTCCCATTTGTGTCAGCCCTGCTCTTTCTGCATTCTGACAAGAACATTAACCATTTTATTTATTTTTCACATAATGAGCTTAGGTCTGGAAATGCATGCTAAGGAATGCCTTGTCGTGTTTCTATCCTTTTTTTGTAAGTTTCTACTCCAGAAAATATACTGATAATTAAAACTAAGAAGGTGCTATTCTCATAATTATGAAGACTGTGTTCCATGCAGTTGGGAAATCAAAGGCTGGTTAACGTTCCAAGAGAATGTTGTTTACTCAGTTTTTGAATAGTAACATTGGAAGTATATGTAGAAATCTGTAAACTATTATATAAACAGCAGAGAGTCTTTTCATGACCTAAGACGTGAATAAATATCCTGTCTCTGTCCTCATCAGTCATTTCCTTCCCTTTGCAGGAAGAACACCTGCAACAACAGAGCAGATGTCTTAATTCAAGTCACTTAGTATTTGGAAGAATGTGAGATAAATCAGGTCAAAAAATCCTGTTTGAGGAAGCAAATTGGCTGTTTTTGATGTGTAGCCTTACAATATCTATTCGGGAGTTGTTGTTCTATCTATCTGGCCACAGACATAGTTTCCGTAATTTCTGTATATAATCAGTTTTTATTAATTTCTAAGGAGTAGGCCCTTTGGAAGGTGCGAGATCCAGAGAACCAAAAGCTAGTTAGCCTCACTTTAGTCCTCGGGAAGGTGGTGAAACAACTAATTCTGAAAACTACTTAATGGACTGCAAAGGTGCAGAGAGTCATCGGGAGTAGTCACCATGGATTCACGGGGGCAAGTGGTGCTTCACCAGTGTAAACCTCTGTGTTGGAATGACTGGTCTGGTAGACAAGAGGAATGTGGTGCATATAGTCTACCTGGACTTCATTTGAAGGCTTTTGCCACCGTCTCCAATAAGATCCTCAGAGAGAGGTGCGTGGAGCATGGGCTGGAGGAGCACACAGCAGGGGGATTGAAAACTGCCTGAACAGCCAGGTCCAGAGGATGGTGATAGGTGGCACAAAGTCTAGCTGGAGGGCAGTAACTAGAGGAATACTCTGGGGATCATCTCGAGACCAATCCTGATCAATATCTGCATTAGTAATCTGGATGGTGGAGTAGAGCATGTCCTCATCAACAAAAGGGCGGAGGACACCACAAAACTGGGAGATGTGAATGATACACCAGAGGGTTGTCAGCCATCCAGAAAGATCCTGACAGGCTGGAGAAGTGGGCTGGCAAGATCGTTAAGTTTAAGAGTGGGGAGTGCAGAGTCCTGTGTGTGGCAGGGAACAACCATGCAGCTGGAAAGCAGTTTGGCAGAAAAGGACCTGAGGATGCTGGAAGACCCCAAGCTAAATGTAAGCCAGCAATGTGATGTTGGAGCAAAAAAGGCTAATACTGTGGGCTGCATCAAGAGGAGTGCGGCCAGCAGTTCAAAGGAGGTGATCCTTCACTTCTTCTCAGCCTTGGTGAGCCTGCAATTGGAGAACCATGTCCAGCCTGGTCTCTCTATTACAAGAGAGATATGGAGCTACTAGGGAGAATCCAGTGCAGCGCTACAAAAGCATTAAAGGGACTGGAGTCTTTCTCCTGTGCAGAAAGGCTGAGGGAGTTTGGACTATTCAACCTAGAGAAGGCAAGAACTGAGGGTGATCTCATCAATGTGCACAAGCACTTGAAGGGAGGGTTTAAAGAAGGGGGGTGTGGGCTCTTGTCAGTGGTGTCTCATGGCAGGACAAGATGTAATGGGCACAGGGTGTTCCCTCTAAAAACCCTTTTACTGTGAGGGGGACCGCACTGTGGCAGATTGCCTTGATAACCTGTAGGGTCTTCCTTCTTGGAGATACTTAAAAGCCTCCCGGACATGGTCCCGTGCCCCTGCTTAAGCAGTCGAGTTGGATCAGATGACTTCTGGAGGTTCCTTCTAATCTCGACTACTCTATAATTTTATGAAACCAGCGCTTTCTCTTCTTTACTTGCCACAGAGATCTATAGTATGGAGAACTTGCTGGGACAACTGCTGTGATGTGTAATTAGAAAGCAGGATGGAAAAGGACAGATGAAATTGTGAATTAATCAAGAGATTGAGACAGTAGTGCTGTTATATCAAATGTGCTCATTTTCTATGCAGAAGTGGGACAAGAACAGAAAAGTTACTGCACTGTTTAGAGGACTGGGCTGCTACTATGCTGTGTTTGGGAAAGTAGACGTGACAGCTACTGGCTTGCTCCTGTCACTGCCGAAACTGTCAGAAATAACATGGTGTGAGGAGCCTCCAGGCACCACCACAACTAATGCCTCTGATGGCAGCGACAGTCTACTTGTGACTGACTCTGAAGTGTTAAGAAGTTCAGCTGCTCCAACTATGTTTGCTGCTGGAGCAGTTGTTCCTTATCTCCTGGAAGAAGGCAGTGCGCACTCATGGGACTGCAGTGAAGATTTTTGAAGAATATTAGTTTATTTGAACATACTGAATCTCTCCTGCAGATTACTTGTGTTCAGGACAATACTTTGGTGGAAGATCTGAAAGAAAATTAGTTTCACCCTCTTTCAGCCTCTGAAAAGATTTGCCAGTTCTTTCCACAAGACAGCTTTTGACATGAAAGTTATATATCCAACTTGTACTATGATCTTGTGCAACTAGATCATAAGCTCCCTTGGCAGCATGTTTCAGTAGAATTCTTGCAGGCACATGGAACTCATCTCATACATTTTGTAACAATTACGCTTTGAGAGCATTAGGGTCAGACATGCAATTTGAATGAATTACTTTCAATTTTCAGAAAATTTTCAGTTTCTATCTCCACTAGCTGCATGATATCCTGAGCAAGATACACAAAAACTCATATTAAGAACAAAACTACTACTTTTGCTTCTTGGTCTCTTCTGAACATGAGGATCCTGTGATTTCTCTCTCTCTTTCTTTTTTTCTCCCTTTAAAAAATTTTTTTTTTAAATTCCTCCTAAAGATTTGAGTGTTATCTGAGGATAACAAAGGAGAAAGAGATAAGCAGTGGCTGGAGTTCCTCCAAGTTTGGGATTGGGGTTGCATCAAAGCATGCAGGATGGGAAACGTGTGGTCTCTGCTTCATGCTGTTGCTGAAAGCATGCTGAGCTCCTATATGAAGAGTTCAGTATGTGTTTTAAATGAAACCCACGTGTACAGTACATCTGAGGTAGCTACTACTCCTGTCAGGTTATACTTGGATATTCATAACATCTCAATGGATCTGCTGGTATTGCAGGTTCTCTGAGCAAATAGCAGAGCACAGGGACGAAGTAAAAGATGAGGTGGTTTAAAAAGAAGAAAGCTTTGGACTACTACTAAGTTTATTCTGAACGTCGCAAGAAGAATGAAATAGACTCATTTATGCATTCCCTGATATATCAAGATGTACTATTTTGGTATCTTTCTCTTTAAAAGACAGAAAAAAATGTTACATTTTTTCCCCAGTATTCTACAAGTTGTTTGTGACATAAGATACAGCTTTTAGACTACTTTCCAAAAAAATGTACATTGGAAAACATAGGGAAAACTTGGCTATTTGCTGTCCCATGCAATTACCAGATGTTTGCCATGGTAACCCCTGAAAAGTTCTTACCAGAGATTTATTCTTAGGAGACTGGGACAGTGTGCCAGTTGGCTGAGGAAAACTTGCAGTGTCCAAAATAAGTTTGATCACCACCTGTTGCTACTTAACACAACAGGAGGAAAATAATGGCTGAAATAAGTGAACTCCTAGAATAAGCTAAAACTGTGTGTGTAATAGTAGCTATCTTTTAAAGGCTTCTTTTTTCACTTCTTTTCATCACTGTAGTACCTGGAGATATCTGGAGATAATAGCATAGCAAAATTTCTGCCAGATTGTGTGGAAAGTTTAACTGGAATCGCTTTTTTGAAATGTCATCTTAAAGCAGGATTTTGAGGGATTGGGATAGTAACTATACTTGTAATAGAACATACAACGTGTCTATAACGGGGAACAACTAAGAAAATGGAATCTGGGTTGTTAGTTATTACTGTGGCTGTACTAGCAAGGGGAAAAGTTGTACTGTTCTATGACTCAGCCTTTGTTTTACCCTGCTGTAGTGGAGCAGAAAAAAGATCAGTGGAAGCCTTGGAATTGTGTTATTTCTTATGAATCCATTCATAGGTAGAGAACTGAGTTATTGGAGGTAGCTGCAGAGAAGTAAAATTCTTTTGCAAAGAAGTCATCAGAGATTTATTTGTGAATGTTTCTATGAAGAAGAAACGGTTCATTAGGGAAATTAGCATTTATGGAATGAGGGCTTAAACTCTGTGAGCTAATACTTAGGGCTAGTTGTCTGCCTAAAGAAGTAAGATGATCCTGGAGGCATATTCATGAGTTGACAGAGAGATTATGAATATCGTTCATTTTTCTCTCTGAAAATATAATTTAAATATGTATTCTGCTACTTGTTCTCCATTACCTAACCTTTGGAGTCTTATAAGATAGAGTGCTGCTTTTTGGAGAAGTCTGAGGTAGCTGATGTTTTCCTTTACTGACAACGGGAAGCTTCAATAGAAGCAGGTTATTCAATGGCATCCATTAGTTTTTGAGCCTGTGAACGCAAACTCAAGCTATGTGGAAACTGAAATGGAAGAATGTTTTTATGTCATAGTAATTGAGTGTCTTTATAATTCACTTCTTTTTGAACTGCATTATTCTCTTGAATTGTGCTGCTTACAGTAGTATTATGATAGAAATAGCCTGAGGTGAAAAATCTGGCTACTCGACACGTGTAAGTTCTTGTTACTCTATACTAAAAAAGTCCACTGAAATCAGTGGCTTTTTTTTATACAGAGAATCAACTAAGTACGTAATCTCTGAGAGTTAAGCTCTGTAAATTGATGCATTTTCATGCACTCAAAAGTGTCCTTTTTGTGTTTTGTTTAGTATACTTTGAGTCAGTCACACAGTAATGTTTTGCTTGTTTGCCTGTTTCACATGGGTAAACAAGATCAACTTGGCATTCAGACATATATACATCTGAAAAAGAACAAAATGGTTTAAAAACATAGACATTTCTGCAAGCAAGTTCAGCCAATTGAATTAACGCAGTGTTCATGTTACTGGCCAGGGAAAATTGTGTATCACAGGTGTTGGCAGGAGATTTCTACTCTTTCAATTTTGTTCCTTGACTTACATACATGAAATGTGTGTGACAGTTGTGTGATGGCAAAACATTTGTTTTGTAAGGCAAAGGGTTGTGTGATAACATTCATAATAAAGGCAAAAGAAGAATGCAAATTATTATGTCAGTTTTGAAATGGTAACTTCTTGTAGTTATAGAATCATAGAATAGCTTGGGTTGGAACAGACCTTAACAACAACTCGTCCAAACCCCTGCCGTGGGCAGGGCTGCCACCCACCAGATCAGGCTGCCCAGGGCCCCATCCCCCCCAGGGATGGGGCATCCACAGCTTATCTGGGCAGCCTGTGCAGGTGCCTCACCACCCTCTGCATAAAAAATGTCCTAATAATATCTATTCTAAATCTTTCCTCTTTTAGTTTAAAATCATTCCCCCTTATCCTATCACTATCAGTCAGCGTGAAAAGTCATTTATTTAATTAAACTTTTAAACGAGGCACACATTTATAAATAATCATTCTGAATGTGATTGGAACTCTAAGTTTTACATGTGTTAAAATGGCTTTTAACATTGAAACAACTTTAAATTGTACTTTTTGCTTTAGTTTTGCTGTGACTACAAAACTATCACAGTTCTTTACAGTGAACATTTTAGATGGGTAGTAATCTTCATCTCATTTAAATTTTTTTAAAAATTGCCCAGGTGTGCGCAGCCATCAAAAACTTACTCCACAATGCTGGTAATGCTATCTTGCAATATTAACATTAAAAGGAGGGAATTAATTCCTTCTGTTAAATTTAAATGTATTCCTTCCTTTAGACTATGCTAATACAGGTAAGTAAGAGATTACCTACAGTTGTACTGTAGATATATTTATAACTTTGGAATGTCATTTGTGTATTGATTTTACAAGATGCAATAAACTAATGCATAGAGTAGGAATGTAAATACAGCAATGCAAATTAAATATCTGGATTTGAGTATAAAAAATGCAGGCAATAGTTATTTACATTATGATTCAACATTCTGCATATTGATTCGATGGAAGTTGCTTGAGGGGAATTTCTGAAGCTTTGGAGAGCAAACTGGCTTTTACATAAACACTCTATGCTTCCAGCAGTGTTGGTTTGGCTTTCCTTGCTGAGATAGGGTGGTGAGGCATAGAATAGGCTACACAGAGAAGCTGTGGATGCCTTATCTCTGAAGGCATTCAAGGCCAGGTTGGATGGGGCCATTGGCAGTCTGGTCTGGTGGGTGGGTGGCAGCCCTGCCCACAGCAGGGAGGTTGGAACTGAATGATGTCTAATGTTGATTCCATTCTAAGTCATTCTATCATATGGTTGTATGGTAGCTAACTATGGTAGTTTAATGGCAGACATCATTTCTAAATGCTAATGATGTTTCTACCCTTGTAAAATAAACAAGGCCAAAGCACGGGCTTGGGCATTTTCCTGTAGTGTTGTATGCTCATTTTATTTTTATTCAGTGATACTCTTTACTGCCTTTCAATTTTCACAAATCCTATGACAGATATTTATAACTTAATTAGTGTATTTGCGTTAGTTAAATTTGTAGACTAAGAAAAATGATGAGACTTAAGCAGAATTTCATGAAAATGGCAGTAAAAGAGGTAGTCTTTATTTTTCATTAATAAGACTTTCTGAAACTTCTCTGGAGGTGTGAACGTCGATTTGAAGGCCATGGTAGCCGCTCCTACCCATGTGGAGTTGCAGTATCTCCTTGTGGGAAGTTTATAGCCAGTGGATCAGATGACAAGTGTGTAAGTAATGTTTTTGTTTATTTTCCTCTGAAACTACAGGAGCTACTTGTATTGTATGCAATGTAGTCCTTTCATGCATATTCCTAAGATTCAGCTTAACGTGCAAAACTGAGGTCAATTGCACTTTTGTATGCTTAATTACTATGTAGCACTAACATTTAATTCCCGATGTTTATTTTCTTTACTTTGTGTGGGAAATGATCAAATTTTGTCACTTGTAGTGATTGTTAAGAGCTAATTTCTCAAGTTTTCACAGTACTTGACTCTCAGTTGTTGTATGCCATCAAAGTTGAAGAGAATGTTATCGTCTGTAACACGGCTTTATGCAGTGTGTATAGTGTTTGTGTATTTGACCACAGGAACTGTGTAGCAACTACACATCAATTTGTCTGGACAGTCAAACACAGGGTGATGAAGCTTTCATTGCTGGTTTCATAGGAACATTGAATACAAAATGAAAAGACCCTCACCTGTGTTTAGAATTTTTTGTGCACCTCTCGCATACTAGGTCTTTTCTCACCCAGTGTCTACTATATTTAAATCAGCTAGTCTTAGCAAAGAGTCTTGAGTAAAAGTGAACTGCTACCTTTCTGAGTTTGCACGTAATTTTAATTTAGTGTCCTGTGTTGTTGGCACAATGTTTTCCCTGGTGTTTACTAAGAGTTAGATACTTGCTAGCTAGTAGTATTGCTCTTTGAAATTGGGCTTATAAATGCATTCTTCCAAAACAGTTGGTTAGGAAAGCTGTCTAACTTCTAGGTCTTTCTAGGTGACTCATTAAGAATATGACACAAGGTTTCTGGTCAGCTTCAAATTCAGAGCAAACAGAATTTACTTTTGTAGCCATTTTGAAATACTGACTCCAATCATGTGTGAAGGATAGAGGTTTTATTGGCAGATTGCTGGAGATTTGGCAATGGCTAGTATATTCTCATGGTTTACATGGTAAGATAGATTTTTCAAGTTTCTGGTAATTTGCATCTGAGAATGTAGTTTTCAATACAGAACAGAAGCTTTTACTTTGTAAAATGAAGCCTATCTAATACTAATCTCAACGCATGACATGTATTATATGTTTAGTTGAGATTCTAATTAAGGTTGAGGATGAATAGTATAAAAAGAGGTGTAGTTGTAAAACCTTTTCTCTTTTGCAATAAAGCTTCTGTTAAGAAAGGCTGCTGATAGAAAATAAATTTATAGAGTATGATTTTACCCTTACTCCAAATTCTTGGCAACTGGTAGGTCATTATAGGAAGCTGAATAGCTAGATTGCATCCTGCTCCAGTTGGCACGTAGTCCCTGGTGGGCACAGTGCCAGTCAATACATTTTATTGTGGCTCATGGGTTGGAATTTTGCATAATTTATGTCACGTATCCGTAGAGATCTTTCATTGTTCTTGCTGTCCCCTCTGGAAAACTGAGTCAAGTTTCAGATCCTGAGAAACTTGCTACAGCTCTTCTGTTAGGACAAAATACAGTTTGGGGACATTTGTAGACCTCTCTTTGAAACATTTTGACTGATTATACTTTTGTCTTTCCTTTTGAAAAAAAAAAAAATGAACATGGCAAGGAATAGTCCATTCATATTGTTAAACTAGTAACATTCTGACAAATGGATTGATGTGCAACTGGAACAGCTTTAAGGATACCAAGAATTAAGATATTTTTGCAGATAATATTCAATGAATTAATGTCCACTGGAATTATAAAAGCTGTAAAAATGTATTAGTGCTGGTAAAAGGTTATTTGGTTATTCCTAAATAATGGAATGTATCTTTCCACTGACCGGAAACCATAACTCAATCATCTTGGAGTTTAATTTATCATACGCAATGCTTGCACCCTATGGTTAACAAATATGGTTGATTTTCAAATTAGAAGGGGAAGAACAGGGATATAATTGAGAAATACTAATCACAAAATGCCTTTTGTATTTTACAATGTTTGCCAGAGAGAAATACGTGCTGGCTGCATTGATTAACAGCAAAATCAAAACCACATTCTTACAGGGCAAAGAGTAAGAAAACTGAAAAAAGTTGTTATAAACAAAGAGTTGCAACTTCTGTCTGCCTTTTACTCTATTATGAAGTATACTGCCTGATTGATACAAAAACCGATTGGTATAGCTTCTGTTTGGCTAAAGTAACCTCTTACTTTCACGTGAACTGCTTTTGTGTGTGTACATATTGTAAGTCATGTGTTGCAAGTGTTCCCATACCTGGCTACTCCCACTTGAAAAGGAGAACCTTTGCCAAGAACTGTGTAGGATCTGACAGTTTGATCAAAGCAGGTACCCACAGTATCCTGGTTTTGAACTGTAATAAGCCTTTCCATAATTCATAGTGATTAAAAAATCTAGAAAGTTAGCATTTCTAATATCAGTTCCTGTCTTCATCTTAAAACGCCTAACTCTACAGGTAAAGTGGGTTGACTCTTTTTGATATGATTTCTAGATGTTTAACAAGTGGACAGTTTGAAGTTTCTTACTATCAAGGAATAGTGCCAAGGATGTTACACAAATATTGCTGCTGGGTTTAGATTTCCATTTTCCTGGTCTCTGTAGAAAAATGTTTACCTAAATATTATCTGATCAATGAAATCTTATTCTAAAAGAATAAAAGCATTTGAGAATTCTGAAATGCTTCTTTTAAAAATAGAAATGTTCCTGTGCTCAGTGTAGTCCTAGTTACTGTTTTACTTCATGTCTGACTAGGTTCTTTTTAGAACAACGAAAAAGAAAAAAAAAAAAGAAAAGTTTTTTTATTTTTTAATACCTTGACGCTCTCTGAATAAATTCCAAGTTCCCAGAAATGAAATAGGGAATGCAGTAATAAAGATTTGGGTATTAAATTGTTTTCAGATTATTTTGTTTCTCTTCGAACTGTAGACTTTAGTGGCACATTTGAACCCCATTACTGAAATACAATTTGCTAATTTAAAAGTGTGTTTCCCTGTCAAGTATCACAGGCTGGGTTTGACTGACCCATACTGAAAACCCAGAGGTTTTTTTTTTCAGCATAAGAGGTTGCTACATCAGAAACAAAAACACAAGGGTATTGTATGAAGTTGTCTTCTGTTTTATTCATGCTTTTTACTGAAGTGCAGGATTTTACCTATAGTGATGCCTTTGAAGCATGTTCTAAATCTGAGATTAAGTTTAGACCTCCAAAAAACGTGAAGGCACCAAATTCAGAGGTAGTAGAGTTTTTCATCTCCAGAAGGACATAGACAGTGAATGGAGGAACAGGAGACAGGGTATGTTGATTTGATACTTACGCATCAGTCCTAACCACTTGCAGAATTCCTGAATGTTAACATTTATGCAATACTGGTTTTATAGTTAACTCTCACTTTACAAATGATGCTGATTACATACTAGTCAGGGGTCATATCCAAAGTTATCTGTAAGCCTGTGAATGGTGGACATGGTTGTACTTTCTGGCTCAGTTATTTTCAGGCACAAGATTCTGCATCTGGCATATTGCACACTGTACAATTTGTTTGTAGTTGACAGTTCTAAATAGTTACAAAGGTTGATGTTCCACATAGAATTTCAGATGTACTGAGCAATATATTTAATGTTTTATTCCCTGATATTTACTTAGTCATAAAATTCACCATCTAAAATCAGATCATCTTTTATGACTTTTCCTATTGGATTATACTAATAAATTATTTGATGAGAATGAAAAAGGGAATTATGTAACAGGATTCTTAGTTTTATTTTTATCCATAATTATATCAAGATATGTTACTTTAAAAATATTTCTTTTTTTTTTTTGCCCCTCAGAAATGTATTAAAAAAACAGTGCTGCTATCTGTTAAGGTCATCATCTACTGGTCACATATATATTGGCTTTGAGAAACGGCAATGAAAGGAGCTTTACAATTTGAAGTAGCTTAAATATTTTAAGTTTTTTTCCTTATTTTCCCCAGTGTTCATTTGATTGAACATCTCAGAGTATACTGATGTTTTGACAATGTTTTATTCAGTGTAGGGAAACACATTTTTGCTTTAGCAAAGTTCTAAGTACTTGTTGATTTCTTAAGTTCTTTATGAGAAGAAAGGTGTTCTGGTCTTCAAAACTTCTTGTTTGAACTTTAGCAAGTCACTTTGTGCATGCTTACTTCAGGGCTTCATATATTTCAGTGCAGGAAGGGAAGTCCTCCTTTTGGATTACTAGGATACAAATTTGCTAGTTACAATGCTAACAAAGCTGAAATATTCTTTTAAGTCAGACTTCTATAGCTAGTGTATTTTATATTTTGACTTTGGACAACCTCTGCTTTATTATACTGAGGGAAAGTATTGCCTAGCTTGCAACAATTTTTTTTTTCTTTACTAAGTTCATCAGTATCTTTTGCACCTGGTTTCTTCTACAAACTGAAAGAGGGTTATAATTTTTTTAAGCATTCAAATCCCTACTTGTTTGAAGAAATATCATTCAGGAATTTAAGAAAAATATATATTTTTTGCATCTGAAAAACATATTGTCAAAAACTAAAAAAAAGAAAAAAAAAAGAAAAAAAGCCTGGTTAGTACATTAGCTACTTCTGGTGGTATCTCAATTCTTTGTCTGTTCTTCAGAAATCTCAATTAAGCATTTTAAGAAAATTTCCAAAAATATTATGCTAAGGTCTGGAATTCAAATTTTGAATTTTCATAGTATTTTAAATGACTTTATCAAAATATTTAAACAACACTGTATTTAAAGTATTTCAATTTTTTAACCACCATTCCTTTATCATGTCTATACAATGACGAGTACAATGTCTTGCTTTTGCTTGTTGAGAAATGCATGCCAGTCATTTCACATAGCTTGAAACTTTCTTACCATAAGCGTCTCTACTTTTTGAAGATCAGTTATATGAAGTTCATGCTGTGATGCCGGAACATTCAGCTCATTTATGTGTCCCTCAGAAGGTGTTATTCGTTATCTGTGAAATAAAATTTTGAGGGGTAGGGTGGAAAAGAGAAGTGGCATTGGGAAAGTGGAAATGGATTCCAAAGTACTTTTTCTAATGAAATATATATGATTTCATGGAGTTTTGCTCCCTTAATCTTTTAAGAATATTTAAATGTATTACTTTTTAATTGAGTTGCTATTATTGTTTAAGCAGTGCTTCAGATGATAATCTTTTTTTAATGATGGTTTCCTGACTCTAAAAGCTTGTCTTAGTACTTAAGAATTTTGATCCAGGAAGTAAACCAGTTTGATCACCACCTCAACTGTTTTGTGATGACATTATACAAATGTGTGGCATGTAAATATTGGATGACGGTCTGAATACTTCAATTATTTTGAACAGTCTACATAAATTTAAATTAATTATTGACATATTTAACACTTCCATCACTGAAAGTAATTAAAAAATACAGAGGTGTGGGTTTTGGGGTTGTTGATCTGGGGTGAGGAAGTGCACTGACTCAGTGAGGATGTGTTCTTTAGTTTTATAAGGGTTTTGCACAGCCCTCTCCGAAGCATATCTGTCTCCGCATTTTCTGTGTTTTGATTTGTATCTCACGTTGGTCTTGGATCATGCAGCTTAGTTCCTTTTGAATGAATCTGAACTGAAAGAGCAGCAGCTTGAGCAAACTGAATGCTGTCTATGTGTTAATGGTGCTCAATCCACAGAACCAGATAAGATAGACCAAAGTAAATCACCAAAACTCATTTGAAGGTTGTCTTGCCAGCACTATTTTCTTCTATATATATCTTCTCTCTTGTGCTGCTGAGTAATGTATTGTTAATCATATTAGTCTTTCTGTGGCTCAGTTCTGATTTATAAAACTGAGTTGAGCAATGACATTTTTCCTCTGTGCTTTTTTCTTCGAGTGAAAAATCAAGACAAGTCTACCTCAGTTTGTTACTACTGCAGTCAGTTATTCTGATCTTATTTACATGAAAATCTTTCACGTTGTGTCTGTGGTGTAATATGCTCACAAACTACATCTGACTAGGTCCAAAATTACATTAAATTATCTCAATAGTAAAGAGAAAAACATCCCCAGATCCTCAAAATGTAAATGATAAAACTATGTGGTGGTTTGCCTCTCTCTTGAGACCATGATTTCACTAAAACTTTTTATGTAGTAATGAATGGAAGATAAAGGATTACAGATGAAGGAAGGCACAGGGGATGAGAAAGGTATTCTGCTATAGATGTATGTATATGGAGGAGATAGGAGGTGCTAATAGTTCAGAAGTTGTATTTATGTGTAGTTCATTGTCTCTTGGGAGTTATAAATTTATGCTATCAGTGATGTTTTTGTTAGTTATCTTTGATCAACAGAATATGCTCATTGATTTTAATATTGGATTTGGAAACAAGTAGGATACCTTCTGGAAATTTGCTTTTTGAAATGTCTGATAGCAGTGTTAGTATTTATTGTCTTGGTCTACGCTTTGTACCAGAGGGCTTGCAGAACAGAATGTATTATATGAAGCAGTGGTAGGGACTATCTGAGATATTTTGGGTTTTGGTGTCATAAACATCTCAATTATATTTTGTTCAAATTGTATTTTATATGTCCATATTGTTTAACTCAAGCTTTAAAGGAAAACATCTGGAGAAAATAGGATTAGCAGTGATTACTGTGGAAAAAGCAGAACTGACATTGCTTGGCAGAGGAATATAAATGGCAGAGGATGAATGACCTTGCAACCACCTCGCTGCCAGCTATTGTTAGACAAAATCTATCTCTTTCCCAGGAAGAATACATCTTTGTATTACTCTTGAACCTCAATTTCTTGGACTCTTTGGAAGTGTGATTGGCTTTTATGACTATTGTCCGAGGAGAGAAGAGGTAAATATTGTTTTCTTATTAACACAGGAATGACTTTGCAGTGGGCTGCTACTCTGCTGTCTCTTTGGGTATATCTTTGAAGGTGGTTGAAAATCTTAGCTGTGGTAGATTATTTTATGAACCATGGAATTCTATGAGCATGAGCACATTAGCTGCTCTTGTTTGCTTCTTGGTCAGCTCAGACTACTGCTTTGTCTATGATGTCTCTACGTCTCGGAACTGACCAACCTAAATCCAGGTTAGCAGTTGAGAGGAGTGACAAATTTTCTGCTGGCTATAGAAGTGGCCACAAAAAGAGATCCACAGGATAGAACACCAACCCTACAAGGACAGGCTGAAAGAGCTGGGGCTCTTCAGCCTGGAGAAGAGAAGGCTCCAGGGAGACATGAGAGCAGCCTTCAGTATGTAAAGCAGGGTAGTAAGAAGGAAGGGTTACAGATTCTTTAGCAGGCTCTGCTGTGATAAGGCAAGGGGAAATGGCTTCAAACTAAAAGAAGGGAGATTTAGACTGGATATAAGAAAGAATGTTTTATGATAAGAGTAGTGAGGCACTGGGGCAGGTTTCCCAGAGGGGTGGTGGATGCTGTATCCTTGGAGACCTTCAAGATCAGGCTGCAGGGGGCTCTAAGCAACCTGATCTAGCTGCAAATGTCCCTGTTCATTGTAGGGGAGTTGGACTTGATGACCTTTGAGTGTCCCTTCCATCTCAAATGGTTGTATGATTTTAAGTGTGTTTACTTAACTACTACAAAACATCTCTTTTCTAGTAGCCTGTCAAAACTGAACTTTGTGAGGCTACAGTGTGTTACTGTGTAAACCTTTAAGCCTGATGTCTAGTTCCACTTAGTGGGACTCTGTTTCTTACATCGTGCCTCCCCGAGTCAGTAAGGAGTTGCTACTGCGGGTAATTCTGCCAGCAGAGTGGAAATACTAGATGTTAGCTTTTTGCTGAAGAATATTAGTTTTAAAGAAATACCCCATATTTAAATGTAGGTGAAATAGGAAGTCAAAGTAGATATAAATACCCGAATTTCATTCATGTTTGATAGTTATCTGTGTCCAGTAAAAGCAGTGGGATGCTAAAAGGGCATGGATATAGGTTTACAATCACAGGTCTTGGGCTTTCTATATGTATAGCTTAGTACATCTCTGAAGAATTTTATGGCATTGGTACGTGTGTCCTATTGTCCTTGTTGATTGCACAGAGCTTGCAAATTTATTAACATGTAGCAATCCACTGTAAAGCTAATGAAATTCTCTCTTATGCATCCTTTTACTACAATTTTTGTAGTATTTTTGTCAAACAGTAGCAGTACACAAACAAGGAATGCAATTAAAGTTGATACAGAAGATAGTCTTAGCAACAGTTGAAGAGCCATTTGCAGGGTGGATATGCTCCAACTGTTCTGCTTCTAGCTGTAATTAGAGGGGAGGTAAATTTTCCTAAAACAAAATTTACAGTAATAATTCTGCACTCTTCCATACCCAAGTGTGTTATAAAAGTAACCTAAATACAACAATATTTGGTGCTACAGAAATACCACAGGCATAGAAATAAAAACAAACATATGTATAAAGCTTTGAAATTGACTAATTAAATAGAAACTAAAATCAGAAAAAAATATAAATTGGAAGATTCTAAGAAGGAAGGCTTACAGAAGTAAAACTCACTTATGGTTTGGATCTTGTTATATAATCTTTAATGAGGAAAATTTAAACTGTGTTAGCTGTAACTGTCAGTGTAGTAATATATCTGAAAAGTATAACCTGTGTTTTGAAAGACCTGATCTTGATAATATTAAGCTTTAACAATTAAGAACCTTATTAATTTCTACCATTACTCCTTTTGTGGTTACATGGAAGGAACTCGAATGGAAACTGGGATCCTACTGTAATAGGCAATTTTTTTCGACTACCAAAGCAGCTTCCACAACAAGTTGCATTTGAAGGGCAGAGTTTCTCAAAGGGCATATTGTATTCAGTATTTTGAGGATGGGCTTGAATAGATTTTCCGTGTTACTATTGTATAACACGTCTCAGGACTCAAGAGTGTTAATCAGTGCTTAGAATACTTGCAAAATCTGTTTTATTATGTGTGGAGTTGGCACTGATGTGTATAATTACAGTAGTCTAACACTTTCCACTATAATTCTGTTTTCAGTTGTTTGTAACCAGGAATGTTTTGTGCTGAAACTTTCCATGCTGGGTGTCTGCTTCAGGCTGATTGTTATTTTACATTTTAGAACAAGTATTTCAGGTGCTTGTTAAGCTTGGGATTAAGGAAAAATACACAGTTCAGAGGGAGATGTGGGCCCAGTGTAAACAGATTGATGGAATGCAAGCCAAAAAATTATATCATGTAGCAAGGGACTGTGCACCAGATGTAATGACACTAATGGAGGCAAAGGGAAGCTAATGTCTTACTAATAAATCCAGATGTCTTTCATGAAAGTGTAAGTTTATTTATTTATTTATCTTCCCACCAGATACTCTAATGCTTCCATCTGCTGGAGCTCATTTGAAATATTACACTAAGTAGTCCCAGGAAAAGGATGACTTTGGCCATTCCATGCAAAATTTCTGAAGAAGAAATCTCTATTTGTGTAAGGTCAAATTAAGTACGTTAGATGCTAGGGTCTTTCCTTATTTACTTATTTATTCATTTATTTAAATGATTAACACGTTAAGAAGGCACTCCAATTTAAAACCACAGTGTCTAGAAAAGATGTGTATTTCAACTGTTGTTGCTTTTCAGACTCCGTGCAAGAACTGATAAAAAGAATTATTCTGTTGTGTGTTCAGTGTTACTATTATTGACTTGCTTCCCCCTCTTCCCTTTTCCTGAAGGGGTGTAAGCATGTAAATAGTTTGACTCAAATGCACATGGCCATGGATTAGACCAAGAGGCAGTTGGAACAGATGGGGATAAGTTGACTTTGAAGGCAGAGTCAGTTTATTTAGCACACCCTCTCTACCAGTGTAGTAAAATTAAGTAGTTTTGCATTTGGATATAAATTCTTTTCTCCCCGAGAAAGGACCTTCACCCTTCTTCCTTGACTCTTGCTACAAATTTAAAGAAAGCATAAGCTTGTATAATGTGCTAAATACACTCTTACACTGTGGGTTAATCAAAACCGACTACTCCAAATGTTCTCCAGACTTCAAGTGAATGGAAACACAAGTAAGTATGTGGTTATGGTTGCAGGAAACCTGTTTGGAAGCTATTGGTACAGGTAAATGATTTTTACTTTTGGCTGACCCTTGGACAGGAATGGAAAGAAAATACCAGTATCTACTGAATCAGTATTTTTATTACAAAAAAAAAAAAAAAAATTGGTCTTAATATAAAAAAAAGGAATTGACTTTGGCTGAAGTCTGTAGCATATTATATGTGCATATGCATTTGGGGAATTACTGAGCACTTCCTAGACTGTTTTGCTTTCTGTCCTTATTACATTTCATTTACTGAAGAACATGTTCTTCCTCTATCACTGAATTCATATTTTCAACATTTTTGTTGTTGTTGGTAGTGTTATGGTGTTGTTTATACATCACTTACTGTTCTTTTTTTCTGTAGAGAAGAAAGTGCTAGAAAAATCCGGTCGTTATAGAACAGGAAAGTAATCTGAGTGGCATTACAAAGGTAGTAGAATTAGCATGATGGCAGCCCACAGAAGGAGAATATTTATTTTGGAGTTATTCCACTTTTTATGAATACCTGAATATCATTTCTGTTAAAACAGGCTTTTTTTTTTTTTTTTTTTAAACTTTTGAATTTAATAATAATTAAAAGACCAGTATTTCTGTTGGGAGAGAATTGTCTGAAATACAAGGTTGTGTTCCTAGCCCTTTTGTGTATGTTTTGTGTAGCAGCTCTTCAGTACGAAAGTAGTCTCTAGTAAAGACTAGATTGAGGTCTTCTCTATCCTGACAAATGCTTCAGTGCTGAGCTACATGTATTCTTCCATCTGCATCTGCTTGTCTTTACTTTTCTTTGACCTAGTGAATCTTACTACACAATGTGACTGATTCTGAAGAGTGGTGCATCCAGCACTAGGGAGCTCATCTTGAAAGGTGGGAGGTAAGAGCTTAAATGCTTTGTAGGCTAAAAAGTGTGATCAGCTAACCTCTCTTTTTAGACAGCAGTTTGAATACACACACTTGATAGATGCTACTGAAGCTATAGAACTTCATAACATTTTTTAAAGGAAATATATGAGCTAAAGTGTTGATTTAGGAACAGTGTGGAAAAGCATAAGTTACTAGAATTCCTGTGTTTCATGGGATTTATCTTAATAAACAACAACCAAAAAACAATAAAATGTTTTGACATCTATTTTACAGAGGAATTGGGACTTAGAGATTTAGAAAAAATGAATGTACTCCTCCTCAACTAAAATAAAACTGAGAATATGGAATTGAAAGTTAATTTTTATTGCATAACTTTGGCAAGGTTTTGCAAGCCACTGAATTATGATGGAAAAATTTCAGCTTCACTTACCGTCTCTCTGTGATATGTTGCCTTCATTAAAACATGAAGCTATGTTTCTTCTTGGCTCAGAACCTGTTGGATGACACTGTCTGTGATTCAGAGCGTTTATTCTCCTGACTTACTGGTCTTGCCTTCATCTTTTCTGTGTGCCTACTTCCATGAAAGAGACAGAGGACAGTAGGTTTAAAGAGGAAAAGAATACTGTCATTAAGGCAATTTAGAGCCAGAAGGGGTAAAGATAATGGAGTGTAATGATAAGCAGTGTCCTGTTTGCTGCCTGTTCTTCTCTGCTGAAGACTGTCCTTACTGTTAGCAGCACTAATGCAGCCTTTACAACAAATTTCAGCTGAAGAATAATTAGCTTGCAATATGAGCATAAAAAATTTCATAAATCCATTTTTCTATCTCCTTACACATGCATCAAGTGTACAGAGTCTAGAGAATATACGCTTCATGTCAAGCACCTGAATTCTTGAATTCTGTTCTTCACAATATTTTCTTAATTTCTATTCTGTTTAAGTTTTTCTAACAAAGTTCTGAAGTGTATTAAGCAAAATGATGTTTGTCCTGTTCTTGCCATCCCTGCAGTTCCAAAGAACATGTAAAAGTGTACAACGATGATGAGGAATAAGATTTGAATCTGTAATGACGTGAAGAACTAAAAAGTGTCATAGCGTTATTAGGTATTGCAATACTATTGAAACATTTTAACAAAGAGTTCCACAGGATGTGGGGGGCATTTGGGAAGGATGATCTCTCTCTGTTCTCATGAGTACCTTCTTTCTTCAGCTTTTTAGACACAGAGGAGCATGTTGGTATGGAGGCGGAAGTACAGCTTGTAATGCACCTTGCTCTCTTCTCTTGCAGCGTACTGCTTTCCTTCCTGGATTCATCCTGGAATTTGCACTTCTTACCTCAACATAATTTTTTTTCTCATTTTCTTGAGGCTTCTCATTCATTGTATGGGCATGACAGCTGCAGTCTTCACTGGCGCTGTGGTGAAGTACAGCCTGACGGCAGTCTTTGCATCTCATCTTTGCTAGAGTTAAAAGACCATTGCTAATAATTCTTTTGTTCTTGGAAAGAGGTCCTGTATGAAGCCTGTACTGCAGGGCCAGGTGATATATAGAGTGACACAGCTTGTTATGAAGAAAAGATTACAATGCTACTGAGCTAACACAGGTGTCAGCATCTAATAAATGTAATACCCATTGAGTCATGGTGTAGTATTATCAGAGCAAAGAATGGAGAGCCAGTTTGGAAGGAGGAGAATGGATGGAGGTAGTCTTGCAACCTATAACATAAAGGGAATTTGGGAGGCTACTGTGACAGTAGAACTTTTCTGAGAACTTCTCTTTTTAAATCTAATGATTTGGCAATATTGTAATCTGCTTGTGGTATGAAGCAAATAACCAAGACTTTTTCCTTAGTATTTTTAAATCAATAAAGTAGAATCAGTTGTATTGTTTCTGTATAGAAAACTTCACAGGCAAGAACCTGAGTAGTTATGTGTACAGAATATTTACTAACATGTGGTCTTGTACTTTCCATCAGAGAAAATAATTTCATGCCTACAGACACAACATAATGCTTTATTTTGTGTCCTTATAGCAATTTTATCTTGTTTGGGTTCCTTTTGCCTCTTTTGTCCCACATGAACTGATCATATTCCAAGCGGTGTAAGTCATTGTAACTGTGGTGCAGCTATATGTTTTAAAACAAAAACTGCTTCTTGTATATTATTAGCAATTCAGTACTTCTGACCAGTTTCCTGAAATATATAAAAAATAGAGAGGAGAGTCTGAATGTTTGAGGCAGAGTTTCCAATTAACAAGCATCCTTGCTCTATCCTTTTAGGGTTTCAGCATATTGAGATTCTACTCCTTTTCTGAGGTAGTATGGAAATATCTATGTGGAATGCTACAAAGGATCCAGAGGTTAAAAATGGATACTTACTTTTCTGTCCATTTTTAGATAGCTGATTGAAGCCATTAGATAGTTTTAATTCTGTATCCTGGACTGAATCCAGAATCTGTGAGGTGTATATATAAACATAAACAGCATGCAATTAAGTAGATTTACAGTGAGCCTCTCAGTGAATATGGTTCTGTGTAGAAAGTTTGACACTGAGGACCATCGGATTTCATTGGTGTTGACTTGGATTAGAGAATCTTTGGAGTTGATTGTTGAGATTTGTTTCCTGAGTGAGACATTAAGTGTTTTTCAGGAGCTGCCTTGGTCCATGAATCTTTTCATAATTTAGAAAGACTGTTAATAGAGTGCAAAAGTTTTTAGGATGTATATCTTGTAGCTGTTTGCTGTCTGCAAGGTCTAATTGAGTTGCTCTGGAGCTTATTCAAGGTTAAAAAATTGCATTACTCCCTGTAAATATACATACAAGCATATGTGTATATATTTCATTTGAGTTAACTTATGCATTTGAAAAATTATCCCGATTTATAGAAATCTCTTTAAAGATGTTGGGAACATAGAAAAATATCTAGCTATTATGAAACGTTCCTAACTTTACTGCAGGCTGAATCTTTAGTCCTCTTGTACAATAGTTTGGTGTATCCATAGCTTTTACTTCTTTGAAGTGAAAATTATTTCATTATTTTTTAGGCTTATATATATGAGATGCATTCGAGTACCTTTTCATATAAACTGGGAGGACACACAGAATCTGTCATTAATGTGGCTTTTAGTCCCTTTTCGCCACGGGTAAGTCTTTTTTTTTTTTTTTCTTTGTAATTAAAACATGTAAAATGTTCACTCAAGACACTACAAAAAGTACGTATAATTTAAAGAAGGTTTTAGTGTCTAGAATCACCTTAAAAAAACTCAGATCTTGCCATTCCTCAGAGATAATCATACTTACACAGCCTGTTGTCCTTTCAAGTCAAAGGTTAAGTATTCTTTTCCAAACTTTTTGTACTGGAGTACTCAGAAGTCCTGGCTATTTCTGTTCCTAGGTTCTCACAGACTTTCAGCAGTTTACCTCTTCCTCTTTGATCTCCCACTGCTTCAGATTTGAAAAAGAAATAATCCTGTTTCCTTTTCTGATGCTACTTTGAGGATAAGCTCATAAAAGGATATTGTATGATGTCATTCATTTAATGTCATAATTATGTGAAATGTGAGCAAAGCTTGAGAAATAACCAAAGGTTTTATTCATATGTGCATACATCTACTTTTTGTCTGTTTATAACATAGAAGCTTTATCCGCTGACGTACATATATGTATATACATATACATACACTGGACTACACAATCCTATAATACATACCTTCTCTCTCAAAAACACACAGAATTTCTATCTAGGTACAGGTTTATACTGGGAAACTTTATAATTTTGTTTGTCAATATTCTCATATTTCAATACGTAAAATATTTCAATATTTTTCCTTACTTTAAAGACAATATTTTAAACAATGATAACCAGATATATAAATTAAATAAATATTAAATTAAATATTAATTAAATAAAAACACATATATATGTGTTACCCTAGATTACACAGTAGTTCCTCTTTACTATCTCCTCAAGAAGAGTTGCTTCTTTTCAAAAATAATTCAGGAATACATACAATTAGTTTACATCAAAGAGTATTTTTTTAATTTACATTTCTCATACTTCCATATATAAAAGAATATGCTAGCATTTCTGTGATTTTAGAATTTTCTAGAAGTCTTGTTCCTTGAGTACATGTTGTTTGAGCTGAGAAAATGTGTAATTACTATCTTGTGACAAGCACTATGTATTTCTGCCCTTTGGATTCAGCACTACAATACATTCAATAAAAGGATAGAGTTTATGAAAATTTACATGCAGATTAAGACTAGTTTCAGAGTTTGTACTTTTCTGCAAATTATAGATGTTATACACTGAAGAATAGAACTGACTTCTTATAATCCTGCAGCACCCTGATCTGTAGGTCCTGCTGTTGGAATGGATTTTTTTTTCATCAGAGTAGAAACAATAAAGGCTTAGTTACAATATTATGGCTCAAGACTTTAAAATAACCAAGTTAAAATCAGTTGTTGATCAGAATCAGCAGAAGATGTAAAGTAAATGCTGGCTATGGATCTAAGCCAGACTGGTCTAACACAGTGTGCCTTGGGATACAAAGCCTTTCATACAGAACTTTATAAAACATCACACAGTCAGTTTAATATCACAACTAAGAAACTAGATCTGAAATTCAAGGACTTAAAACCCTTTTCTTGAAGAACTCCTCCCTGAGAAGTAAGAACTGTAGATTTGAACCATATTACAAATTCCCCTGTAGTTATGGTTCTGGGGAAAGATTTGGAAGCTGATGTTATCAAGAGCACTTTAACAAAAAGTAAGAAATGTGCACAAATCACACTTTTAAAAGGTTACAACTGAAAAGTAGCTTCTGTTAACTATGTCCTTCTCTATAAAGCAGTCTGTAAAGCGTTCTAAATAAGTTTTTTGGGGGAGTTACAGAATCAAGAAAAAATAAATACACCTAGGCTTTCCAATACAGGCTAGCATGAAGTTACATTTGAAGGTGCTAGGAGAAGGCAGGAAAGGAAGCTAAGAATATCAGTAAGAAGACTGTAGAGTGGGAAAAAAGCAAGTCACAAATGAATTAATAATCCTGTGCCTTGAAAGAAAGACTTTGTATTAGGCAACCAGAGTCTCCAACACTGGATCATTTTTATACCTACTACTCATTAGGAATTTAAAGTTGACTTTAGTTTTCTTTGATCTGAAGTTTGAATGAATATAGTTAAGAACTAGATTTTGTTTTGAATAACCTCTACAGAAAGCCTCATTGCATTCAAAGGGAAACACTGGTAGGAGAAAGAGTAAGGGGTGAAAAAAGGGAAGTGACTGATTAGTGAAATTTGAGCATTATGGCTGAGCTTTCTGCGTGGAAAGATTCAGCCAAGAGTGAGGTGTATTGGCAGCAATCCAGTTCAGTGGCTACTTGCCCAGCACCTGTCCATGATGCAGTTTGTTCCAATCATTATTACAACTCTTCATTCCGTGAACGTTCTTCCAGAAATAAGGGGGATTTTTTTTTTTTTTAATTTAAATGACATCCTATGTCCTTTCATCATGTAATGCTCTAGAGTGACTAATAAAATGTTTGCCATGAAAGCTGATAAAGAAGAATCAGATAGAAGTATTGGCTTTATCCTAGTTTTATTTTCAAGATGATTTCTTAGTTTTAGCCTTTCAGTGCCTCTTTCTGATTTCATTAATTGTTCAAAATTTATATAGGGAAAAGCATTAAGCTTATTATAAATATTAATTGCATTTAAATCTATTTTAAAGAATGTGCGTTAAGGGATATAATAATATTAAGCTATAATAACTGTAACTATTAATTACAATACAGTTTTGTGAATCGAAGTTAAAATAGAGGGGGAGTCTGCCAAATAGGGAAGCTATCAATCATCTCTATGAAATGGTATTGAAGCAGAATAAAAGCAAATGAGGAGACTATTGCTATCTGCAGATTTTTGGTAGCTTTTGTCTAGCTGGCTGTTGATTTCATCTTTGTACAATCTGGGCATACACTGGCAGAACCCTGTAAAATTGCATATTCTTTCTCTTAGTAGAAGTAATGAAACTCCAAGCTCTGAGCCAATATACTGTGCATGCACACATACTTGCACACACACACAAAAGTAAGCTTTTGAGAAGAAAAAATACAATTTAAAACCTATAATCTACATTCAGTACTGGTCTTACTTTGACTAGAAGGTTGGATTAGATGATTTACTCAGGTTCCTATGAAACTACCCATCCAAAATATACAGCTATTTAAATGAATGTACTATAAATTAATTTAGGATATTTGATGAAAAATAACAAAAATAAAATTTGCATGTTATGAAATGTGGAAAATTGATTTCATTTTCCATCTTTGCCTATAGATTTTTAAAAAAGTAAGTATATGCCAGTTTGATATGACCACCCAACAGATAAACTGTGAGATAGCTTCAGGAAAAAAAAACACCTTCTTTCCCCAAAACTAGACTATAAGGGAAAATGCCCTGAGCAACCAGGGCTGAGCTACATATTTACCTTCCTCTTATTAGGTAGGATGGTATTATTTCCTGAAGTCCCCACAAACTGAATTATTTGATGTTTCTTTGATGCTGATATGCACCGGAAATCTCTTATCACTGAAGGCATGGCATTTTGAAATTGTCATTTAGAAAACATTATGATCTTTTATTTTTTTTCACATAAGTTGAAATGCAAAGTAGAAATTCTTGAACTGGAATCTGAATTAAACAGGCCACAAATTGTTTTATCAGTAAAATGCCTATTTTACATGTGTGGTATTAATTCAAACCATTAGTCTGTAGAACAATTTTTTCTGTGTTAATGTATAAGTCTGATTTTATGTCCAGTGAGTACAGCTATATTTCAAATAATATTAGTTTCAGGTATATTGTTTTTATTGTGACAAGATTATGTTAGAAACTAACTGTCAGTAAGCATATTATTGGACAGCTGGTGAAGCTTAAATTAATAGCGAAGATCTGGAAGACTCTTTCACAGTTATGTTTACTTGGAAACCATTGAAAATTTCACAGTAATTTTCTGCCCACCTGCTTGGAGGGAGACGTATAATGTTCCTAGTAATGAGATTTGCTTGTGGATCTCTTAGTAATACAGTTATTCACTATAACCACCACTTTAGTCAGAACTGGCTACAGGTAGTTTTGGATGTGTATGGAAAAATGAGTTATCATCTTTTACTAGCTACTAACAAAATATACTTTTCCTGGTGGTCACATCTGGAGATTTAAGCTTAGAACATACTGTATAAAAATGCCATCCTTTTGTGATTTTAGTTCACCATTGATGGTTCATTTAATCATAATTTTTTCCCCAATGGAGGTCACTTCTGTAGTGATATGGAAAATTCTTATTCTGACTTAAGTTTGCTTGAGTTTTGGCTTTACTATCAAATTTGTCTTGTGTCGTCCATACGTAGGGCACATTTTTTCCAGTATGATATTCTGCCTTAGGACTCAGAACTCTCTTGTCAGATATTAGTTCATGTGGATATAAAACTTGTGACCAGCTTCACCTCTAATATGATTTAATTGAAGTCAGGAAAATGCTTTCACATGGTTCTTTTGACGCTGGTGTTTGTTCGAGTCGGTCTAATTACTTCCTCTTATAGTCCACGAATACGTCAGAATGGATGTAAATGAAATTTATTGGCTTTTTCTTTTTTACTTTAATTTTCTGTCTGAGAGGAATAAACGGCCAGTTGTCAGCTTTTCTGTTCTTTCATTCCCAGAGATCAAATTCAAAGGCTAAAAATGCAAACAAATTCTTAGAAATTGCTCTAGTACTTCTTTTCCTTTCTGAAATTCATCTGAAAGTTTTGAATTCTGATGAAAGATAAATTTTTTAAAATAATTTTTTAATAAAAAAATTAGTTTTTAAAAGTTTTCTATAAATATTTGTTGAAAAATTATTTGGTAGAATCCTTTGTCTTCTGTATGGCCACCAGATTGACCTTCATAGTCATGAAAGAAGTAGGATAAGAAGATGGAAAGCAAGCTTGTTTGGATGCTTAAATGGAAGCTGCAGGCATGTCAGAAAACTTCAGAGGGAATGCAGCTGAGAGTTTGAATCCTGATGAATAAGAAGACAAAAAGATGGAGCAATGAAAAATGGTCAGAACATGTGTTTTCAGGGCAGATAGCTCACTTGACTTAAAATGTGGCGACCCTGAAGCAGAAAACAGACAGAGGACCACTTGTATTATTTGAGTTAATAAAACCATGCAAACCTAGAAAGAGTAGTAATGATTTCCAGAAGTCTGAGAAAGCTGGATTCAGAGATTTAAGACGTAAGGATATTTGTGGAGAAGGTCAGTTAGTAAGAATCTGAAGACTAATTATTTTCTTTTGGATTTTAATTAACTCCAAAACAAATACATTTTTGCAAGTAGGCTACTGTTAATCTCAGAAAAGACACTATTCTGGAATTTTAGGAAATTTACAGATTGGCCCGAGCTGAACCAACTATGACTATACTATGCCTCTTACAGTTAATGTACTTATAAAATCATATTCTCTAAATGCAGTAATATCTTGCTTGGAAATTATTAATAAAGGAGAAAAAAGAGATTATTTTTATTTTGGCCAGAAGAATACTGCAGATTTGTTAACTATTCTTGAATACACAAATTCCCAGGCCTAATTTTAGAGATCTTTGAGCATCTACTGTGCTGTGCACAGCTATCTTATACTATTTTGTTTATAAGCAACCTATCTTGTGATCTTCAAATTTGTACTCATGCGCCACTGCAAATGTTAAACACAAAATATTTGCAACTGCAGTTGTTTAAGCTTATTTTACTTCATGTTTTTGATGAACTGGATGTGTACATACACTGAGTCAACTTGACCTCATGTGTTTTAATATCAAGTTTACAACTCTTTTCTTACTATTTTATGGACGTGTCCTTTCTACATACTGCTTTAAGATACTGAGGAAGAAATTTTAGTTGTCTATTTTCCCTTCAAGCGGTAGTGTGCAGTATTGCAGGCTTTGTATGAGGACTGTCTGCCAAGAACCATACTACAGTTGGTGTCTGGTGAGAAGTCATTTCCTTTACCGTCATCCAACCAAAGAAGACAGCTGCATTAAAAAAAAAAAAAAGGCCTGATGTTATCTCATATATAACATACTTCGTGCTTTGTGGGGTTGACTATATTCTTTCCTTCTCTTCTTTCACTGTTAGCCATACTTTTAAAAAAATTGTTAGCAATCCTTGAGTGATGCAGATGTGCAGTTTAAATCTTGAGGATCAAGTATGAAACTTGTTAATAATTCTGGAGAAATTCTTCAAATTTAAGTAATTGCCTAACTAGTTAACTTTGAAAGATTACATGGATTTAGAAATTCAGCCATAGGACAAAATTACAGTTTGTCTTTTATCCTAAATTTAATCCTATTCTAAGTGGCTCATGGGAAAGAAGGTTATTCAGCTTTACCACCCTTGAGAGCTTCTCAATGTAGGTCTGATTCCTTACAATGCCTAGTTTGATTCCTACCTGTTTATAGTGTTTATACCTACAAATCTTGGCCTTTGCCTTTATAAGAACTGCTTTGGTGGAAAAACTGAGTAGAGCTTCTAGTTGTACCACAGTCTTGCTACAGGGTTGATTCAGTGTGTAGAGAACCTATTAGAGTGACACAGAAGGTAATCCTACTAAGTTTATTCTATTCCCTGATAGTTCATAACCCGATTTTCTATTTTCAAGTTCATACAATATGTCATTACATACAGTAGGAATAATGTTACTTTTGCTGTTTCTAATAAACAGTAGTAATGCTGTGTGCCACCTTGTGTAATGTTATTTAGCAGAAAAGTTTGTTTATACCTACAAAATGACTTGTAAGCACATATGACAACTCTGAAGAAGGATGGTAGAATTTAAAAAAAGGAAAAGAAAGTCTTCTGTGAGCTAGCAAGGACAATACATTTCAATTTAATCATGAGAAACTCAAGTCATTCTAAGTATGTTGCCAGCAAACCACAGCTGTGCACCACATGATTTGAGATAAATATGCTTGCACTGGTAAGCTTCTCAATTCACAGTACATTTGTTATAAAGTCTTTACTGTAGTTCTTATAAATGTAGATACTCTATTGAGTGGTATTAATAGTCTGAATGACACTTAGGGGTGGTACCAAACAATTGGTTACTCAACTGTCTTGAGTTCTGTTTACCAAGAATCTAGACAGGGAGGGCTGAGGTCAGTTGTGGACTGGAAGGAGATAGGATTGGCTGAGAGTAGGAAGGAAAGTCACTGACTGTAGTCATAGGGATAATCTGGAGAAAAGAGCTTCTTGGAGATAATCAGATAGAAAATGAGGGTAAAGGGGGAATGTTGAAGACTAACAATAAGAACTGGAGGCAAAGGACCTACATATGATATTGGAGAGATGAAGAGAGCCTAGAGGGAGGGATTGAAAGCCCTGCAGAGAGAGGTAAGAGAAAATAGCTGCAAGGATAAGAATAATGGTTTCTGCAGTTTTAGTTATGTCTTTCTGAAAAAAAAAAAAAATAGCAAAAGTGAGATGTCTCATGCTTGGTTTCGGAGATAATGAGAACTCGCAGTTGATCTTAACAGTTCGGAAAATTACTGTGCTCAATGCCTCAGAAAAACTACCCTTCAAAGGACTTGAAGCAGAGCTGCCAGATAAAATAAACATCTCTTGCTCTTCTCACACACTACAGAACTGTCTTGCAGGAACCAATAATATAATACTGAAAGGGATAACCAAATGAGTATCTGCTTTTCATGCTCCATAAAGGAGCATGTAGAAAAATTTTGTGAGGTGGAAATCTTGTGCTTCAAATACAGTCTTCTCCTCTGTCCTAAGAAACTGAAATGAGGAAGCTTTGGCAAAAAGAAAAAAGGAAAGACCAAACATCAGTAGTTTGTTCAACTATATTTCTTATAGAAATATTGAAGTAAGAATTAGGATTTAATTATCTTATATAGCCCTCTAGAAAGTTATCTTTCAAATATCGTATTTCTTTTTCTTGCCATCTTATAAAGCTAGTCTGTATCATATGTTTTTCTTAACGAAGAGCATTCAGAGAATGCAATGTAACACTTGTTGATACTAGAAACCATTCTGGGGGAGGTTTCAGTTCTACAGTTCGGGGCTTTGTAGAACAGGTATAAAGTGTCTTCCTTCACCTTGATTAAAATCCAAACATTTGTATTCCAAGAAGATGATCCTTTGCTACATAGTCTTCAAGAGACTTATGGCCAAATCTATTGGCAATTGTTATATAAATGAATAGAGAATGTATAGGATGGCAGAATTCATCCATTAAAAATGCAATTAGATGTATGCAAGGAAAATGAAGAATGGAATAATCTGCATTCCAAATGAGCTTTTGGAAAAAGGAACACTAAATCTTAGCTAACGTATTAAATATGAAAAGAAAAACAGACACAACCTCTGTCTCAAATTAAAATAGCAACATAAAATGATTCCAGCTGTCCAGTGAAGTATGATATAGCCACACCAAGCATTTTGGCCCAGCTTCTGGCTGTGTCTCAACTGTGTACAGCACAAGTGGGGAAGGAGGGAAGCAGAAATTCTTTAAAGTTGCCTTATGTACTTATTTTCTTACAAACTTCCTGTTCTTTATATAAAGAACAGAAGGCTCAAAACTGCTAGGTCCTTACTCCCAGCAAGCTTTCCTTGTGAACTGATTTGGCAAATGGGAGGCTTCTGTTTTGTTTTCTTCCTTTCTAGCCTACAGCATATGTAGGCAGGAAAGAGTAGATCCTGATAAAGGGATCGTGTAACTCTTTCTTTTATTCCGTAGAAATAATCAACAGATGGAATCACTGTTTTTCTTAGCTGCTGGGTTTCTAAAGAATGGTATTTGAGATGTCTAACAACTACAGTAACTCATTTATTAAAATAATGGTATTGTAAACTGAGGAGATTGGTTTATCTATGTTTTTTCCTAATTTAGTAATTTGTCTACTTTGTCTGACATATCTTGCTAGCTGAGACATCCTGTGACATCATTTTTTACAGAACTGCAGCAGTATTCTGCCTGGGGAGCTGCTTAATTGTGAAAGAACCTTTCTTTAAACAAATAGATCATTTTCCTACTGCCATACAATACCATACTACAAGCCCATGCCTGAGACTTGCTCCAACATTTATGTCCTTCATTTCTGCTCTTCTATGAACATCTGGAGAGAGTCACATTGATTTCTGCCATTGTCTTTTTTGTCAGGATTGCCTGATCAGGTAGCAACCTATACTGTGCACTGAAGAGAATTTAGATCAGGAGAAAGACATATTATACATCTGCAGGTTGTCTTTTAATATCACCTCAGTAGGTGTGTTTCACATGAAAACAAGTGAACAACTTCTTAGGTCAGATAAAGATGCTGAAGAAGGATCAGCAGAGAATGATGGCAGTGACATGAAATTCTAGCCCATTTATTTCCAGTGGCTTTCTTTATTTCTTGTTTCCAAAAGAAGCTAAACAGAAGACTGATTCACTACCTGTTATTACCGGAAGTGGTGAGAGAGCAAAATTAAAAAAAAATAAAAAAAAAGATGTGATATAACTTCTATTTATAAGAGAATGAAAACAAAATATGTATTTATGATTTTTTCTAAGGCTGATCAATTTAGAGAATGCTTTATTGTCCATCATTTATCTTATTTTAATGTTCTCATTTTATTCTGTCAAATACTGTAATAAAATATGAAACATCTCTGCGTATATGACATCTAACATTGAATAGCTTAAGATATGAATGCAGGAGTGCATTGCTGGCTCATGTTGAGCTTCTCATCAGTCAGTACCCCTCAGTATTTCTCCCCAGGGCTACTTTCAATCGTTTCTCTGCCAGTCTCTGTTTGTGCTTGAGACTGCCCTTACTCAAGAGCAAGACCTTGTACTTGGCCTTGCTGAACTTCATGAGGTTCACATAGGCCCACCTCTCAAGCCTTTCAAGGTCCTTCTAGTTAGCATCACTTCCCTTCAGCATTTTGAGTGCACCAAACAGCTTGGTGTCACCAGCAAACTTGACTGAGGGTGCACTCAATCCCACTGTCCATGTCATCACCAAAGATATTTTATGGTGCATGTCCTAGTAGAGACTCTTGAGGGATGCCACTTGCCACTGGACTTAACCTGGATATCAATCTGAGATATTATATGATGTTTCTAAAAAAGTCATAAAATCATAGAATGGTTTGAGACCTTTAAGATCATCTAGTTCCAATGCCCCTGCTATAGGCAGGTACACTTACCACTGGACCAGGTTACTCAGAGCTCCATCCAGCCTGGCCTTGAACCCCTCCAAGGAGGGGACATCCACAGCCTCTCTGAGCAACCTGTTCCAGTGTTTTGCTAGTCATGGGGAAATTCCACAGCATGAAGAAGATAGGTGATGAGTGGTTGTTCATGTTCTAATACTGAATTAGTCTACATCAAATGGTTATAGGTTAAAAACAAATGAAGCTGATTTTCCTTAATGTGTAGTTAAGCTTTGGAGTATCTTGACATGGGATGCACTAAATGCTGAAAGTTTATATTGTTTTGAGGGAAGATTGGACACATCCGTGGGTGAGAAATCTGTTAAAGGTAAATTAAAACACATTATATTTAAAGCTAAATGTGCCTGTCTTTCAAGTTCTACAGAAAGTTTCCAGTTCTGCAGAATGTTAGGGATGGTATACTTAGTCTATTCTTATGTCTTGCTGTTCTTAAAAGTTCATTCTTTCTTATTTCGTGGGCATTCATCTGGGGCCAATATAACATGGAGAATACTGAGCTGATCTGGTCTGACCCTGTATAGTTTTTCCTGTAATTCATATGCAGTGAAAATCTGTGATCTTTCTGATTGTTTGAAATTACATAAGAGGTAGAATTTCCATAAATGGACAAAACAGAACAAAGGACTTCACATATTTTCACCAGCCCAAAGACAGAGTGACCTCTCTGTTTGAGCTTACTAATTCTGTTTTTATTTTACAGTTACACATTAAATAAATATTTTGCTGGTGATCTGAATAAAGTTGTATCAGATCTTCAGTTATGTCACAAAGAAAGCAACTGAAGCATCATATTTGTGGCTATGATCTCATCAAATAATTTCTATACCATACATTTAGCCAAGACACATAGTTGATATCATTATTCTAGTTACTGAGCTTTTTTGTATGGAAATGCCATGGTCTATTTTTTGCTTTCTCTGTTTCTTCCTTCCTCCCTATCCTCTGTATTAATAAGACTCTGCTCCACTCTTCCAAAACTATTAACTCTTCATTGGCTTCCACTGTTAACTTTCTTCACCATCTGTTGGAGAAAAGGTTCAATAATTTTGTGTTATGATGCCAGTAGCAAACAGGGCCATTTAATTTCAAATTTTGTCTTATTTATTTTACAATGATTAATTTTTGCTCCTTTTTTTCCCCCTCAATCTGAAAAGATGGATTTTAACTGTGAGTAATGTGGACATCATCAAACTAACCTAACTATCCTACATCAGAGCAGGTGTTATTGCTTTGATACAGTAATATCATTAATTTCGCACCTCAGGCTTTTCCCTTTCATTTTTTTTAGCACTCAGGTTGATTCAACTGTCATCCCATTATAGATGTTGCTGGTGAAATGCTATCAGGAACAACAGCAATGGGAAATTTAGGGAATTAGAAACTCTAGATATTACCATTTTGACCACTATGTTTTACAACTTTTCTGTTGGAACTAGCTGACCTACTAGTAACAACAGAAACCACAGACAATTGAAATACTATCACTAAGAGATTTTGAAGTTTTCCAGGCAAAGTGTGGAGAAAAAAAGAAATAATAACTAACATCCTGTGATTCCTGTGGTCTTAAAGTTTGATTTTTGAAAATTGTCTCTTCACAGAGTTAAATTTTGAATTATTGCTATATTCTTTTTTTTTTGGAAGCAGAAATTGTGAAGTCTTTTTTTAGCTTGTTGTAAATGTATGGTATGCTTTGAACGACTCAGAAACTCCCTTTTGATAAGATTTCAGTCTGCAGTTTATCCCACTGACACAAAATAACTCATTGAATGTTTCATGCAATATTTTTGGAGAAAAAACACTAGATTTCATCATTTTAAAAGCAGGCTGTCATCACCACAACAAGATAATCTACACAATTTATCTTTAGAATCTACTAACATTTATATTCAAAAGATATATATATAAAAGCTTCTTATCTTTGCTTAGAAAAAATCCTAGAGCTATACACAGAGGATGCTGAGTTCATGATGCTTATGGTAGTTACTAAAGAAAAACCAAGAAAATATTTCTGCTGTTTCAGTGAACTTCACATAAATACCTCTGTCATTTTCTGGAAGAAAAAAAAAAGTCTTTCATTAATTATTTGGTGTTACCCTGGTGCCTTATAGGTGTCCTCACAATGAGCCATAAAACCAAAACTTTTCCACATTAATATATTTGCCTGGCTCTGCAAGTTATGGCATACTTCAGGCAATGAAAAATTATGTATAGAACGGATATTTTTATTACGGGCAAAGCATATTTTTATTATAGTGCAGATACTGATCATATGTAGACAGCTTGAACCCATTAGCCTTTACGAGCTATGTCTCTGTAGTCACCCTGCAATGCCTGTGTAAAACTCCATATTGCTCCTGTTAGCTTATTGTTTGAGTAAAGATAACTTAGATCTTGTATTTCACTAAAATTAATTAGCTCTCCAAAACCTGGTCTCAGCAAAGTGCAGTGCAAAGACAACTGACTGACCCTGCACATGGAGGGCTAGCTCTTGTCTATGGTTCGTGCAAGCCTTGTGCATTTACATTCTCTCCTTAACCGTTTCATGAACTCTCCTTGACTACCTACTTGCCAAATAAAATACTTATCCTACTGCATTTTGTGCAGTCTATTCTAAAGCTTTCCAGGTGCCTGTTAAAGTTTCTACTTAGCCTGTTTCCATCCCGAAATCACCAGTTGATCTTCACTGGTGTAAAACAGCTGACTGAAATGTAAAATGCACCCATGCAGAATGAAATTCTGTTTGTTATACCTAAAGTTTTAGAGTTGAAATATGATGATGATGAATGTAATACAGGAGCTTTTGTAAAAGTGAATAATCAGAGGTTAGTTGCTCGATTTGAATGTGGATGGAATACTGGGGGTGAGAATCATAATCTCATTTGAATTGCCATATTTGAGCTAATTTTCCTAAGTTTTTTAAAAAATGTATAATGTCAAACATAGGAAAACATATAATAATAAAAATGAAAATAGAAATTGCAGCTATATATTTCTAAGTCATAAAGTGAGATTACATTTTATGGAGAGTATGGCAGAAATGTTAATTTTACATGTATATATACTTGATTTAGAATTTCATAAGAGAAATGGATATAGAACCAGCAGATGAATCTTGAGAACGTCCAAGAGATTGTACTGTAAACCAAATGTCACACTGTTTCTGACAAAATTTTGTTGTATCTGCAGAGCATAACATTTTCTCCTCAGATTCTATCTGGGTGGATTTCTTCCATTTTATTTTTAGGGCTGATTTGCTATGAAACATGAATTAATGCTGTATTTGATACAAAATAAAGACATGCATTTTTCGTTTTTGCTTAAGAAGCAGTCTGAATGCCCAGAGGAATAAGTTAGTGAGAACAATAGATGCTTATAAATGCATGCCATTTATTACAGTCAAGTAATAATAATAACAAAATAATGTTTGGGAAAAATCCCTTTTCCATTGTGCTGTTTTAGTTAAATATCCATTAGGACTCATCTTAACAGTAAAAAACTACTAAATGAGGGACTCCTTAGCTGTGTTTCCTTAGAAAATTTTTAAGGATTTCCAAAATTCTTTCGCTCACTTGCAGAATTCTGTATTTTGAGTATAAGCTATGGGCACAGATTACTGTTTTGTTTTTCTTGTAAACTATACATGATCTAAATGTTTTGAATAGATTCCAGCTGGCATTTGAAATGTCGGCTTCTGCTATATCATACAACATTTGAAGTTCTACCATCAATAACTTATCTATACAGTTATATTATGCTGCTTACTGAGTGGAGTGGTTTTTTGCTTCTAAGTTCATTCTTTTTCCAAATTTCAAATTTAATTTATGTTTGGAGTTTGGAACAAATTCTGTCTATGAATGACTCAACTTCAAAATGTTTCATTTGCACTGCAGAATATGATACACTCTCCACTGGGAAGTTGCTAGTCTGGCAGGGTTAGCTGGTTTTCTCACTGTCTTACCCAGTGTTATGCAAGCATTGCAATCCCATGACTTGAGCAGCTCTTGTTCCTTTTACTTCAGATATTGAAACAGAATTTTTAAAAGCATATTGTAAATAATAAGGTCCTTCAGGAAAGTTAGGTGCATTATTTCAAGACTCCTGTAAGTGATACGAAGGTCTGTATGGAACAAATATAATTCCACTTTCTTTAAGTGTGAGTTATATGCCTTTACTGCTTTTAAACAGAATATCCTTTTCTGCTGAAAATCTTTGAGTATGCAGTATGCCATTTAAAACCATGGTTTGGCTTTTGAATTTGCTATGATCTGCAAAATATTTTCCTGAGGAAAAGGTGGATTACCCAGTGATAAAATGAACTTTTATTCTATGGGTAAATAGAGATGGGGAGGAATAATGCAGAAACAAAATATATTCTCAGTCCCAGGCCATATTGTCCAGGCACATATAAGCATTATAAATCTGTCAGCCATAGAAGATGAGTACTATCCAGAGGAAAATTAAACCTTAAAAAAAAAGAGAAGGAAAAAAAAACAATACTAAATTCACAAAACTCATTGATTTTTATGTCATATGGAATAATGAGAATGTGCACTAAGGAACTTCAGGATGTGTATGTTAGTGGCAGGAATGCTTTGGGATAGTTTATTTTAAAAGGCAAATCTCCATTAATCCTTCGTGAAAAATTCTGATGATTACATAACTAATGAAGACTGACCAATGCAATTCAGCAAAATGAGCTATATTAGCACTTGTTTGCGTGCAAAGAGAGTTCATATAACTGCATGGACTAGGATTAACCTTCCTTCTTGCTTCAAAAAGAAAATGCAAACCCAACAGACCATGAGAAAGCCTGGAAAAGAGGTTGGTCTCTGCTTCCCCAGGGTTGAGTAAAAGAGAACAACTCTTAATCCAATTGTTTAATTATATAACGGAAAATTGTGAAGAGGCAAGAGATAATTTCTTTTTTCCATTAAGCACTTTGGTAAATAAACTACGTGACATCGGGTCTGGAATCCAATTGAATGACACCACTACAGCTGGGCAGCGGGTCACATAGTGCTTACAGCTGACGCGCAGAACTGTTGTAGTTTTTAAGCTCCCACTTCTGTAAGCATTTCCTGTTCCACTGAGTTATTTCTTGAGTTTTAATGTGTAGTTTTAATGTGCGCTGATTCCAAAGAGGTGGTGCCAAAAAGTAGAGTGTAAAAAGTAGTATTGAAAATCACTTTAGGTTACTAGAATATTAGATGGTAAAGTGCCTTTCAGTGTATCTATGTACTTATTTTCAGACATTATTTTGTTCATTAAATTTTGTTTCTTTTGTGCTGATTGGGCACAAAAAAAGGCCTCGCCATTCATAATGAAAACAAAGAAGAGGGTCCATCAGAATTTTTTTCAAGGCCTAGAATGAAGGGCTTCATAAGAGCTAAACTTAATCAGAATTATGTTACAGATCATTAGTGGACACTGTTCAAACCATATCCTCTGTGCAATCTCTTCTTTCATTTTAATTTCCACTATATCTCTAACTTACAGATTTTATGTTTTAAAAATTGGAATGACTTAAAAGTCAAAATTAATACTGCAACACTTAAAACTAAGAGAACATCAAAGTGACTGGAATTTATACAGTAGATGGTAAGGACAGCATTTGACAGCAAATGGAATTTTGGATTGTAGAGAGAAAGTTGTACAGAATTAATGACTGATGTTCACAAGACAATAGTAGCATTTTAGTAATATTGGAATTAATAAAATTGGAATTAATCTGGAAATCTAAATAGATTGCAAGAACGTGTAACCGATCTGAATGTATCTGAGGCTTTTGTACTTTTCCAGGACTTCACGCACAAGAGTGTGTTAAGTATCTGCTACAGACATTGGCTGTTTGCACTAAATAGTAGAGTCTTAAAACACTCAAGTGATTTAGTCTTAAAAGAACTTACAAATCGAGGTTGAAGATGAGATTGTAGCCTACTCAAGGCATGTATTCAGCTATCATTTATTCATTCACATTATTTATTCATTGTTTGAGCTTTTAGTCCTTTAGCTTGACTCATGGAACTGTTTTTGTTGAATAAGTTGCATGCCTCATGCAAACCCACAATGGGTGGTCATAGTAAGTTGGCAGTTCGGGAGCGTCCGTCAATGGCAAATAGCTCTTAAGTAGCATGTATCATGGGTGGTCCAAGAGTTTCCTGGGAGGGACAATTTCAGAAAGATGCTGTGGCCAGAATGGGAGTGGTCCTCTCTGTTTAAAGATGCATTCTCGAAATCTACTAAGCATGACTGACACTGAGACAGCTGCTCCACTGGGAAGGAAAGAGATGTTGTAGAAAAAGAGGGTTCTACATGTAATGCTTCCATAGATGGTGATCATATAGCTCACAGTCTCATTTTGAAGTGTACTTTGATTAGCTGGCTTTTTATGTTATATAAGTGAAAAAAATTAGAGTTTACAATTCTAAATTTATAACTACTGAAGCAGGTACTGTTACTGGATTGTGGTGAGATAGTGAAAGATTAGAATATTTGATTACACTTTTTGCAGCGTCTTTAAAAACAGATAAATCTTTGTATTAATTAATATAGTCACTTTTTTTTTTTTTTTTTTTTAAAAAAAACTACAATTTTCTTCACAATACCGTATACGGTTGTACTCTTGTGCTGCTCTCTTGCCAAGCCTCAGAATTTTTCCAGACCTTGAGGTTGAAGGAAATTTGTGTGCCAAACTGCTGTAGGGAGACTGTGATTTGAATTATATTTGCTTACTATGAGAGTGAATCACTTGGATTACCTTGTTATTGGAGCAGAGTTTCTTTTTGATGCTGCTTCTTTTTGATAATGCTTCCATTCATAGTACACTTCTATTTATGAAAAATATCAGTGATATTGCTAGTGGTTTCAATACCTTCCATGTACTCCTCAATGTCAGTATATTTGTCCATTCACAGTGGTTTATATTAACATATTTATGTTGGAGATAGTAAACTGTGGAATTTTGCTATAGCAAATCAGTAGGCAAGTAGACTTTTTTTTTCTTTCCAGTAGTCTGAGTAATATATCTTTAGCCCACATTAAATGCAGTCTCATGTCTTTTTATAAAATGCCAATCCTACAATAGAAAAAAAAAAGAAGTTAAATGAAACAAAATGAAGAAAAAAACAGAAAAAAAACCATGTTGCTAAAAGCATATATTAGGGTTGAATAATTCTGTAGTTTTTGTGAATGCTTTCATTTTACCATGTCAGTTGTTTACTAATCTCTGAAATTTTTGCTCTTTGGACAAATTATTAAAGTATGTTTCTCTATTCAGCTGTTCAGAAAAAGCTGTTCAGATATTTTTGAGTAAAAAATCAAATGAAATGATTTATTCACATATTTTTTGTGTTTGCTTTTTTCCTGTCTTGAAAATACGAATTCTTCAGCAGCTTGAAATATATGCTAAAATCATAGCAAGGGTATGGCTGGCCCTTTTCATTAGTTTATGTTCTACTCCGTTGTGATGCATATGTACAAGAAATTTGACATAAGTCTGTATGCTGCTTTACTTTTTTGTGGGGAAAAAAGGAATCACAGAGAAAGAAGCAAAAGCTACACTGAATGAGAGTTAGTTAATTCTGGCATTCAAAGTGGTTAGTTAGGAATGAACTGTTAACTTTCTAGTAGCTAATATAAATGTACAAGCCAGTGTATTTATTAAAAACTGTGACACCTATTCATTTGTTATCCACCTACTTCCCTGATAGTACGGGAATGGAAATAGACTAGTGAAGTATTTATTTTAATTGTGAATTGGAAAAGTGGGTTGTTTTTTTTTTTTTTTTTTTTTTTTTTTTTGCTGTTTACAAATTCATACCTAATTAGGCTATGAAAATAAAAGTTTATTCCAAGATCAAAACAAGCAACTGATTTTGACAATGCAAGTTTGACAATATGTTTGAACTTATTGCATGCTTAACTTGCTTGATGAAGAGTCCAGAAAATTTGGCTCTTGGTTTTGTTTGATTCTGAAGTCCATGATATGAATCTTAAACCATCAGTTTACTGTCACAGCATACTGATTTCACAATTGGATTTTGTGGTCACCCCTCTATTTATTAGTTTTTATAAAAGAGTAAGCTTTCCTTTTTGATTTTTTTAATTCACATTTCTGTTGTTTGGTACATGGATAAGACTCATACATACGTATGAAATGTACATATGTATGTATGTATAATCTCATTTATACACATACTTGTGGAGATTATCTGAAAATCTAGAATTTACCACCTCATTTGGAAGAAAGCTTCAAGCCTAAGTAATATTGCCAAACTACAGATGTTCAGGTATGTTCAGAGTTCTTTCATGGCATCTGAATGTTTCTATTCAGCAAAAATGTGTGTCAGACTGAAAATGGTGATATTAGGGAATGCAGTCTTGCAAACTAATGTATTTTGTATGAGACACGCTTCTAGTATGGAAGAAACAAAGCTGTAGTGTAGCTTATTAATGGTCCACTTCCATCCCACGTTCTGAAAATGTTGGCTTCATCTGTGGTAAAATCAGCCTTATAGATTTAGGTATGTCAGGAAAGTTGTTTTTTACAGTATATTGTTTTGTACCTTTAAGCACATGTGGCTGCCATCACAGCCTAATTATAATTGTGATGCTATTATGCTGTCATAGTCATTGAGACAGGGCTATCATTGAAGACATTTATTTATTCATACTGTTTAAGAAATGCAGGCATTTTTTTTTTAAATATTAATATTTTGGGCAAAATATTATTCTTTTTTTCTGATGAGCAGAGGCAGATAGATCTTTCATGGATTTGCAGAAAGTGACAGCAAATTAAAGTTCTATTTGTGCTTTTATGTGTATTTGAACATTTCTAGATGAGAAGCTAACTTAGGCAGCAATCTTTTCCTGTCAGACAGCTGAAAAAATATTTTTACACAGCTAAATTCTCCATATGATCTGATACCATGCTGAGGAAGACAGGCTGAGGATAATTAAATTTTGCAGAGCTGTTGGCAGCACTTTCTGATTTCCATGCAGCCTTATCCAAGCTGCTCCACTGTCATTTCAAATAGTCTTTGATTGGTTGGTGGCTCTGCTGAACAGTGCATAGCCTTGAATTGAACGCTATTTTGCTTTGGAAATTCAGCATTGATGATGTGTCATTTTTGGTTTAATTCTGTAAATCATTGCAATTGCCATCAAATACAAATAGAAATGAAAGTGTACATTGGCTTAGTTACCAATATAGCTCCTGACCATAACTGTCCATATTAAAAATCATTCTAATATTCATCTTCTTGTCTGTGACACTGAGGTGCAACATTCAAAGTATTTCAAGGACTGTTTAAGAAGTCTCTTCCAAGTTCACTACTGGATTTTAAAAAGTTATCAAACTATGAAATATTTCAGAAGCTGAAGTATCTGCAGAATGAACCATTTGTCTAATATTAATAGGCCATAGATGCTGAGGATGAATGATGAATGGTAGCTTGATGTTTTTGATAATCTGTATGACAATCTATGATGAACTTTATTTCTTTGTTTTATATAAATGGCAGTAAAACATCAATCACATAAGTATTTGTAACAAAACTGCTGCCTCCATCTGTGCTATTTTGTTTTTAGTGACTTTCTATTTAAAAATTATAGCAATGAAAAACTGATGAATTACCATGTTCTCAACAAACAATTACATGTCAACAGCTGCATGCCTGTCAAGAGATGTGACAGGGCTGTGAGACTGTCAAAAATGCATTTACCATATAGGCTTCTGCATGGTATTTGATCTGCAAGGAATCTGTGCTCTGTGGAAACTGCATGGATGCTGAGTCAGCACTGTAGCTGGAGAGAAGTGAGCAGGAAATAGATCTATAATTGTGAATTAAGTATAGGTAAGGAAAGGATGGTAAGGGAAAGAAAACAAAAGGAGCCACAAGAGTAAGTTCAGACAGAATTACACATTTTGACTTAATCACAAACAGTTACTTAAAGAATTATTTCTTTGAGACCAGCACTAGGGATGTTTTAAACCTCTGGCAGATGAGCCAGAGAGTTTCCAATAATGCAGAACATGTGTACTTTGGGAGAAATCATTTCATGTGCATCCTCTATGTGTCTGCTTCATTCAGAAGGCATCTTACCACTGAATGTAGTTAGACAAAACTGAGAGATTGCTTACCCTTGTTACAGATTATCTTTGCACTCTCTAGATTGCTTGCGTTGCTTATCCTGCCTTGTTGCTAATTGTTTTTGTGCTGTAGAGGAATTCTAATGACAATGTGGTAACTGTGAGTTTTGGAATTTCGCATCAGACTGACATTCAGCATATCCAAAGTAAAATACTCCTAGTCCCAAAGAAATTTAATCTATTTTTGACATTAGCAATTTTTGTTGAATGCCTATTTTAAGTTATTTATTGGAGACATGCAATATATATTATTATAGCTGATGTAATGTGGTTAAAATTGTTTCTAACTGAAATGTTACACAAAGAATAATAATATATCTATACCTCAATTGTTTTAAAACTAGTAAACCTTTTTAATATAAAGAATTATGATAACTAAAAAGTAATACTTGTTTGTTTTCCCAAATCACAGTCATTTTCTTCCATTTGTGTATGAGAATTTACTATGCTCTTCCCTTGTCCACTGAGGCAGTTATAGAAGGCCACTAAGCTGATCAGGCAGGACTTGCCTGTAGTGAAGCCGTGCTGTTTGTCTTGTTTCACTGCCCTGTCTTCCATGTGCTTTAGTACAGCTTGCAGGAGGATCTGTTCCATGATCTCCCCTGTCACAGATTTGAGGCTGGCAGGTTGTTAGTTGTCCTTTCTACCCTTCTTAAAAATGAGTGCGACATTGCCTTTTTTCCAGTTACCAGGGCCTTCACCTGACTGCCATGACTTTTCAGATACAGCTAGGAATAGAAGAACCATCAGATTTAATTTCAATGAAATTCGAGGGCAGAAGGTATTCTAGAGAAGTTGCCTGGAAAACAAAACAGAACAAAACAAAACAACAACAACCAAAAAAAAAAACCAACAAAAAACCTGACTGCAAATGGCATGTTCTTTGTTATTAAGCAAGTGAGAAATGATCTGTAGCTAGAGAAACAAATTCAGACAACAGCAGGCCTTTTAAGGACACAGAAACTAAGGAATGTTTACACTGGAAGGAGGAAGAGCCAGATGAAAGTGATATATTAGTAAGAAATGGAGGAAATAATGTATAATGCTATGTCTCTGGGGCAAGAGAAGGAGAACAGAAGAGAAATTTCTCTGCTGGCAAGGAAGCAAGCATTGCAGTAGGGGAAAAAAAAGACAAGAGTGTAAAAATACTGTGGAGGAAGAAAGAATGTTAGGAAAGAGTAGGGACTACAGACATGAAATTTTGTATTAGAAAAGTAGCATTATTTAATCAAGGTAGTAATAACACCAAAAGCAGAAAAAGACAATTCTCAGAATCTTAATTAACACTCTTGATTGAAATTTACACAGTTAAAGCTGTTCTGCTCGTCTGCTCTACTGCAGCAGTGCAGCTAGCTGGTTGAGGCTCCTGAACCCATACATATATTAAACAAAATTTACCAGTACTTGGACTGAGTTTTACTGGGCATTTCAATTCCAGCTAATCCATATTTGAACTTCAGTAGAAGATCTGTTCTCACATAGGTAGAAGAGATAACCCTTTATGGCACCCTTATAAATGTTCTCTGTTGGTATTGCATATCATTACATATAGCGCCATGAAACTTAGTGTTTTTAGGGGAAAAGGATGAAGTAGAGGCTTCCTCCTTAAAAATCCATTATAAGTCTTCCTTCTCAACACTACCATGAACCAGTTTGAGCATCTTAAAAAATGTAAAAATGTTCTTTTTTTTAGCTACGCGGGGCAATATAGTATTCCTTATGCATTAAAATTCATAAGTATGATGGCAACTTCAGAATATGCTGTTCCAAAGTGATTCAGCAGTCTTACAATTTCTTTCAGTTTTGACTTCTTCAAGTGAAATAAGAACCAAAGGAAAGGATTTACTTTACGTGTAAAATTTTTATTAGTATTACCTTATGCCATTATTACATGTTTGGATAATTACTTGCCAAAATAATTACATTTTATGTTCTCTCATATGAATTACTAGATTCCCAGAAAGCTATTTGCACCATCCTACTCTAAACTTATATATGGAATGTATTATTAATGTGGTTGCTTCTGTTTATTGAAAAAGTACCTTTGGACGGTGAAGCATTAATGTGGCACATACCTCACACCTTGACAGTTTAATGTTTGTGTATTTGTACTTCCATTAGTTTAAAAANCTTCCTGAAAGAAATACATCCACTAGAAATATACTTTCTCCATGTTTCTGATCTGTGTGACCAAAATGAAAAACCTTAGACAGGCTAATTACAAAGAACACGTGTATCTAGATCACAGTTTTGTTCCTTGGAGTCCATTGGAATACAGTTGACAGTGATTTGACTTAAAAAGGACTCTTCAAAATAAGTATTAGCAACTTAGAAAAGCAGAGTACAAAAATAGTTGTATGGAGTTAAACTTAAGAAATGTAACAAAATAGAAACATAAGTAAAAGAGAATCTGGAAAGAAAGAAAAAAAAGGAACATGTCTTCACATAATACAAAGTGCAAAGATTTAAAGTGCAAGAAAGGATAGTACTGATAAGTTGGAAAATTCTTAAAATGAACAAGAATAATGAAAAAACACTAAAACAAGAAAGAAAACCAAATATGGGAGTGGACAAAAAGATATATATATATTATATGTATCTTAAACTTGCAAGACAATGACATTAGAAGTTAGACGCACTTCAACAAAATAGCAAATTATATTTTGCTCTAAAAGCCGTATGGAAGAAAGTCTGTGTTATGGAACGCTAGATTTTCATTTATTGTTTACATGTAAAAATCAAAGGATCATCTGGAATACTGAACATCTGGAAGTGTGAAGTAGTTAGTGTCAAGCATAAATTTGCAAGTAAGTCTGATTTTTCCAATTTAAAATTTGAAAAATATAGTTTTAAATCCCAGACTGCTGGGAAGAAAATTATTTTATTTAGCATTCTAATTTAAAAGGAAGTAGCATCTTATTGATTTACACCAGAGTCATATTCTAAAACACGTTAAAATTTAGAGAAAAACTGGAAAAAAACTTAATTGCTTACACAAGGAATTTTATGTCTTTGGAATGTTAAATATCACCGAATTGAAAACTCTGGGTTTGACAAATTTCCATCAAATGTTTATAACAGAACAACAGCGCTATTTTACTTGGCTGTGGAGTCTGCTTTTCAGTGCAAGAGCTTGGGATTTCATTGACCTAAATGTGGCATTATACAATACGTATGGTGAAAAAATCTTGATGTGGAGGCACAATTTCACAGTGATCAGATGATGAAAATCTTGCTTTTGTGCTCTGTGTGCTCAAAGAACAGGATCAAAATTATAGATTTTGCTCTGATTGACATAAGTGGAAATAGTCATTTGTTTCATTTAAGGCAATACTGTGCCTAGAGGCTATCATAAATTACAAAAATAAGAAGCAAAGTAGTACCTGTAGACACAGTCATGATTTTACACAACATAATAAATGGAGAATCCGTATACACAGAATACCACAGTTCTTTCTGGAACTTACTTAAAGAGTAGGCTTTTTTTTTTTTTTTTCAGAAATTTTCCAAGAAAATGTTAAAATCTTGAAAGTCTAAAGAAAGATTCCTGTAATTACTTTCTGTGTAGCTATTCCACACAAGTACAGTGGAACTGAATTCAAAAATTTTTCATTTATTTCTATGCATATGCTGATTCACTTAGCAGGTTTAGAGGTTTAAGGATAAAATTAAAACCTGACCTGCAAACCTTTGCAGCATACAAGGCCACTGACTTTTATAGCCTCTGAAATAATGTAGAACATGTTCCTAATCTTCTATTGTTTACTGTTTTTTGGGTTACATTCCCCGTGTTGGCATTTTGGTGATAATTTTTTTCATTTTCTTTCACTGGTGACCTCTCTGTTATCTTGTAGATGAACAGACTGAGATTCACCTGTGCCTTGGTTTTAGGGGCCTGATCTCGTGTGCATGCTTTAAAGGAAGAACACATGCAGCTAAGTGTCCAAACCTGGAAACAGGCAGAAGTATCAGTAAAAAATCTATGAAATTCTTTCTACTATTTTTTGTCCCATTAGGAACTCATAGATTCACTTTTGAATTCCTTTTTAGTTAGTAAGAAAAAGGTGTTTCTGTGGGGGTCTTTTTTGGTTGAAAATTTAGTTTTAGATTTCATGGAGTATTGTTGGTCCAAGCTTTGTCAAGGGCATTACCACCTTCTGTGTGGCTGCTGTGCTAGCTGGATCCAAATGGGTGCCTCTGTACACTAATATAAACGACTCAGGAGTGGTTGAACAGATGATGTCTGCAGTGGCCTCAGGCTGAGCTGCTTACTTCAAGCCAGAAGCTGTTGCTGCTGTAATTGACATTTTCCCTGTTTCCCTTTCTTGTTAGCTCTTCTGCCAATAGGACCACCTTTAGGAAAATGCCGGATTTTCTGCTCCTGACTAGGAATTCCTGTTGGACCTATCCTTTGTCTTTGAGTCTGTAGTACAGACTTTTGTTTCTGCCCTTCCAGACTGTTTTATTCTAGTACTGTAAATACACAGGACTGCAAGACAGCATGTTTCCAAGGAAATTACTTCACAAGCATGATATTGATAGCTCTCAACCACAGACTACAGAAATATTATGTGGCTCTGAGGGTTAAAGCAAGTTTACTTGACACTTGATTAAGAGAAAGGAACTTGCAAATATATAATGATGTGGACTGCCATTCTAATGTTGAATGAAATCAAATCTCTTCCAATGGGAGTACCCTATCCCAAATGCTAGTGTGTTTCTCCACAGGTTCTGTGAATCTAAAAATTCACTTACTATCAGTCTCTGTTTGGTACTTCTTTTGTGGAAGGGTGTTTAATTTTTCATATGCTGACAGCCTTAATTTCTTTTTGGGGACTGATACCTTTTCCCAACTTGGTGGGTACCTGCTATGAACTGCCTGGAGAGAAGTATCAGTGAAAGATAACAGCTCAAGCCAATTTTTCAAAACATTTGTATAGTTGCAACCTAAAGAATGATTGATTCTTTTGTCATGATTTAAGCTACACTAAAACAAATATATCCTTCTAGTAACTCTGAGAATTGAAAACATTAAGGACATATTTATTATGTAGGTGTGCTTGAGGACTCCAAACTTGCATTAATCTTACCAGAGTTAAACTGTTCAGTGGATTACTAGCAAGCCAGTTTATGACTTGGACAGTTTCACGATCCAGTCCAGCACTGGAGGTGAGCTGGTAACTTGTCAGCCATATTAACTCAATGGAAGGTGATACCAAGATGACCACATTTCCTGCCTGTGAACTCCTGCAAGTAACTGTGCATAATGCTATACTAAGCCATATCAACATACTGCCTTGATTCTCTATTGGCTCAAGCATAACAGTACCATGGGCCATTTAACAGTATAGGTACGCTCCACGTTTCATGCCTGTGTTTTTATATATATATATATATTTGAGGTACAGCACACTGAATGAGCTTGTTACCTGACATGCTACATTTAAACTTCTCATTTGGCTGTACAAATTGTGCACTTAGGAAAAACACATTTTAAGAAAGCTATTAATCTAATTTCTCTTATGTTTTTCTTTTGTGAGCTAAGAAATTCCAGGAAACTAACTCTGGTCAGTCTTCTGTTAATATTTTGGGTATTTTGTAAGTGTATATTATTCTAGTAATTTTTTGTTCCAAATTGCAATGTGGCGTTGCAGTTTTTCCTGCAGAATATTTCTTAGTACTTATAAATTTGAAAATTTAGTAGAAATTGGTAAATATGCAGTGATCTGAAAATCAAGATATTATTGATTTTGTGAGTACATCATGTCACTATCTTGCTATAGAAGCCGTTTACAATGGTGCATACCTGGAGTATTTGTTAACTTGTAGAACTTTTTTTCAAAAGCATGTGTAGCAATTGTATTTGAGAAGGAAAGAAAAAAAAATCAGTCTGTAACATCTTAATTTGTAAAAAACAGAAAATTGTAGAAAAATCAAAAAGAATTTAAGAATGTTTGCAGAGAACTAAATTGATCATTTATATATATATATTATATACATATCTATACATATTTATACACATATATACATACATATATATATTTTACCTACATATTTTACATACATATATGCATATATATACATACATATATATACATATATACATATATATATTTTACCTCAGAGGAATCATATCTGGTAAGAATTCAGTCTCCTGTATGAAATAACTGATTTAACCATGTGTGGTATATAGCAAGGTTTTCTTTTAGAACTAAAATATGCCCTAAAAAAAGTATTTGATTATCTCTTGTAAAATAACAAATGTGATACATGAGCCTTTGTCTCAGCAATACTTCTATAAATGCTTGTATTCAAAGTCCTTGGGCTTTGGCCATGGAGAGTGGTTCCGATTATGCGTTATGTTTATTGATCTTGTACGTGGCTAGTGAAAGCTATTTGTTCCTGAAGTCTGGCAAGTCACTCAGTTCTTCATTGCTGAGCGCTGGAGTCTCCAGAACTGAGTGCTCTAAAGTCATACCTGAGGAATGTATCGCTTAAGTAGCAGTCTTTTGTTCTGATCATTTTATTTCCAGACAGTTTCTAAACTCAGTATATAGTATACGTTCTCGTCATGCTCTTCTCCCCTATTGCCCATAAACACAGTCCCTTTTCAAAGTGCATGACTTCAGATACATTCATTGCAATTTTTCAGTGTGAAATATTTATATTATATATACTGTCCAAAAGGTATCGGATATTGTTAAAGCCTATCATTTGTAGGAAGGTACCAAAATATAGTCCTTAGCTGTGAAATGGCAGCAAAGTTAAATAATTTGTTTGTGAATAATATTCATATTTTGAAATAAGTAATTCTGCATGTAGATCATATTGTTTTGTAGTCAATTGCAGTGGTGAGGAGTCTGCAAATTGCACATTTAATATGTTCATTTTAGCTACCAGAAACATTAAACTTCCTAATTTAAAAAAGTAAGAATATAAAATGAAAAACAAAATCACTTTAGGCTGCCCTTCTATTCCTGCTTTCTTTTGTGGAGGAATAAGTGAAGACTATTCCAGATGTGATGACTGACTCTTAGAAACAGCACAGGGTTACAAAGATAAAACATGTACACTCTCATCTCTCATTTTGCACAGGAACTGGAGTCTTACTAAGACTTGCAGTATGGATTTCATAGATTTAAAGGTAAATCTGCACAATATTTTACTCATCATAAGAGTTTCTTTTTAGAATCTAAATTTCATCAAAAAGCAGATTTCTTTTTTTGCATTGTGTATGTCTTTTAACATGTTAAGGAAAAAAAACTTATATACAGCTATATATATATATAATATGTAGCACAGGTAAATTCTTCCTCTTTCTTGCCAGGGGTGTCTTTTTAAAAACTCTGTCTGTTTTGACAATAGCTTTGCATGGTGTGCTGGGGAGGGATCATGATCTGTGCTTTTACATGTTTCTATGCGTAGAAAATGCCTGTAAGCGAGATGAATCAGCACGGCTGGGTGTGCATAATTTTCAAGTTACTTATGAATCAGTAACTTCAGTTCCTTCTGAAAACCTTAAGTTTTCCAGCTAAATGAATACTTTGCATTCTATTAACAAAAGCAAGAGGCAGCCTTTGTTGACTTTGGATAAGTGGCATTTGTACACTGTGGCAGACTGGGCTTATTAAGTGATTTACTGTGATGTGTCAGCAGGTTTTGATTTCATTTGATATATGATGCCCCATTTTGCCTTTAAAACTTTGCATTTCAGAACATTTTTTGTACTTACTGAAGTCAGTGATGATCACCTGAAAATACAGATTTCTTTGGAAAATGTTAAAATAATCATCCGTGGAATGGCAAAAGTGTGATGAAAAATCCTTCTCCTCAAGGTACACTTACTGGAGATCATGAATGGAAAAACCCATGGATCCTGCCATAGGCTATTGTAGCTGACTTGTAGCTTCCTGCACTGTAGAAATTCATCTTTCATTCTTTGACCAGTGGGCTTGCCTGTTTTAATGGCAAGAAAACACTCAGATTTAGTGCTTATTAGTGATATTTAGTGTGTTAGATTCCAAGTGACAGTAGCCCAGGTCTCTGAAAATATGGGTTTGTGGAGTTTGCAGAGTCACATTCTCATTGCTGTTAATGAGCTACCTGGACTCTTTCATGTACAAACTCTTGCACTGTGTTGTTAAGTACAAGGAAGACATTTTTTCATGCAGTGAAGCTTTGAGGTCTCATTTTATTTTGTTTTTTTGACTGTCAACCACTATACTTCATTATACATGGAAAACACATTTGGCTGCTTCTTTTCTTAAAGGTCGTTCTTAAAAATTACACTCAACAGTTGCTTCCAGAAGTATTTTTGACTCAATGGAATCGCCCTGTTCCTTCTGCTTCTTCAGGGAAGTGATAATATAATACCACTGCAATGATTTTTCATGAAATTACATTTCCATGACTTCAGTCATGAAGGTTCAATTCTGTAGTTCATGTTATAAAGTTACACTATATCTCAGGTTAAACATTGTCACATCAATAAGTTGTATATATACTTGTACTTTTTTTCAGACAGTTTATATCAGAGATAGAGACATCTTGAAATTTTTAATCACCATGTACTTTCACTTTACTAAATTTTGGAATACATACTTATTACTTAGTGTGTCTAAGAGACATTAATAAATAAAGAGGCTGTAATAATTTAACTTACCTGAAGAACTAACATTATATTTAGTAGAGGCAGGGCAAAGTTCAAGTTGATTAACATTTCCATGAATTTAATATGCTTTTAAAATCACATTGGTGCTATTTTTAATATGGATTTTGTATTTACGTGGATTTACCACATCCCAGCAAGCAAGTTTTTAAGGTCATATAAAGGGGTCACTATCTAATCTCTGTTTATTTTCTTTATAATTGTTTACCCAGAAATAATTTAAAATTCACTTATATTTAGAATACCTCTTGTGACTGTGATAACTGCTACCTGTTATAGTGGTATCTTTGCATTTGCAGTCATTTCTTTTGGGCAGCTAACCTGAGAGAACATTGATTTTTTAATGAATAACCATCTTTATAGAATAAAAAAATGTTTTAAACTATGATGACAATTTGAATGGTATGTGTAATTACTCTGAAGAAGTCACTCCACTTGCAATTGCTTTCAACCATGTCTAGATCTGTTGGGTAAATTTTTTCTGGTATAAATGACTTTGTTACGTTATTTTGTGCCTATATGACCAGTAACTAACAACTACTTTAAAAAAATGTCCTCTTTCTTGCAGCTTATGCTTTTAGAACACATGCAATTTTTGCCAATAGGACGAATTTTTGTAATTAACATATGCAGGTAGACATAACACTGCCCAAGTTGAATCATACCAAAATTTTTTATTTACTCTTGTGTTTTGCTTTGAAAATTATGAACACAGTAAGTCAGAGAAACTTCTTTATACAGAAAATTTTCTTTGTGGTACTTGTACTCTTTTGATGCATTATTTCATGATAAAGTGACTATTTTGAATGCAAAAGTAGTGTGACAATGACAGGTTTTGGAAAAAAAAAACAATATAGTGTAAGTAAACATGTTCAGTCACTTGAATGTGAATAATGAAAGAAGAAATGTAATCCTGTTAGATTCTGATACATGCCTTATTTTGAGGAAGAAAAATCTGTCCCTTAGGTATATCAACGATAATTAGAGGTATCTAACAGCTACTTCAAAGGAGAGTGCCTGATTGCTGTTGCGTGGCTGGCATTGCATGAAGGAATTTGTTTTGTTTTGTTCTCAACATATTTTGCTGTGAGCTAATGTCCAGGTTTTGAAGTGGAATTTGTGCAACTGAAATTGTACACCCCAGTGGGATGCTAGTAAAAACTTTTTTTCATGTTTCCCTCAGTTTTTCTCATTACTGAGTGAAGAGACAGGACTGTAACGACAATGATGTCATGCAAACATTAGCAGCCTCGGAGATTAAGGCAGTCTTTCGAAGAATGTCTGAGATTACATTTAAGTTGTTTCAAACCTATCATTAAATAAATGATCATTTGTCCAGCCATGTGAGTTCTAAGTATATTTTGCAGACTTTACAAAATTACTATTATAGGAATATAGTAAAACCCTTTTCTGCATTAAAAATGGTTTGTTATGCATTTCTATATTTCCGAATACATATTTTCATTCCTTTATATTTAATTGAATTTTGCTTTAATGTACCCAGGAGGACGACTAAGCTTGGCATCCTTCTTTCACACATAATAATGACTGAGATCCATAATATACTCTACTTCATTGCAGTCTTTTTTGTTCATCTTACCGCATCTACAGATCTGTGTTTCACCATTCTGATATCACAGTTTGATACCACCACAACCAAGGAAAGGACATTTGTAGTTCATCTGGTCCAATCCATCTGCTCAAGTGGGGTCACATACAAATGGTTGCTCAGGATCACATCTAGGCAACTTTTGAATATTTCTGAGCTATAGACTCCGTAGTATCTCTGACAGCCATCTGACTGTTTCTTGATGTTGAAGTCTGCTTTCAATATTCTGAAATTCTGCTGAAACCTGTCTCTATTGCCCCTAATTTAAAATGGAACAGACAAAAGAAACATGTGGATATGTGGTTGGAAAAAAAAAAAAAAAAAAGAAGCAACCAGACTAACAGCTGTCCTCTAGTTTGTGCAAATTTGTATCTGCTGCACAGGACATGAACTGAGGAGCAGAAGGAGGCAGAAGATGCTATGTTGTATTGTTAATCCAGCCATATATGTTTTGAAGAGGAGTCCTTAGACAGAGCAATCATGGAAAAACTTAAACTCTTTCCTAGTTCCTAGCCTAATAACAGAATAAGGAAGAACTTGGATCAGACTTCCTATTGAAGACATAGAGACAGAAACACTCTACAGAATGGATCTTGATAATACATGAAACAAATCCATATCTCTTGATCTAAAATATTCTTTTTATTCCATTACTACCCTGTGGAAGTGAGTAAATGTTGGTGGAGGTTATTGTTTGGAGTCACCTGGAATAGCACTGAAATATCTGTTGTGCATGTAACTGAAGCCATATGCCATAACATACTGGAGGTTCTCTGTTCTCTTTCTAGCATCAATTTCTCTGATATGGTATCAGTGCTTGTTGAAGATCTTCTACCGTGAGGAGCTGTGATATTCATATCATATTCATATCGTTCAACATATTGACGTTCATATTCCACATTTCAACCTCCTCAAGATTTTTGAGCAGAGATAATGGTTTGTGAGTCTCTGCTCTGTTAGTGTCTACCAAGCAGATCTAGGAATACCTAAAGCTAGTGAGATATTTCTTGGTGAGATAAATCATGAACATCTAGAGATGAATTCTAGCCTTTTTGTGATTGCTAGTGACTGTCCTTTTGATTCCAGTTGCAGCAGAACTTCACTCAGGAATGCTGACATTTCTCTGCTTTTTTTTTACCAGAAGGAAATTTTAGCAAAGAAGCATTCACTTTGAGTATGACATCTCAAAAAGGAAATATCAGATATATAAGTTCACAGGCTGTTTAGATACTGTAAATTTTGAATAAATAGTATAAGAAGGGGATTTGTTATTCTAGCAACAAAAGGTTGTAACAAGTTCAGTGCTGATGTTGTGTGGGTGAACCAGAGAAGCAAGACATTGTTAGTTCCTTGAGCATAATATCCTGAAGCAAAACAGCTGGATTTTACTCTATGTTTTGTGTTTTTATGTTAATTGATATTTATTCATAAAGATATAGCAATATTGACATAGCACTTTTGTTTAAATGCAGATTCCTTTGTGGGTTCAGTAGGAAATACTCTGAAATGTTGTATTTGGTTGTACTGAACTTGAGACATGCAGTGAGAGATTTGACTTCCTTATGATCAGATGTTCAGCAGACAGCTAAAGCCATTATTGTTTTCTCAGACCTATCATGTTTATGTAAAATCAATTTCAAATGGTGTTTACAACATTGAAAATACTGGGTTTTGTTTTGTTTTGTTTTGCTTTGCTTTTTCCTTCATCGTTCCCTATCCACTAAAAATTTCCTCACTTTTGCTTTCTTCTAGATCTAAACGTGCTAAAGAAAATTTACCAGGAAAATATTTTTACTTTCTTGTAGATAAACTGAGTGATACATCTATATATAGTTGTAATTAAAATTGGAAAAGCTGAATTTATTTGGAAGGACTGAATAATTCTGATGGAGGACTACTTTAAGAATGTATATACAGTGTATTTGCCTATTTCTGTCATTGTTGCCTCGCAATCATACCAATGGCAAATCAAAAATCTATATTTTATATTGAAAATTATTTAACATTGATATATTTGATTCAATCTGAATCTGAAAGCAAAAGACACTAAGCTAGATTTCTGAAGTGATAACGTATGTTTACATGAGACATGAATTGTAGCTGTGGTCTGTAGAGAAGTTTACTTTTTATTCACAAAACATACACAGTAATAAATTGCCATTTCCTTTGTTGCTATGCTTCAGTACCTTGATCCTGACCAGGGTGTATCATTTCTGGCAAAGAAAAGCGTAGTTCACCCTCTGTAATTTCACATCTATTTCCTCAGTATTGCCATCTTCTTTACACAGTATGTACGCATTCCCACTAGCAGAGTAAGCCACCAACCTGTGTAGAAATGAGTAGTACTTTGTATTTGATAAGTCTCAGACTGAATTTGAGTTAGTTGCTTTAAGTATCAGGCTACGTGGATCTTCAAGCAGACCCCAAGGTGTTAGACCACCAGAATGGAGTGTCTGTTGAGGCAGAATTTTATGATGGAACCAAATTTAATAAAGATTATGTGGAAAAAAATAAAGTACTTAGTAAGTTCTTTTCTAAGTTCACTTTTTATTGCTGAGCTGTTTGGGAGTTTTAATATGTCTGTTCTTTCACACTTCAGCTTTCTTTATCTTGCTACGAAATCAATTACTACTACTGTTTCAATAGAAAAGGTATAATGTCACAAAGCCCAAGTGAATACAAGGATTTAATTCAAAAATTTAAACTCTGATGAAAGAGAACACTACAGAAGTGAGCAAAGGTCACACTAAAGGAAGGAAAAAATAAAGGCAATTTATTTAAGTTCATGACATAAGTTTTACACAGCACGTTCACCACCAGTTCTGTCAAACAACAATGTATATGAGAGTGCTTAAAACATGTTATAAAGAATTCTCCAGTGTCATCACAGCTCAATCCATGCTTTTATTCAGTCTGGCCTTTTAAAAATTTTCTGTTATTTATTCAGTCCTGTCCTTTTATTTGTGTTCTAGCAGCTGGGTTTTGATGTATTGATGTGTACTTACATAAGGAACATTTGTCCTAGTGCTCTGCACACATCAGGGTTTACTGCCAAAATGGCATGTTTTCTCGAATGGAAATATTTAATATGGCCTATTAAAAGAAAAACAGCACTTGGGGGGCCTATGTAAGTTGCCATTAATAATGTGGTAGCAAGAAAGAAACTAGATTTTTTGATTGCTGCTAGTTGTAAAGAATAACTGTAAATTAGTGTGCTGTTTCACTTACTGGCTTTTTTATAAGAAGTTCTGATCCAAGGCCCCTTGAAGTTAGAGGAAATTCTCTCACTGGACTTAACATATATTGTCTTACCTCTCAAATCTGGAAAGTGTACAGGGCTTTCCATACAATCCTACTCTGTATCACACCCATCTTCATGGCATTTGCATTCTTGTGGTGTTGAACACTCTTCCTTCAATGGTACAAGCTTTATAACTACCTTTTGTCATGTTTGTTTCTTCATTTAGCTCTAGAGGCAGAAAAGAATGAAGTGAATTTCATTCTTTAAGGTGAGGGTTTTTGGTGGTAGCTTATTTTTCTTTATTGTCTTCCTGGGGATTTTTATTCACTTACACAGATTCTTACCTATTCTTGAGAAGGCAAAGTTGAGCAAATGAGATCCATTACAGGAGTTTGCAGTTATTTAAGATAGCTTATTCTCTCAGACTTTCTTCATCAATACTATATTTAAATGAAAAAGATTTGTGAATGTTAGTATAGAAGCAAGAAGATAAATATAAAATCAATTCCCAAGTTGTATTTAAGTCAAGTAAATTTCACACCTCAGAAAGTGGAAAAATGTGAGCATATCACCTATGGGTACTATGAACACAAAGAATTCTTCAGGTCTTGAATGACATTATCTGTACTCTCTATGTTTTTGTCTGTGTGGAGTTTATACCTCAAGGAATTATGGTTAAAAACTGCTAACTTGTTTTTATATTTTCTTTTCAGTTCTTGTTTTTGCAATAGGATATCTGTTTTAACAATAAAAAATTCTGTACTGTCTTTCTGTGAAAAAAACACCATGTGGCTTTGATGTAACTGTTTGAATTCGTGGAGTATAACTGACAGATTAAATAGTCATCTTTCAAGAAAACAAATCTTTTCATAATTCTATTTACATATCTTCTCTTCTTGTGTTAAACCACAAAGCCAGAGTTGATAAATCCTTCATGCACTACAGACCTTCAGGGACAAAGGTAGAAGGCTACATTGCTTTAGACATCATTTTTAGAAAAGGAAAAATATAATAAAATTCATTTCCATATTGTCTCCTGTTCCTATTGCTCGTGATTATTGCTAACTGTCAAACCAATGCAAAATTCAAGAGCAACTGTTGTACTGGTGATTCTATTTTCACTGATAAACACTAGTTTTCAGTTGTGTTCCTGTCAGTTTCACTTCATCCACACCATTTGTTTTCTGACAATTGTATGTAGCAGCTGTAAGTGTGCCACTTGTAAATTCAGAGGTCACATTTACCCACTCAAAAATGATAAAAACAAAAATCTGTTGTTGTAGACATTGACTGTATTCACTGAAAAGAGATCAAAGTTACTTCCTAAAATATTTACCAGTCTAGGTATGACCACTGTTGATTAAAAATGTGGAGTTTTATAATATGGTGTATGGATTTTCAGGTATGTCGTAAAAATGCATATACTTAATTTGAATTTTAAATCATTACGATTTTTTAAAAAAATGTCTAATGTAAACTTAGTTCTGAGTTATTTCATAGTCATATATCTTTAAACATTCTTGGTATGCTGAGATTTCCACTGATGTTTAAATTATAGTGTTTTAAAAGTAAAAACAGTGATCAAAATACTGTTTCCAGCACTAATCTGCAGTGCGGCTTAGTTCCAGTTGCCTGAACTTGATATTTATTGTATCAGTTAGTAATGTGAGTGTATTGTAATATGTGCCACAAAAGATGATGTTATTGTGTACCAAACTTCAAACCCATTGAGTAATGTCTTCTATCAATAACACCATACATACCTTGTGAAAATGAAGATCGCTTGAATGAGGAAAGATTTAGAAGCAGAATAATAAATAGGTAGAAATGGAGAAAATGTAGAAAAAAAACCCCCGGTACTCAATTACAAGAATCTACAAATTATCATTCTTTCTTTCTTGATTTAAAAGTAGCCATGGAGATATGAACTTAGATGCTCAGTGATACCATCCTTATATTAAAATTTGCAGTTGTGGTTTTATACACGCCCTCTTATTTTCAAATAGTTTGAATAATGAAACTAAAAATAGTAAACCTCTAAAAACTACATTACCATCTGGTCTGCTAAAATATGGGAGTTTTGGTGAGATGATACTTTTTGCTGCACAGCTACTGGGCTTTTTAAAGATTCTTATCTCTATTTGCATATTGCCCTCCAATATTTCCAAATGATTTAGTGTTTGTCCCATACAAAACCTTTATATAGAGATCAAATCCATTGCAGAAGTGATGCCAAAATTTAAATATGTATTAGTTTGACAACTTTTAAAAAAATTCTAAATTTTGAGTGGTATATTAACTTAACTACTCTTGACATTTATAACATAATTTAAAACAGATTTGAGTAGCATGGTTGGGAGCTGAGGGGTTTGAATGAACTCAGTTTCAGAAAATCTGACATAATTGGTAAATATTATACTAGGATGAGTAACTCTTGTATTGGTAAAAATTGTACTGATTATGAGCTGAAGAAGATAATGTGTTCTGAATTGTTGACATAGAAATTTGAACCATTTCNAGAGAGAAAGAGAAAAAGATTATTTATTTTCATTTGCAAAATGGTTTCTTCCTGAAAGAAATACATCCACTAGAAATATACTTTCTCCATGTTTCTGATCTGTGTGACCAAAATGAAAAACCTTAGACAGGCTAATTACAAAGAACACGTGTATCTAGATCACAGTTTTGTTCCTTGGAGTCCATTGGAATACAGTTGACAGTGATTTGACTTAAAAAGGACTCTTCAAAATAAGTATTAGCAACTTAGAAAAGCAGAGTACAAAAATAGTTGTATGGAGTTAAACTTAAGAAATGTAACAAAATAGAAACATAAGTAAAAGAGAATCTGGAAAGAAAGAAAAAAAAGGAACATGTCTTCACATAATACAAAGTGCAAAGATTTAAAGTGCAAGAAAGGATAGTACTGATAAGTTGGAAAATTCTTAAAATGAACAAGAATAATGAAAAAACACTAAAACAAGAAAGAAAACCAAATATGGGAGTGGACAAAAAGATATATATATATTATATGTATCTTAAACTTGCAAGACAATGACATTAGAAGTTAGACGCACTTCAACAAAATAGCAAATTATATTTTGCTCTAAAAGCCGTATGGAAGAAAGTCTGTGTTATGGAACGCTAGATTTTCATTTATTGTTTACATGTAAAAATCAAAGGATCATCTGGAATACTGAACATCTGGAAGTGTGAAGTAGTTAGTGTCAAGCATAAATTTGCAAGTAAGTCTGATTTTTCCAATTTAAAATTTGAAAAATATAGTTTTAAATCCCAGACTGCTGGGAAGAAAATTATTTTATTTAGCATTCTAATTTAAAAGGAAGTAGCATCTTATTGATTTACACCAGAGTCATATTCTAAAACACGTTAAAATTTAGAGAAAAACTGGAAAAAAACTTAATTGCTTACACAAGGAATTTTATGTCTTTGGAATGTTAAATATCACCGAATTGAAAACTCTGGGTTTGACAAATTTCCATCAAATGTTTATAACAGAACAACAGCGCTATTTTACTTGGCTGTGGAGTCTGCTTTTCAGTGCAAGAGCTTGGGATTTCATTGACCTAAATGTGGCATTATACAATACGTATGGTGAAAAAATCTTGATGTGGAGGCACAATTTCACAGTGATCAGATGATGAAAATCTTGCTTTTGTGCTCTGTGTGCTCAAAGAACAGGATCAAAATTATAGATTTTGCTCTGATTGACATAAGTGGAAATAGTCATTTGTTTCATTTAAGGCAATACTGTGCCTAGAGGCTATCATAAATTACAAAAATAAGAAGCAAAGTAGTACCTGTAGACACAGTCATGATTTTACACAACATAATAAATGGAGAATCCGTATACACAGAATACCACAGTTCTTTCTGGAACTTACTTAAAGAGTAGGCTTTTTTTTTTTTTTTTCAGAAATTTTCCAAGAAAATGTTAAAATCTTGAAAGTCTAAAGAAAGATTCCTGTAATTACTTTCTGTGTAGCTATTCCACACAAGTACAGTGGAACTGAATTCAAAAATTTTTCATTTATTTCTATGCATATGCTGATTCACTTAGCAGGTTTAGAGGTTTAAGGATAAAATTAAAACCTGACCTGCAAACCTTTGCAGCATACAAGGCCACTGACTTTTATAGCCTCTGAAATAATGTAGAACATGTTCCTAATCTTCTATTGTTTACTGTTTTTTGGGTTACATTCCCCGTGTTGGCATTTTGGTGATAATTTTTTTCATTTTCTTTCACTGGTGACCTCTCTGTTATCTTGTAGATGAACAGACTGAGATTCACCTGTGCCTTGGTTTTAGGGGCCTGATCTCGTGTGCATGCTTTAAAGGAAGAACACATGCAGCTAAGTGTCCAAACCTGGAAACAGGCAGAAGTATCAGTAAAAAATCTATGAAATTCTTTCTACTATTTTTTGTCCCATTAGGAACTCATAGATTCACTTTTGAATTCCTTTTTAGTTAGTAAGAAAAAGGTGTTTCTGTGGGGGTCTTTTTTGGTTGAAAATTTAGTTTTAGATTTCATGGAGTATTGTTGGTCCAAGCTTTGTCAAGGGCATTACCACCTTCTGTGTGGCTGCTGTGCTAGCTGGATCCAAATGGGTGCCTCTGTACACTAATATAAACGACTCAGGAGTGGTTGAACAGATGATGTCTGCAGTGGCCTCAGGCTGAGCTGCTTACTTCAAGCCAGAAGCTGTTGCTGCTGTAATTGACATTTTCCCTGTTTCCCTTTCTTGTTAGCTCTTCTGCCAATAGGACCACCTTTAGGAAAATGCCGGATTTTCTGCTCCTGACTAGGAATTCCTGTTGGACCTATCCTTTGTCTTTGAGTCTGTAGTACAGACTTTTGTTTCTGCCCTTCCAGACTGTTTTATTCTAGTACTGTAAATACACAGGACTGCAAGACAGCATGTTTCCAAGGAAATTACTTCACAAGCATGATATTGATAGCTCTCAACCACAGACTACAGAAATATTATGTGGCTCTGAGGGTTAAAGCAAGTTTACTTGACACTTGATTAAGAGAAAGGAACTTGCAAATATATAATGATGTGGACTGCCATTCTAATGTTGAATGAAATCAAATCTCTTCCAATGGGAGTACCCTATCCCAAATGCTAGTGTGTTTCTCCACAGGTTCTGTGAATCTAAAAATTCACTTACTATCAGTCTCTGTTTGGTACTTCTTTTGTGGAAGGGTGTTTAATTTTTCATATGCTGACAGCCTTAATTTCTTTTTGGGGACTGATACCTTTTCCCAACTTGGTGGGTACCTGCTATGAACTGCCTGGAGAGAAGTATCAGTGAAAGATAACAGCTCAAGCCAATTTTTCAAAACATTTGTATAGTTGCAACCTAAAGAATGATTGATTCTTTTGTCATGATTTAAGCTACACTAAAACAAATATATCCTTCTAGTAACTCTGAGAATTGAAAACATTAAGGACATATTTATTATGTAGGTGTGCTTGAGGACTCCAAACTTGCATTAATCTTACCAGAGTTAAACTGTTCAGTGGATTACTAGCAAGCCAGTTTATGACTTGGACAGTTTCACGNTTTTTGTGAGGCTAATCCCGTCAGCATATTTTTTTAATTTTCTACTGATTGCTGTACCTTGATTTTAAAGAACCTTGTTGCAATTTTATTTATTTATTTTTTTAAAGCATTGCTTGTAATCTGAATTATCTTTAACATCCAAGTTAAGATCTATAGTAAATGTCTATGTGGTGTAATAGATACTATAGAGATTTCTGATACCAAGACGTTTAGAAGGAAGGCTTTCATCTCATGTTGTTTTAGACTGTGGACTAATGATCAGCTTGTTTTTCACATTTCATATTTATTACTTGTACTTGTCTGTTATACAAATAGCAACAACTGAACTGATTTTATATCCCCTGCATAGGTCTCAAGGCGTAAGAAGTAATTAAAATGTCTCCAGGGAAGCTCCTGTGCGCTGAATTCATCTCACAGCTGAAATGATGCTATGAGCAAACTGACAGAAGGAGCTTGATATTTGCTTATTCCTCAATGCTTGATGCATGCACGTGACTTCTGTCAGTTGCCTGTCCTCCACTTCTGAGCATACATTTTATTTAGATAGCATAATACATAGCAGAATAACTGAGGTAACTGAGGCTAGAATAGTAATGGCCAATAGGAGTTGCATTGTTGGATATTTTCATCTGCAAGATTGGACTTCAGAGACTTTTTAAACTATTTTGTTTGCTTTCTTTAAAATTATTGAGAAGGATGGTTTCAAATTTATGACTTCATTGGTGTATATATGAGAAGAAAGAATAATATATGTTGAAACCAAGACTTCCTAAGTCTGAAGCCCAAAGCAAATATTTTACTAATTCAGCAGAAGAAGAAAGAGAAATGAAGAATTTTATGCAGTTATAATAATTTCATTATAACCATTTTATTTTGCCTGGCTTCCTAAAATGTCACTTATTTTAATTTCCCAGAGACTTAAATCCCTTACAACTTTGATGTCACTTGAAGTAACTGACTGAAATATTACAATTGTTTGAGCCAACAAATTGTACAGCTTTCTACATTTTTAATAGAAAAAAGTACTATGCCTCTTTCACTAGAGAATATCTTCAGCTTCCTGGGCCTTAGCAAACTGAGAAATATATTTGCTAATCATTTCCAAAACACTTCAGCCATTCCCTGTAGTTCTTGCTTCCTTTTCTCTTGCCCTCTTGGCAATGTTTGAAATACTGTGGCTTTTTTTTTTTTTTTTTGTGCGTCTTGTCTTTTAGAATTATGTTTCTGCAGTAGCTCCATACCTTCTGATACAACAGAAAGACCTTCTGATCCTGCTGGTCACTGTACCACTATATGCTATGTTTGAAAATTTAATATCAGCTTAAATGAAACAATTTTTTCACTTAAAAAAATTATTCAAATTTCAACAGAAATAGAATAAATACTTTGTCAATTTTAATACCTCTTAATTTTAATCATTCATACATTTCCACTGCTTTTGCTCCGTACTACTCGGTTATGCAGACATGGGCATAGCAACATATGAAACATATGCACTTCTTTCACAGGAACTTAAATGAGAAATCTGTTGATTTGGTTGTCTGATACGTTCTCCTATAACTGTAATGTCTTTCTGTCCTATTCCAGTAGGAGATAAATAAATAATTTAAAGTCAACTGACAGAACAGAGCAGGTTTGCAAGGTAGAATGACATTACAATAAACCTAGTTTCAAAGGATGAGATACAAATCACATTACATAAAAAACAAAACAAAAAAAAACAAAAAAAAACCTGCTAAATTTGCAGGGAATACCTCAGAATGCACTGACCACTTCAAAAACTCTTTGGTGAAACTTCTCTGTAATAAGTAGGCAATTTGAATTATGATGATAGTGTCGTTATAACTGTCTAATCGTTGTTTTACTTTCATTAAACTTTTAAAACATTAGTTGTATTAAAAAATAATCCTGTCTCTGTATAGGGCATACTTCTCTGGAGAGTTACACAGCCTAAGAGCAGCCTCTTTTATCTGTTGCTGATGAAAGCAGGGTGACAAGAAGACCAAGAAGAAGTGATGTGAAAGCTAGACACTGAGTGTATTTTAACTTGGCCAACACTTCCATGAATTCTGTGTTTTGGTGTTGACAGATGTGTGAAAGGTGGTTAGATTGAGTAAAAAGATCATTTTTAATGGGTGAACACTAGGACTCTGGAAAGCCAATGTAATAGTCTTTTAGGGAATACACTTGCATTTAGCAAGATGAAACCAAGCAATGTTTTACTAGTGTCAGAGGATATGGCATGAGGTAGTGACCACATGCTGCAGTTTTTGAGGTTCAATCTGGGCAATGGAAAAAAAAGAAGGTCACTAGGGGCCAGTGCAGCACTAGAACTGGTTGTGAAAACTTGTATTCTCACAGATCTCGTAAATTTGACAATGCCATAGCTTACCCCATTCTACTGTTTTCAGTCAGCACTGAGAACAGGAAGGTGGAGCAGGTGACCTTCTTGTGTCTTGTAAAAATTTAATTAGCTTAATAATGAATCTTCAGTTAGAATAGAATCTCTGATTTGTTAGATTAGATCAGCTCTTTGTTATTAATTTGAAACAATATTAAAAGTTTTTGGTTTTTTTTTTTCCCCAAAAATGAATACAGTAACTTAGGATAGATTACTTACATATTTTACCAATATATCCTCTTTCCAATAATAAGTTACAGAGGTAGATAGGGAGCCAATAAAAGTATTTATGAAAGGTGGAATAGTCTTGAATGGCAATAAAAATACAGTTAGAAGCAGCAGACTGGACGGTTCTGAATAGACTGCAGTATCAAGATTACTTAAATGAGAGAGAAAAAGATGAAAATAAGAGAATTAAAGTCACAGTCTTTGGAGATAGCTGTTGTGGGAGGTTAAAAATTTGTTGTTGGAGATATTGAAGGAGGGTGTACAAACCACCAAAGCAAAAAGTATAATTTATTGAGCCAAAGAAAGTAAGAAAATGACTAAGCATGTCAAATAACAGGTCAAAAAAAACAAAGATGAGAAAAAGTTAAATAGAAGCGTAAGTGATACGATGAGATGAATTTTGATGAACTGATTAGAGAACAAGATTTCTTTTTGCTTTCAACCAAAGTATACTGAGTATAGTTTGGATTTTTGTCACTGACATCAGTGACTGTAAGTCCTGATACACACAGTGAAAACACCGTAAATAAAAGGTACCACTTGAAGATCACAACTTTCTGTGTGCTTATTTACAGAAGAAACTGCAGAAAACAGAACTCACTTTTATTTCATAATTAAGATTTTGTGAGATTGATAAAAGAAAGCTAATGCAACTAAGGCTCTTAGTGCATGTCTTTGAAGCTTGCTTCTTTATAAAGTTTTGCGTCCTTTTTCAGTATACATTCTAGAAAGGAAATTATACTACATTTTAACACCAGTCAAAGTCTGAAAACATCACTTGGTGGTATGACTTACTTAATTCATAATGTTTTCCATCCTCACTTATTCCAGCCCTTTCATGTTTATTCTATGTTCCCTTCTTGAGTCAGTGAAGTCTGTTTAAATTTCTATGTGGTTTAAACATATGCTTTGTTTTGACAAACTGTTGATGTGTTAGCTGGTCTTGACACACATTCGAAGAGTTAGAAAAGAAAAAAATAAGGAAAAATGGAATTTTCAGGCTAGTTTGGGTTAGAAGAATGTACAGGTAAAGCTGGAGCATTTTAAAGGTGAATTCTTTTAGTTATCTTTTAACATAGAAGTTATTCAAATTCAGTTTACTTCTGTTTACACTAAAGGAAACTTAACTCACTGGAAAGATCTTGACTAAAGCCATGGTTCTTTTCTTTTGAACTGCAGCTCACCACTGCCACGTTGGATGGTAAACTCCAGTTGTTTCAGCCCTGAGATTTGCCAGCCTGTGGAGAGTTGGCCCTCTTGCTCTGAGAGAAACGTTTTGCTGAGAGAAAGGTGACTGGTGACTGGCGTACACAAGCAGCATAATATTCCCTTCAAAAGCGTAGATTTCTTCTAATTTTATATAAATAAAAGTTCCTTAAACTGTTCTCAGTTTTTCTGTTGTACAATCTGTTGTCTTTATTGCAAAAACTACTCATTCTGACTTCATGCCAGTAAATCACCAGAGAAGTGGCTTTTGGAAGACTGCTTGATTATTTATAGTTAAGAGTATACGGCTGAGCTTTGCTTATCTGGGACCAATTTGCTGCAGATTGCAAATGCAGTTAAAATAGCAACTGTTCCTGTTTTAGAACTATGTCTACCTGTGCCCAAATATTTAAACTAACCTGTGAGAGAGAAGAATTGCTTTTCCGAAATACCACAAGATTCTTTCTGTTATGTAACTATAGTGGATTACGCACTGCTACATCAGCATCAATCAGTTTGGCTGGATCTTTTTCAGTACTGTAAAGAATGTTGTATTCAACAAGCATCCTTAATTTATACATGTCATAGTTAGTACATATAAATCAAGATATATCCATGAGTTGTTTAAATTCCTTAGAAAATGCTCTTTTGAAAAGGCTTTAGCTGTTTATTGCAAAGCAAAATCATATGCTGTTGCTATGTGTCATAGTCTGATATTCTCCATAACACAACTATTTCATCATAGAATCATAGAATGGCTTGGGTTGGAAGGGACCTCAACGATTATTTAGTTCCAACTCCCTGCAATGGGCAGAGATGCCACTCACCAGCTCAGGCTGCCCAGGATCCCATGCAGCCTGGCCTTGAGTGCCTCGAGAGATGGGGCATCCATAGCTTCTCTGTGCAGCCTGTGCTAGGGCCTCACAGCCCTCTGAGTGAAGAACTTCTTCCTACCATCTCATCTATCAACAACTATAGAAGTCTTGCACAGCTAGATAATACTCAACAAGGGTCTGTGTATCAGAATAAAGTCTGATATGATTGAAGCAAAGGAATAACACACCTGAATACTTTTTCCAGTCCAAAACCAGATTAACCAAGAGAGCACATTCTACCCTGTTGCTCCACACTAATACACTACACTTACAAATTATCTTCACCACAGGTAGGTTCTCAGGATGGTCTTTCTCAGACTTGTTTAGCTAACTTTCTCATCCACATGCTCTGAACCCCTCCATATCAAGAGTCATTATTCAAATAAATTTGCAAGGAAAGTGTTCTTGAACTTTTGCTTGCAGCCTGTTTAGTAGAGATAATTTCAAACATCTGCTGAGGATGTGTGAGTGATAATTATTACAATTTAAAAAAAAAAAATCCAAATTTCTGAAGCAGAAATATAGCATTATTAAGGCAGAAGACAGAAGACACACAAAAAAGTCTGAGTCCTTGCTACGAACATGGAGATTTTCTGCTTCCATAGGACTGAAGTAAAGGGAAAAGGTTTCTGTTTTGTAGATACCCTACTTTCTAGGGCTAACTGTTGTTAGTCCCCAGTCAGCCAGTGCGTATCACAGTAACACCTCCTAGTCTTGGGCTAGTTTGATCTCTGCAGAAGATTTCTAAGTCTATGGGATTATCTCTCTTTGCTTAATGTGCGACTTGGTTTTCTGAGGCTTTCTGGTTACCTTCATGAAGGACTGATGCTGGACAGCAAAGCACTTTGGGGCATTTTGGCGATGGCCACAGCGTCATCAGTCCATTCCAAATAGAATCTTTCACCCATCCATTACTTGCAGATGTGCAGCTCCATGGTAAACTAAGAATTTATTAACCCCTTTTTCCTTCAGGGGTGAGAGAATCTGCTGTACCACACAGGCACTAAATATTTTCAAGTGGAAATTTACCACAATTTTGTCATAAGTTAAAAAAAAAAGACTTTTTTTCCCCCCTGGACTGCTCAGAAATGCTTGAATGCTTGTGGTTTTGAGAATGGAAAACTTTAGCTGACACAGTTCAAATCTGGCAAAGTTGAGTGCTTGAAATCAGGTTTTCTAATGGCAAATATGAGGGGAAAAAAAAGTTGTGGATAGTGTTGCTGTCTTGTAATATTATATTTAAAAATTTAGTAGTCACTAGGCTATCCTTCTGAGATCAGTGTGATAGAAGGACATAGGAGAGAATATCTAGTTACTATAGAGTTGCAGTCATAAAAGGCTACTTTTCAGCATAATGTGCCTGCAGAGACACTACACCTTTGGTTTTAAACAGGCAACTGTGTAATTTTGTGTTTTTCAGCATAAAGACAAAACATTTGAAATGAGACATAAAAAGCAGAGAGAAAAGGTTCTTTGTTAACTAGATTGCATGCAGCAGCCATCAGAAATTTTCCTAGACAACTGTAAATACCTAATAGGCCATTTTGAGGAATTTAAGTGTGCTTTTAGACAATTTTTGAGCATAGTATATTCACCAAACATCTTATGAAAAATAAAAAACTAGCTTTGAAGGAATATAGTTTAGTTTCCTAAAATATTGCTGTGTCACTGTGTGGGAACCATTAGGTAACAGCCTGAACCAGCGATTGAGCAACCTGGTAAAGCGACATAGCCAGTCCTGGGAGCACATGTGTGAGTAATTCACCTGTGCAACCGAGGGGGTGGTCTCTTGGTCCACCCCTCCCTAACCTCATTTAAGGGCTGGAGCTGAAAGGGAAGTATCTTTGTTTGGAGGTTGTCTCCTTTGGGAGTTTGCAGCAAGTCCTGATCCTTGGAAAGGGGTAAGCTATTCCTTCTTTATTATTGGGTAGCAACCCTTTGTGAGAGATCCAAAACTGGTTAAAGGCAACTGTATCTACTGCCTCCTATTGTTACAGTTACCAAGTAGCATCTATCCTTGAATTTCAGTGTTTTGGGTAGAGGAGCAGAGTTTTCCTATCTGACTGATGCTTTGTGGGGGGGCTTTTCCAGCTGAGTGTCTTTGAATTCTTTACTTAAAATAGAATTCCATGGTAGTTTGGTATTGCCCTTAAATTTAAAGTAAATTTAAAGGTCAGAAGATATGGGGACAGCCAGTGATATTAACAGGATCCACTTCAGAATATCTGTTTAGGATTAAATGGTTTGCAAAATGTCAGGTACTGTTTTCCTGTGTGGTATGAAGCTGGAATCTTTTCTAACTGAGTAGATATACTATTTGGGCTTGTAGTAAACTACAGAGCTTGGAAAAAAGTTGGGAGGGGGAGGGGGACAACATGGAAAATAGCTTGCAGAAACAAGAAGAAATTGAGAAACTGTGTGTGAGGTAAAAAAGCATGGTTTTACCCTCTGGGTATGTGTTGGTTGTTTATTTGTGGGTAATGCTGAGTAATAGTGATGCTGTTAAATAATGCCTTAAGGAAAAGAGCATGGCCTGGGTCTCATGTTTTGTCTTCATGGGTAGGGGAGACAGGCAAACGTATATTCCTGCTCCTATAACTTTGATTATGTTTCCTTCTTCATGCAATAATAATAGGGAAAGCTGGGCAGCAAGGGCCGGGTTCAGCTAACAGTCCAGGTTGCAAATGAAGTTTGTACTGATGAGGCAGGTCTAAGATCAAGTCACCAGCAATGAACAAGAGCTTGCATACTGTTCTTGTAATGATCTGCACCAGTAGAGGTAATCTGCTGTTGCCACTGCAGAAAAGCACCACCCATCAGTGTTTGGCAAGTATCAATGAATGTCAGTGGTTGCTGTTTTTTTTCCATGTGGAAGAATTCAATGACACCTGTGCTTTGCATGTACTTCCATGTCAGATGCCATTTTGTCAAACTGCCCCTCTGCTGCCAACTGCTTGTATTATGTTGCTGTGTGACAGAATATTGGTGGGAAGGCTCAACCCCCTACTGCCATACCACCAGTGTCAGCCTCTGATGTTGTGAGCCAACAGAATAAGTTGGAGGCAGTACTTTCAGAGCAGTCATCATAGAAAGCTATGATACAGAACAAGGGTGTAGGGAAATCAGCAGGTGGCTAGAAGATAAGAAAGGTTACAGGAAGCAAGTTACTGCCTTCTGCTAACATGAGTGGTTTTGTTTTAGATATATTACTGAGGGGCATGAGATGTAGATTTCTAGCATTTATATCCCTACAGTGGCCCCAGAAGAGATGGAAAGACTTGGGTTGTGCTGTCAGGAGAAGGGGAAGAGCAAGCCCAAGAACAAACTGTGCTTTCTTTGTCTTCCATTTCTTCAGTATATCATAAAATAAGCCATCTTTAGATGTATTTTTCAAGACTATGTTGCTTTCATTACACGTGATGTTTGCATTTCAGTACAGTTAAATACTCATGGAATACCTGAAGGTAGTGGGGATTGTTTGTCTTCCTTCTGTCATTCCTTCATTTAATCATATCCAGTTATCTTTTTAAAATTGTGTTAATTGCTTTTACCCTTCTAAGCAATTAAGAGATAAGGTTTCTTTTATGGTATTTATGACCTGAAGGAGGGAACTGAGTGTACCCTTGGTAAGCTTGCAGATGATACCAACTTAGCATTAAGAGTTGATTCCCTCTGTGGATAGGAAGGCCCACAGAGGGATCTAGACAGGCTGGATAGCTGGGCTGAGGCCAACAGGATGAAATTCAACAAGACCATGTACAGGACCTGCACTTTAGCCACAGCAACCCCTGGTGATGCTACAGGCTTGGGGCAGAGTGGCTGGAAGAGTCTTTCATTGAAAGAGTGGTCAGGCACTGGAGTAGGCTGCCTGGAGAGGTGGTGGGGCTGCTGTCCTTGAAGGTGTTCTAGAAACATTTAGACGTTGTACTGAGGGACATGGTTTAGTGGGAAATGTTGGTGATGGGTGAATGGTTGGACTGGATGATCTTGGAGGTCTTTTCCAACTTCTGTAATTCTATGATTCCCTGAAATACTTGGAGGTTTAACAAATTAATTTTATTCAAGGACAGTAAAATGATGCTCTGTCAGATACTACTTTTCATCTTATTATCTAAGTTGAACTTCTACTTACCAGTATTCCTATGACCACTTAAGTCAGGTTCTGCTCTTTGGAATTCTATACGTCAGTAAAGTATGAGTAATTACTCTTAATTTTGTGAGTATGTGTGCTGCTGAGAGTGGACTCTGTCTTGGGCATTTTAATAACTGTCAAAGGATAACAGTATACTTCCAAAAAAACACATTTTTCTGATGTTTAAGTGAAGGCCTTTCTTGTATATATTTTCATGAAATCCAAATGTCTCTGAAAAGAAAAGATTGGACCAAAGATGATGTAAATGCTGTCCCATCGCTGAGCAGAATTACAGCAACAACAACATTGATTTAACACAAAGTGTAATGTGTTCCATTTCTGGTTTGTTTAAAAGCATACGGACTAATTTTATGCTTTGGCCAAAGTTAAAATGAACCACAGTAAAACATTTGCACTGTTTTATCTAACATCCACAAATTAACTCACACCTTCCCTTCTGATCATGTGAGGGAGACCTTGTGATTTGCTGGATTTTCTTTTGCTTTGTTTGTTACTGGGCAAGAGTCTACTTTAAGAGAAGTACTGAAAGATATTGTGGTAATTAGGTTGAAACTGTCATCCAGTCACAGAAGAAAGATCAGGACTTGAGAAGTGTTATTGCCAAAGCCAAGCCCCCTGTACCAATGCAGCTACTTCTAAATGTTTGCAATGTTCCTGGGAACCACTGTCAAAGATTCTCACAGCATCCTCAGGTAGGAAATTCACTTGATGCAATTTAAGCCTATTAGTCTCTGTCTTAACCCATTAGGCATGGGGGATAACTTATCTTCTCTCAGCAGCAACCTTCTATGTATTTGCAGATTGTTATCATGTCTCCCCTCAGGTTTCTCTTTCCTTGTCTAAACAAAGCCAGGTCTTCGGTGTGTACTCATAGGTCATGCTTTCTAGACTTCTGTTTTTGATCTCTTCTGTACCTTTTCCTGTTCTGTGGTGTTCTTTGTGGAAGCACAGCACTCCATGAAGGTTATATCATTGCAGGTCAAGTCAGTGCTATGCTGTCTGAAGGCTTGACTTGGCCAATCTTAAATATATCACTTGTAATTAGACATTCTGCTGTGGTGTTTGTGTACAGCTATGTAGCATTACTGACTTCTGTTCACCCCAAAGGTTTGCTGGAGCTCCAGTGCCTTTAAAGGGAGTTATAAGCAAGGTGGTTGTTGCCCCTCTCAAATGTGTGCAGCAGAGCCTACTTCCTAATGACAAAACTTGTCACTTTTTGAAGTTGACCTCTCTCATGTTATTTCAGCTCATTTTTTCCGACTGGCCAAGATCTGACTGAATTCTGATCCTGTGCCTCCAGCCCTTCCTAACTTATTACTGTATGTAAACTTAATAAGCAAAGATTCTGAAGGGTGGAAGAAGTCAGTTGCCTGCTGACTTGGCTCTTGGGTTATATATTCATTGCCAAAGGTGGTGTTCTTATTTTACTTATTTTAGATGGGGTTTTGGGGAGAGAATATTCAGTGATACAGTTAGCTGAAATTACTACTTTATTCTGGCTTTCCAGTGAAAACAGAGTACTTCAGCTTCTACTAATGCTGTTAAGATCAACATCATGTAGGCATTATCAGTACTTTTCTATCTGGTAGTGCAAAGTCATGTTCCTTTTCTCATCAGTACTGTGTGTTGGTGCATTATTCCCCTGTTGTAATAAATACTTGATCATGCACTTATATTCAAATGTTTCTTATCTGAGGACTGGACTCTGACACAAATAGTTGGCCTTGAATCTAACTGCTTTGATAGATTCTAGGAGTTTTTCCATGAGAAAAGCAAGTAGAGTCCTTGGACCAGGCAATGTAACAGCAGTGATGTCACATCTGTTTTACATCTAATCCCTACAAGTATATTAAAAGAGCCATTCCTCACTTGCACTGGTAAAACTGAGATCTGACTTCTCTTTGAAGTCCTTGTGTTATGGTCACATCAAATGCAAATACCCTGAATCAACAGAGCCATAGTGCAGCATCTATTGGAAAGGGACAGAAAAAAGTATTGATGCTACCTTGAAGAATAAAGCAACTTCTGAATATTTATGCAGCTTTCTTGTGAAGGCTACAGTGTTCCACTTCAGGACTGGCCATACTAGGAGAGTGACTGGAGGCTCCCAGCTGCTGTTTCTCTCATTAGCAGTGTCATATACAGGGAACTTCCATGTTATTGCACAATACTTCTCTGAGCAGTTGAATTAACAGAAGAAAGGAATTATACAACTTGAGGGTGGAGGAAAAATGCAGACTATCCAAAGTCAGCATTTTCTCCATTGTTACAGGATCTTGATGTGGCATTTAGTAATTTTTATCCTTCTATTGTTAACATCATTTTCTGTGTTCTTCTGAAGTTAAAAGATAGAATTTCAAAATTCTGAGCTGTGTTAGTCTTAAAACCTGGTTAATCCAACATACTTTCTAATCTCTACATGAAAGAAGAGTTCTAATTGACTACAAGCATTATCTAAAGTCTTTATGCTCAGGTGAGATGTGAATAGTAAGGCTGCCATCTCTTACAGGGAGCAAGCTCACAGGTAGCTGAATCTTTGCTGCCTGTTCTATTACTTTGAACATCAGTGAGAGAATAAGAAAGAAATGGCAGGTATAGCTTAAATATAGGCCCAAATTCAGACTGATTGGAACACTGGTCAAGTATTTCCACTTGTTTGCAAAGCCTACAACAGCAAACTCATCCTGGAGCTGACTTGCAGTGTGAGCTGTGAAAAATAACAGCGCATAGTAATGTAGTTGCTTTTCTGCTTCCATGCATTAGTCAGAGTCCTGCCAATATGCTTGGATTAAGCACTTTCTGCTTTCCCAGGATAGCACCTGCCCCTAAACTTGCTGTTTAAGCTCTCATTTTGGGAGAGAGAAATGCCTGCGTATAGTATACTCTCCCACAATACCCAAAGGTATCTCATTTTACCAATTTGTAGGCTGGTCTCACAGGCAGCTACCAATCACTGTGTAGAAAATGTTGCCTCATGTCTGTGTGTGCCAATGGGCTGACCAAAAAGCTGTGCCTCAGGGGAGGATGCTGGTTTCAGGTGGTAATGGCTCCAGAAAGAATGAGACCAGAGGCTGAATGCGTTCCTGGCCCAACTCCATACCCTTAGCTAGGGTTACACCAGGGGATCTTGGACTAATGAATATAAAATACTCTCCACCATTGTAGATATAAAGACTTTTTAAGGGGAGGGAATAGAAGCTGAGCAAATGAATGAAATGCCTTCTTCCGTGTGTGAATCTGGGCTGTGAGGTAATGTTGGAAAAAGTTTTTGTTTTACTCTAATTGAAACTACTGTGATCAGTGGTCTGACATGGTTATACGTTTTTTTTACCCTTTCTGTCTCTCTTCTCCCACCCATGAAGTCATAAAGTCTCTGTCAAATGAAGCATAATATGGAGACTTGGGATTTGGTTAATGCAAATTATCTTCTGTCTTAACATGCAAGTATGACTTTTTTCTTACTCATCCAAGTCTTTTTCTTCCACTGCAGCTTTTTTATTTCATAATAGTAAATCATACTGACACTGCTTAAGTGTATAGTGCTTTAGTTGTATAGTGATGATTGAGGAAATACCTTTTCATTCAAGAGTCACACTGCTATCTTTGCATTCTTTAGTGTTTTTACTCTTACAATCTCCAGATTGTCAGTTGGTGCTTTAGTACAAACAACTTCAGTTAATTTCTCTTTTCAGCAACTTCTGAAATAATTCACATTCTGAGAACAGCTGGAATAACCTAAGATACAGATTAAAATAAAAATTGAAAGGATGATGTAGAAACAAATATAGTTTGGGTGGAGGAGACTGGAGATTTAAGGCATTTTTCTTCCAAGTGTGAATACTTGTTAAGTGTAATGATGTTGCACACCTTTTGTATATATATCACAGTATATGCACACCATCATTATCCTACATAGTCCTCTGGCACACAGACCAGGAAAACACTTCAAAATTAATAAATGACAACTGGAACTAACACCCAGCAACATCTCTATGTACTTTGTATTTATTGTATGTAGTTAATTTTTTTATAGGTGTCTTCCTAAGTAATATAATTAAGAAGGGAAATAGCTTTGTCCCAGAGGAAAACCTGTAAGAAGGGCGAGGTTTCCTCTTGTGACGCTTTTTCCAAATTCCTTTACAGTAAAGTTGCCAAATTATATGATAGATACAAGAGTTTCAAGTCTGAACCTTTTCTAAGGTTCTCTAGGAGCATGAAGTCCCTGTACTTTCTTCTAAATGGAGAAGAGGACGGGATGCCCCTGTAATGAGGCTGGTAAAATGATTCATTAAAATTATTTTGGTCTAATTGGATTTTCTGAGGTCACATGATAACAAAACTACAGCTGAAGCAGAAGGAATTTTTTGCTCCAGACTTGCAAGTCCCTAACATCAGGCAACTGACTGAGGGCTATTCCCCATAAAAGTAACATTCTGAGTGATAGACATGAGATGTTTCTATAGAAAGGATAATAAAATAAAAATGAGTTGCTGCAGCCACTTCCTCTCCAGTCTTCACTCCTTACTAATATTTAGTTGGAAAAACTTCCTAACATAAGACTGTGTTCAAAGGTAATGTCAGAAAAAGACATTCTGAACTTTCCTTGGTCCCTTAACCCTTTCTCTAGATGCTTGTCCTTCTCTGCTTTTGCAATTTGCTGTTCATTGGAAAAAGGACTCTTTTGAACAAAAAACAATAGGCTGAAATGAAATGCCTGAATCTCCAGAAGTCATTCTTGGCTTCTTTTTAAAGGGATAGAGCTCTGCAGAAATACAGAGTTGCAGTCACTTCAGCTTTGCTCCCTTTACTCTTTCTTTGAACGTTTCAAGGAGAAAGTGTGTATTTGGCTTGTATCTGAAATGGAACTAGTGAATAGCTCCATCAGTGTTGATGGGGAAAATTAAAATATATCTTCCTCAGAAATGGTTCTGTATTGTAAGAAAGGCTTTGTTTTGAACCAGGACAAAATGTCAAAAAGCAGGTTTTAAGGTTTGTTTCCCAGTGTGGGATTTTCCGGAAATTCTGCTTCAAGAGACATAGGATTAAATGCTCTTGTTTCTTGTCTGCTTCTGCCTGGCACCAGGCAGAAGCAGACAGGAATGCTCACATTCTCATCATCTTGCTTTTCAAGTCAGTGTGGAGTGTGGGAAGACGGTTAGTTGAGAAGTCAGGGAACAGGACCCCCCTGAAGTCTCAGGTCTTCAGAAGATGCGGTCTAGGAGTAGTAAGTGGCTACTCTGGTTCCCAAGCAGTGCAGGAAACATTGGAATGTGGGAATCTGAGGATCTAAATTGCTGGATGGGCAAGGAGTGAAGGCATCGAGTCCACTGCATAGCCTTCAGACTGGCCAATGGAATAGGGGAAAAAAGCTTGGAAAACTGGTGATATACTTAACCAGAAAACCAAGAACCTCCAGATCCATGGCATCTCCCTGGGAATACTACACAAAAGTGAAGGGGTCTTTAAAACCCTAGTCCAGGATATGTCCAGAGCAACCAGGAGTCCAGAGCATAGATGGGCTGAACTAACAAGTAAGCAGCCAGTTTTCCACAGTGCATGACTGGTTCTGTGGAAGTTTCATGAAGAAATCCAACAGAAAACTGTCTTGATAGAGGGGGAACAAAAAAAAAAAACAACACAACCACTCAGATCTTTTTGCCTTTCCTGAATCAACAAATTCAAGAATTGTAAGGGACTTCAAACTGAAGTGTACATCTCGGATAAGCCCACCACTCTGCCTTTTCACAACGAAAGCCCTGCTGGTCCATACACTACTTTACTACGTAATTTGCCTTCCTTTCCATTAGTGTTTTCATAGATGGCCTGAAATAATGAACTTCCAGTCTGGGAATAGCCTACAGTCACCTGCCCATTTCCATTTTGTATTTAGCAGGAGGAAAAAGAAAAGTTAAGTTTTAATATTTAGTTATTTGAGTTTGATTGTCTTGGTGGCATTTGTATGCTGCAGCGCTGAAAAGCCTATTTTGTTAGCGGTTAATAATCCAATCAAGGAGTGATTTATTCATAGCTTTGGCTATGCCAGAGAGTAGGAAGTGAGAGAATAGTTCATGACCTTCTAGTCTTCTCNAGATGTCAAAGCTGTCCCTGACAGCTTGTTAGAATCATGGGGAAATTGTGGGTCTGGAGCTTCAGTCAGACAAAAAATTTTAATTGGATTTGGGAGGCGGTACTGAAAGGAACAATACTAGAAAAACCTGTTCTTGTCATTGTGGTGGTGATTATGTGGATGGATGAAGTCAGAAGAAGGAGATGCAGAACTTCAGGGAAATTATGTACATGTTTGGCATGACTAGATTTTTCAAGTCCTTCAGATGTGGTGGTACACAGATTTAAAGGTGAACAAATGGAGAGGCTGCATCCTTCTTATGAGCATAGGTCCTGGATTTGGTCTTAGGCATGCTTTATACTGATTATTCAAGCAAGTGGTTTGGAATTGCTGAAAAGCATGTTACTCTTGTGTTAAGAAAATTTTGAAATTGAGTACTGCAATCCATAATGTCACAGATACATATGATATCAACATACGTTGTACTTTAGAGTCTTCTGTTGTGCAGTGTTCATAATCGGAGGATAGCAAGTTATTAATATTCCTTGTAATAGGTTTCAATTGTATGATTGTGGGATTCTAGACTCAGTGTCTGCAGTTTCTTTCTAGTATGGGTGAGACACCATCTACTTTACACTTCACTGAAAAGGAAATTCCATTTTTACAGTTTTTTTGACAACAGGAAGAAAAAAAAAAAAAAAAACATTTTTAAAGTTGCTTGTGAAACTTCCATAAAGCATTGTTATTGTAAAAGCTTTTGCCTACTGTTAGCTGGCACTTATCTTCCTGTTGTAACAATTTTACCATCACTTTCTAGGTTTTGTTCTCTGTGCAGCATGCCCAAAAGGACATTTTGGTCAGAAATGGGAATAAACACTGAAAACCAGACTCTATTTACCGCCTCCTAGTGATGAGATTATTTTAAAGAATTGTTAAAATAAAATGCTTCATGCTTTTCTAGTTTTTCTGTGAAAAATGAAACTTAACCTAGAAGAATTTGTTCCGTTACTTGGTATTTACCCCTTTTTTGGCTGAGAATCTAGTTATTTCCACTAAACGATTGCTATCTGAGAAGTCGATCTATGACTTCAGGCCTCATCAAGGCCTTACTTCTGTCCTATAGAGTGACATACAGCGGAGAGTGTGTGGGTGGTCTGCCTGAGTCCATGGGCTTCAGCCAAGGAGTGCTGCACATTGTGTGGTTTCCTATGCAAAAATAAATGTGCATTTTTTTAAACATGGATCATTTTACTGTCAGTGAGCATGCATACACTGCTGTAATGGAGGATGCTGTACCTGTATGTGAGATGGCTGTTTCTGAAGAAAGGAGCCATTCAAAAAGAGCTCTGTTCTTTCCTCTCAATCAACAGTAACAGGAAGGACTGCACTCTTTGACACGTTCTGGGACACTGCTGAACTCTGTCCCTGCCTACTTCGGAGTTTTGCTCTCCTTTCAATCTTGTGAGAAAGCTGTACAGGAAGATTGAGTTTAGTAATGTTTCCTTTAGACAGGAAAAAGAATGAGGGAGCAATGTACTATCACGAGTGAGCAGATTTCCATACAGAAGAGGCAGAGTTAATTTCTGCCTGGAGCAGGAGCAAAGGTACTGAAACTGAAGTTCATAAATTCATTTATTCAATACAATATCATAACAAAAAATTAAGCCAGAGGTAAGGTCATACTGCCAGTGATTCTCAGTGGACTATGGCTCATTAGTTATTTTACATTGCTTAGCAGAGTATATTTACATCTAGAGAAAGCCAGCTAATTCACTGAGTCCTTTCTCTCTGTACAGACATCTCAGTATTCTTGCCCATGTGCCCATGTGTTTGCTCTCCATGTGCTGTCTACAGAACTGAGCACATATGCTTACTCTGAGAAAAAAACAAAATTATTGGGATCCATTCCAAATAAATTGGCACTCGTGGGCTATTTCAGACCAGACCAGAAAATATTTCATCATCATTCACCCTACTTTTTCTAAATTTTTATGAGGCTAGAGATTGGAATCATGTAACTGAGGGCCAGGCCTCTTAGAAATGCCACATTTAAAGAATACAGTAGAAATTTTGTGGCTCTTCCAAGCACTCTATTGCAACACAGATTAAAATGACCTTTCCAAAAGGTCTTCCCATGTACATCTTTCCCCAAGTACTTCGCTGCCACTGATAAAGAGCACATATTTTGCCCTTCTGTCAGACAACCACTGGTGGAGCATAGCTGGAAAGTTCTTCATCAGCATGTGGCCTTAGGAATGGCATTCTGGATGCACTGAAAAGGTGGCAAAAGACCAGCATAGCTCATGAGAGATTAGGTGGGCTTCACCAGCAGGTATATACTTCCAATCTGGCATGGGCCAGGGATGCTCTGGCAATGCACCTACCTGTGTGCAATGCTCTGGGGTCTGAATGACCCTTCCTTAGGTGATGTGCAAGTTAATAAATTACTGACACAGATAAATATGTGAGTAATTTCTGACTTCAAGTCTGTCTATATTCTTACTGTAGGAACTAGCCATGACATTTAATAGCATGATCTGTAGTTAAGTGTTGCATTTATAATAGCAACAGAAGTAGGCGAATAAGTAGAAAAACCCAAACTGATGTTGTCCTAGTGTTTCATGGCTTTCAGGAAATTTTGAGTTTGATTTAAGAAGATATACTTGTTCTCCCCTATTGATTTTCCAATGTTATTACTTTCAGATGCAGTAAGTTTTTTTTCTTTAGCAGGGGAATGATCCAATGGGACAAAAACCATTCCAGGATTTAGTTTTACCCAAATCAGTGGTTGGTATTATTTCCATTATAGAGTTCAAAGTATACAAATCACCAGCTTAAAACTATTGCTTAAAACTTCATTCCAGGCACACTAAATAGTACATTCACTTTACTAAAGACATTTCCTCAGCAGCATAGGCATATGGTCTTGACTTGGTCTCCCATTTCCATCAAACTCTTTGAATAAATCCTTCCACAGTGAATTTCATAGGCAAGGAGCCAAATAAGTAAGTGAATGACTTGTTGGCAAATTTGAGTGTGCTGAATGGTAAATGACTTTAGATCTAAACTTCATACATATTTTCAGATCTTTTACAAGAGATTTTTATGTAAACTGGAAGGAGAATTAAGAATGCTGCGTTCTCCCCCTGTCTGTGCACATATGCTCATACAGACACACACACATTGGCATTTCCAGGATTTCAAATCCACATTTCAGCCAGTGAAAGTTCAGGGAGGCCCAGTTCATTGCTTTAGAAAGAATAACATGATATACCACTGAGCTCACGTTTAATACGTGCAAATTCTTATCACAAAAACATGGTTTTGTTTTATCTGAAACATCAAAGTTGTCCATACATGGCTTCCTCACATTTCAGGGATGATGAAAATGCAGCTGTTGTTAAGGCTGCTTAGGAAAGGGCCTGCTTGCTTGGCCCCATAACCCATCTCTCTCCCACCTGGCAGGTATATGAATCACTGAAGATTGGCCTCCTCACCTAGACTGAAATAAAAAAAATTGGAAACCAAGTTGGAACAATAAATTTTTTCCCNTTTTTTCCTTCAGCTTAATGCATTGCTGACAGCAGAGTTTTGCATCCTTATTAGAAAAAAATATACAGAATGAAACTGGTGACGTTGAACTCCAGGTTGCATCCATGACCTAAGAAGCTGGATTAAATAACAGTATCTTCCTATGTTGATGCACCTTTGGAAATGTTTTCTCTTTTCCATTCTATTTTGCATGCTGTTTTTCTCCTGATTTGTTATTCCTTTGTGAGATAATAGATTAAGGATGTGACAAGAATCACTTCCTTCAGTTTGTGCAAAACAAAGGAAATAATGCTGGTGCTTCAGCCATAGGCTCTTCAATTCTGCATCCCTTTTCTATCACAGCTACTTCCTGAAGGATTTCTTTATCCTTCTTTGTGAGGACTCCTCTCCTTTCTTGCCAATTTCCCTCTATCTTGAGCCTTTTTTCTGCAAATTCCTGACAGCTCTCCTTGGCCACTAATCTTTATTTTTTTTTGGAAAGGGATCGATTGTGGCAGGGAATCTCCAGAAGTTTTTTGTCAGCTCTCTCTGCCATGGCAGTTCCTTACAGATCTGGACCAGGATGAGTGTTGACTACTGCTTTCCATCAAAATGGAGATGCTTGGAGGCAAGAGCAACACAGTTGGTACAGGGGTCCAGGCAGGTTCTTTAGACTGTCTAGGGAATGGCAGGGGACAGAGTGTAGGGAAGGAAGGTTGTCTCCAGGATGGAAATGACAACAGCCAGGATATGATAAACTTGCTACTAGAGAGCACAGAAAGCTACTGAAATTGCTAGCCAGGAGGGAGAAACATATCAAACCTTCTCAAAGGTTGGAGTAACTGCCTGCATGGTGGCAGAAGAGTCCTGGTGGAGGAGTATTAACTATATGTTTGAGTATGTGAATAGATAGTATGAGACTGATAAACTGAATCACCTGCTGTTGCTTCTGTCCAATGTTTGGGTAAAAAACTAAATTTCTGTGAATTTCATATCTGCCAGTATGAATAGTGAATACTTGTACTTGTTAGACATCTTTTCTGATTCACAGATGGGTTTTAGCAGGAATAATTAAGCTTTAAATGAAGATCAGATTCTTTGGTAGCCTGTTGCTGACTAACAAGGGAGAATTAGGAGTGCTACAAAATAATAAAAAAAAAAAGTTCACAAAAGTATTTTTATAATACTTACCAGTTAGCGATTATGGTATTGACACTTACAAATCATGGTCTTATACTATTAGTATCATACTATAATACTAACTCTGGTATTATTAATCTTCCTGTTCTTATACATTTAAGTTACCTGTCTTCCAAATGCTCTAGAGAATGCCAAGTCCTTTACCTGTCTTTGCTGTGACAGCTTGCTTCCTTCACAGAGGTGTGAATGGAGGGTCAGAGCATTTTCATTTGCATAGCAAATCCATAGCAGAGGCTGGGGAGAATCTGAGAGTTTTGTTCGGCCAGCAATTAAAAAATCCAGTGCTCCACAGCTGCTGATATAGCTCTTCCTGAGACAGATCTAGGCCACATATGAGTTCCTTATAAAGCAAATCTTTTATTGTTCCTGCCTCCAATCAACTACGGCTATAAACAGGACTCATTGCGCAGTTTCTCAGAGATGAGCCTAGCATGGCTGCAGCTGTTAATAAAACTGAGTAACAGTAAACATCTGATTGTCTAAGAAGCACTAAAATTGCAAAGACATGCTGGAACATTAGTGTGTATTCTGGGATCAGATCTGAATTCAGAGCTAACTCAGGTGGACAGAAACAAAGATCTGGGTTTTGTCCCTGGCAGCAAAAGCAAGGCTGCAGGTGAGGCAGCAGATCAATTTGTCCAGAACTTTCCCGTTCACTGGGTAAAGTCTGGAGGTCCTCTTTTCAGAGCAAAATGTTCAAGTGCTGAGACGAAGTCATGCATTAAGTGTAGACATATAATTGGCAGGCCACAGTGACTTGCTGGCCAGGTCAGATATGTATACTAGCCTGCACAGTGATCAGGCTGCTGACAACCTGTGGAAAAAAAGCAAGTTGCACTATGAAGAAGAGGGCTTGCTTTCCAGGTCCTGAGGAGAGGGCTGGAGTTTGCCAAAGCATTCAGAAATCTTAGAAACAGCCAAAGTGAGATGGACATAAGTTCTTTATCTAAGACATTTTAACTTGGCAGACAAGTTCTTAGCTCCTAAAATAAAGAAATGCTGTCTTTGTTCATGCAGGGTATGGTATCTGCAGCCAAAAATCAAAGGTAATGTTGCCTGTCATGCTGCCCAGCTCTGTGTGGCTGCCAGATCCTTCCCAGAGCCCAGGTCCTGGCACAGGCCAAACACCAGGGCTGCAGGTATTCAGCATTACTGGAGGCAATGGTGAGGGTGAAGGTGCCATCCACGTGAGTTTCCAGGTGCTGATTTTGTAGAGAAAAGGGCAATTCTGATCAAGGAGTGGAAGAATGGGAGGGGAGCTTAGATTATGAATCCAAAGGGACACAAGGAGGGCCTGAAGTGTCAGTGAAGGCAGAGAAAAGCTGGTTTGTAAAGAACAGAGTGGTCACGTGGAGAAGGGCCTCCTTATGATGTACATGACAGGTAAACAGTTTTTTTTTTAAAAAAAAAATATTGGTTTTTGAGAGCAAGTCAGGCTTACATTTGGTTAGTATCACAAATGAAGAAGAATTGCACTTACTGGCTAATTAACATAGAGGCTGACAGTTATGCAAGCCTTTGACCAAGTCTATATGAGCTATATAGATGTCCTCAGTACATATGCACAACTAATCTTGTGACTGAAAGAAGCTGGCATCGGTTTTCTTTGTAGTTGAATGGGACCATTCCAGGGTAGAACGGAGCTGCTCAAGGGAAAAGATTTCAGGGACCTAACCAGTATGTTTCTCCTTTACTGTGGTAATTGTCACCCTCAGCAATGTGCCTTGCCAAGGTCCTTCTGAAATATGTCAGTTTACATTGTGGAGAAACTTCTCCCTGTTATTTGTCACTTTTTGGTCATGATTACTACACTGTTCTTGTTAGTTTCTTCACCACAGTGTTTGAAGCGCTTCCAGATATGACACCTTTGAAGCTCAGTACTGTCAGCATCCATGCTCATGTATTCCCACTGAACAGTTTGTAGTTTCCTCACTGGGATGTAGTGGCTGTTGGTTAGTGGGTTTCTGTTACACGCTTTTAAGACGCTTCCCTTCTCTTTGGAAATTTTCTTACTGTTCTGAGGCATCTTTGCTCAGTTCTTTCTGATGCTGATAGTCAATTGAAAATGAACTCAGCCTTAACAAGGAGGATTTTATTTTACGGTTTTCCTTTTGTGGCTGAAGGCAGAGGCTGACCTCAACAGCTGAGTGCTATATAGAGTAGTGTGTCTTTCACATATAACAAAAAAAAAGATATAGAATTAGAAACCTTAAATATGAATAGTTAGTGGATGCTCTTGGGTGAATCATGCTATGTAAGACAACAGGAGATCAGGCTGGAAAAAAAAAAAGCAGCACAAATGTTATTTAAGATTTTATTGTTACATTTAAAAATACTAAGGGAAAGCAAACAAAATTTGTCCGAGGTCCTGATCCTCAAAGCTGTGTTTCCTATCAGCTTTAGACTAAATAAGGATTTCAGATTTGAAAGGAACTCATCCTCTCTCTTATAAAGTTGTCAATGAAGCCACTTCAACCAGACAAACATAGAAGTTAGTAGTGCAAGAAATAAAACTTAACTTTTTCCATTCCTTGAAGTGGTAGGTGTATCCTTAATATTGCAAAAAATAGCAAAGCACACTTCCTGATGGATTAACATCGCTGCATCCTACACAGCTCCTCTATGGGATGAACTGAGTATTGCTGAGCAGGAGGGTAATTTGAAAGCAAGTAGCTTGGATTTCATAAGATGTTTGAGGTTACTACAAGGCTGTATTCCACTACCAAAAAGAAAAAATCTGGCTGAGAAACATGGTGCAGTGGCAAATGCAGGATGTAAAAATAAATTTTAAGTTGTAAATGTAAGATGAGAAATTATTCAAAGGCAATACATTTTTATAGTACTTTTGTACCACCAGATACAGAAAACTTGTCTGGAAATCCTAAATCTGAGAATCTTTGGTCTCCTGATACTAATTTTAAATAGGTCTTTGAAAACTGAGGACATCTCACAGAATTTAAGAGTGCAAATATTCTGCCAATATTTAAGAGCACTATGCTCTGCTCACATGAGAAATACTTAATCTGAATTAGTTCCTTGATAAAATAAAAGAAATTAATACGAATATGAAATGATTAAACAATAGAGCTTTAAGTCATGACAGTGTACGTAGTACATGGAAAATTGTTAAACAAAAGTTAGATAGCTCCTTGATGAGGTTTCTAGCAGCTGATAGAGCTGAAACAAGCAGTGTGTTAAGATTTTTATAAAGCAACTTGTTAATTTTGAATACAGTGGCATAGTTAGCACTATACTATAGCAGAACATGGTAAAAGGATTTAGGATTGTATGTAAGATGAATATTACAATATACAATGAAGTATTGTCATCAGAGAATCTTTATCAAAAAAATTTTTCAATTGGTGCTCAAAATGAGCTACTGGAGGGCTGTCAGTCTTCAAAACATCCATAACATGAAGCAGGAAAAAAAACGGAATAGATAAAATTTACTGGGGAGCAAACTTGGCAGCTGGAGAAAAGGGTCATAGCTGATGATGAACTTGCAGTACGGTACTAGGACACAGCTGGAGAGACCTCGGGAGTGGTAAAATGATTTCAATTTGAACATGTCAGACATTAATGAGTCAGTGCTGCTGTCAATTAGTCTCTAATTTTTCATGTTTCTTGATGACATAATGTCAAAAAGAGTACCAGAAATGATTCACATTGAGGTATTTAAACTGTTTCAACAACTTCTATTAAAAAAAAAAGAAAGATGGGACTTGAATGCTCTATTTGAATACCTTCATGTCTGGGGAGGAGAAAGTACTAAATGCTTCTCTTCTGCATGCATGAAAACATCAAAAGAGTCTATGACCACATTGTTTTAACACTATGTGAGGAAAACTGTTAAGTGAAGTAGTAAGTTCTTCATCTCATGAAATCACCAAATCGAGTGACTTTCTGTTAAAACTGGGAGTGAATCAAGTGGCAAGAGCAGGAGAAAAGGACCTCCTCTGCGACTGAGCTATTCACTTCCCACATGACCTATAAATTATACCTAGTCATGTGGCTCTAGTACACTGCTTGGGCATATTGCTTCACTTGGATCCCTCCTAGGAGGTAGTGAATGGTGGAAAAATATTAAAATAATGACTTCTTACTTATTCCTCATTCTTCTGTGAACATAATAAAAGAGCTAGATTATAAGCAAGGTTTCAAACAAGAAGTCTTATGTCTGCTCCCATATCCATGGCTCTCTTACTGTTGGTTTGCATTAATGGCATGAGATTGTATTTGAGAAGACAAGGATCTCGGTGCTAATGACTTTTTGTAACCAAGCTAAACTCCACTTCTGCCAAAGTAACCACAGCAGCTAAGTAAGGCAATGGAATTGAGTCACCTGCATCCATTTTAGCATTTTTTTTAATTCAGAAAGAGACCACTGACACTGTTCACAACTCTGCAGAAGGTCAAAAACCCAGAAGTCCTCATCTGAGTCTGAAAGGTTGGTGTGTTTTTTTTTTTTTTTTTNAAGCTTGGAAAACTGGTGATATACTTAACCAGAAAACCAAGAACCTCCAGATCCATGGCATCTCCCTGGGAATACTACACAAAAGTGAAGGGGTCTTTAAAACCCTAGTCCAGGATATGTCCAGAGCAACCAGGAGTCCAGAGCATAGATGGGCTGAACTAACAAGTAAGCAGCCAGTTTTCCACAGTGCATGACTGGTTCTGTGGAAGTTTCATGAAGAAATCCAACAGAAAACTGTCTTGATAGAGGGGGAACAAAAAAAAAAAAACAACACAACCACTCAGATCTTTTTGCCTTTCCTGAATCAACAAATTCAAGAATTGTAAGGGACTTCAAACTGAAGTGTACATCTCGGATAAGCCCACCACTCTGCCTTTTCACAACGAAAGCCCTGCTGGTCCATACACTACTTTACTACGTAATTTGCCTTCCTTTCCATTAGTGTTTTCATAGATGGCCTGAAATAATGAACTTCCAGTCTGGGAATAGCCTACAGTCACCTGCCCATTTCCATTTTGTATTTAGCAGGAGGAAAAAGAAAAGTTAAGTTTTAATATTTAGTTATTTGAGTTTGATTGTCTTGGTGGCATTTGTATGCTGCAGCGCTGAAAAGCCTATTTTGTTAGCGGTTAATAATCCAATCAAGGAGTGATTTATTCATAGCTTTGGCTATGCCAGAGAGTAGGAAGTGAGAGAATAGTTCATGACCTTCTAGTCTTCTTTCACTTGTTTTCTGTCTAGAATTAGAGAACTTTTTTTTTTAAAAAAATCAAATTATGGAGTAAAACATTTATTTTTTTTAACAAAGTAATAATGAAATGAGTAAGGGTCTACTAAAGTGGCTATCAAATCTAATTTGGTATATGAAATACCAGACCTGATAATAGCATTTTAAGCTTCCTAGTGCACAGATTTTCTATTTCTAATTGTCTACAGAATGTACATATAAATATAGTTATCAATATTTTCAAGCAACAGACATTGAAAGCAGAGATACCCCTGTAATGTGAATTTTGATACCATACAAATGCAGAGGTGAAAAGAGTTAAAATTCTTGGGTCTGCTGAACTCACTGTGATCCCCCTGCTACTGAAACCTTGCCACTTAATCACAATAAATCTGTGCAGCAGGCACCTTGCATGCTTTGTGGTGGTCTTGGTGAAAAACATAGCCATGTTTATAACTCTGCTGTGTGAAATTCAGTACAGACACATTCAGTTGCTGCACAAGTTTCAGGACTTCTGTGGTATAAATATTGTGGAAAAACTAGAATGGAACAAAATATATACATGGATTAGGGTAGCACCAGAATGCTGTGGCTCTCTTTTCTCCCTCCAACTTCCATTCCTCTCTCGCTCATCCTATGCAGTGTCTGAGGTCCAGACAGCAAAATTATTCAAATATTTTGACTGAACTTTAGTAAAGGTCAGTCATACTGACTGGTCAGGCTGGCTGACCACACTGTGCCTGAACTCTAAAGGCATCATGCTGCACAGCAGTCAGAGCTGGTGTGTCACATGAGATGTGCCCTGAAGTACTGACAAAACAACACTGATCAGCACACTGACCAGAGTTGCCATCTGCATGTTCTTGTGTTTGCTCCTTGCTGGAGCAGTGTGGTTCTTGTCCTTTGCTTGGGAGAATAAACTTTTTTGAGATTGTTTTTAAAAGCTCATGTGAAAAGACTCTTAATTTTTTTTCTATGGCGTTCTTTTTGAAAATTTAAGTATGAAATGCCAAAAAAGCAATCATACGTAAAATAAGGTCATCTCCATTCCAAAAGTGAATGGTAATAATGAAGTTCACTTAACACATGAGAAATGGTACTGATTAGTTTAGCCACTTGGCTTGAAATGTAGGCTCTATGGTGCTTGCTATGCAAACAATGCTCAGATGATCCACCAAAAAAAAGTAATGGCTGTATATAATAGCAAAGATTAAATGCTTATTCTCCATGATCACATAACATATGGCTTTGTGTTAGAACATACACAGTCCCAAAAGACATTATGTGAACATAAAAGATTGTTGACTCATGATTCTCCTGTTTACGTTCTCTGGCAACCTCTGTTCAAGAACAGAGATGCACATACACAAATATGAGGATCCTAATGGGCCTTTTTCTTTTTTTTTTTTTTCCTTCAGCTTAATGCATTGCTGACAGCAGAGTTTTGCATCCTTATTAGAAAAAAATATACAGAATGAAACTGGTGACGTTGAACTCCAGGTTGCATCCATGACCTAAGAAGCTGGATTAAATAACAGTATCTTCCTATGTTGANCCCCCACCAAGTTCCTGAACACATGAGAATGAAACAAATGGAGGAAACACAAATAAGCAATTGGGAATAGAATTAATTGACATCCTGAGGTAAATATCAAACCTTTTAAAAAAATAAATCAAACCATTCAGTTGAACGGTAACGAATAACAGGATTTAACTCAACTAACACCCCAACAATAACAGCAGCATCTTTCATAGATTCTAGGCAAGCAAAGTTCAAGCCAACAAAATACTTTCCAGTTTATAAAAGTTTTTAAAACTGCCAGGGGATATGTCCTGGCCTTCCCAGCAATGGAGCAAGAGTGAGCTCCAGCAAATCACATGGAAAAAGCATAAGGGGAGCAGATTTTCCAGGCACTAATTCAGTGCAAAAGGGGGTCTCCCTTCCAATATTAGAGAGCACTGATGTGTTAGTGGTCTCTTTTCTCACATCACTGAGACTTGTTGGATGGATTGCAGGGGGTCTCTTTCCAAATACCATTAAGTCCAAAAAAGGAAAGGTCTCTCTACTCTAGTATCAATCAATTGAGTATTAACAAATGGATATATAGAAGGTCACAGATTTTGCTGTATTTTTTTATGCAGAAGAACATGGGAGTATTTGCTATAAGCACTTATGCACGTAGTGCTTATGGAAAAAATCTGACAGACTTTAATAGAGTGATAGTCTTCCTACAGAATTTAAAAATCAATTTATAGGATTGTATAGAAGGGATATAAATGTTGGGTACAGTTTCTATTGGGCCATTTAAGCTTCACTCTTATTGCATTCCAAAGGATTTTTCCGTACGTGAATGAAGCTGAATATAGTGTAATGGATGCTTCTGCAGTTTACCAACTGAAATAATTCTGAGCAAACTTTGCAAATATAGAAACAGTCTTTAAAAGGTTGTGGTTGCTTCACTTTTATATATTTTGATGAGATTGATTTTTATGTACTAGTTTAGATTCCCTGTAATCCCTTTTCATGAGCTCATTATCCATTTGAAAAAGCCAAACAAATTATAAAAAAAAAAGTGTAATTCTTATGTTTCTTCCTTTTTTTCTAACTTTATTCAGCACCCTTTTGTTTTTGTTCACCTTGAGAACTGGGGAAGACTTGTATAGGATATCTCCTGATAAGGAAACTTATCAATTGAGAGCTTTTCTCCACTACTGTGAGATCTTTTCTCTTCCCAGTACGTATGGAGATGAGACTGGGAGTTCTCAGTGAAATGATTTATTATCTGACATCTGCTTATTGATAACAGCCCAGCAATTTTCTTAGGTTACAAATTAGCAAAGAGAACAATATCACCCCTTTATTATATTGTGAGATACTAGCAAAACCCACTGTTGGAAGAATCCTAGTCTTTCAGTATTTTCCTGGCCCTTTGTGGGAATGCCCGCTCATATTTCTGCTTTGCTGTTGGTAAGGGAACACTCTGAAATTGCTCTGGCATCATTCACATGTATGTTGTGTTGGAAGAGACTGGTGGTTAGTGCTTTCAGCTCTTCTATGGGAATGACACAGATAACAGTTTGTGTAGAAAGCGATGAGGTTACTTTGTATAAGAAACGCTGTTTGGGCTTACAGTAAAGGCGCTGCAAGCACTGATAAGCAGATCTGATTGTCTGTTAGAATTGTTTTCTTAGACTCCAAGCTCATTCTGCAGCATGTTGTCATATATTTCCCTCCAGACTTCTCAAAAGGATTGTGTTCAGAGTCTAGATATGACTTTTGGAATATTAAGCATTCTCATGGCCTCAAATAGTTCTTGAGTGCCTGGTGATGCTGAAGGCTGTCACAACCATCTTGTGAGGGTTTTTCTGGACAGAGAGAGATTGCTAAGACCAGTGAAATGAACTATGCTGGAAAGATTCCTGGCATTGTCTGTGAAAGCTTCTATAAGTAACTGCCTTAGACTGGAGTCTCAAAACTAGATGTGATGAACCCAACCTTAAGGGAGGACATACACTGGATATTGCCACAAGAATTCATCAGGGAGAACTGTCTGTAGAAAAGTTTTGCTTTTCTCATAGTTAAGAAAGTATTATCCTCACTAAGACTGCCCTATATAAAGTTGAATACTCGCTCTTTCATTCACTTTGAATGTGCTCCATATCAAAAAATAACTCTATTTCAGACTTTCCTATCTGACTTAGCACAGTGAGATAATATTTTTATTTTCTCCTGTTATTCTTGTATTTCCTTCTTGACATTTTGGCTACTTAAACATTTAAAAGACCTTTTGTTTACCACTATGATAGCATTTATTTTTAACAGTAGGCTTCCAGCTGTCCAACTCTAATTCAACAACCAGATGCTGAGCACTGCTGCAACAAAATGTGTTTAGCTTCCAGACCATGAACAAGCTAGAATATACTTCACAGTTCAGAACCTTTGAGTGTTTACATCTTAACACTTGTTGTGTCACAGTGCCCTTGCTGCATCTGTTTTCTTTGATTTTTTGTAAGAGCTGGAAGAAAGACTGGGAAATTCCAAGTTAAGTTCTACCGGAAGCTCTCCTCTTTCCACACCCGGATCTATCTGCAGACCAGAATGAATGCAAATGCAATTGCCAATGCAATGTCACGTTCTCTGTGACCTGGGGCTAAGAAGTCAGGAAAGGCTTGCCATACTCATTGAATTCAAAGAATTATTTGCTCTTTTATTAATTTTTTAATTATTCATGAAATAATCAACTCTGGTTTACTTCTCTATATGCCATAGTCTCTCTGAGAAATCATATGCACCAGGAATATGCAGCTACAACTTCTGCAAGGAAATCTTAGAGGGGCATGTTTATGCTTTTCCTTGAAGAATGAGGCAATATTGCTAATACTGGCTGATCTTTCAGAGCACAAAATTACAGGTTCTCAGATGAAAAACATCCTGGACATATGCCACACATTCAAAATCAAAAAATCTTCACAAGATACAAAGCAGATGTGGCTAAAGAAATTAAAGCGGAAGTCATAGATTATTTTCAGTTTGATGTGGGATGCAGTTTATTTTGTTTATTTATCTCAGACGAAAATGCAAAAAGAATTTTGTGTTTTCCAGGAAAGTAAAAAAAAAAAAAAAAAAAAATCAAGCTTCTGCCTCTTGCAACACTTGAAATTCTTCTTCTGTCTTGGGCAATGTGAAAAATAGACCTGATGGAGAATGAAAACATGTCAAAGGCCCTGAGATATTCATCTTCCAGAAAGCTTGTGCAAGGAAGGAAAATTTTCATTGGCATATTTCTTGAAGTGACAACTTCTTAATGCTCCCAGTCAAAACCTGATTTCTATAGCCCCAAATTCAAATACCTACACTATTAGTGTAGGTAACTTAATGCAACCATGGAATTATTGTTGCTGGATAACAGTGTTGTGGGACAAGACTCCATGAATTGGAGATGCTCAACTTACCTTTATTTGAAGTGTCCCAATGACTACAGTTTAAACAAATATGTCAGAAATTTAGTGAGAATAAAACTTCAGAAATTTATGTTCCTTCTTTCCAGTCAGTATGGGCTTGAATGCCTATGCCAAGATTACTCAGAACTGCATAGGGATGGATTTTGACCAACCCAAAAAAAATGAGCCCCACAGTAAATTGTTTCTCCTTTGCAACTGGAAGTCCCAGACTCTTATCTATTTTCTTTTATGCAGGAGAAGATGTTGCCTGCCAAATAGAATAGACTTCCAGCACCTACTTTTTCAGCTTGGAAACCACATCAAGTGTAATTGCTAATTTCTACTCTTTGTATACATGTGTGTGATAGAAGCATCTCTTTGTTTCTTTCTCATCCTCTCTTTTTCTTTCATGATGTAGCCTGACCAACACTGAGAAAAGGGGAAGGGTCAACTCTCTTGACCTGCTTACAACACTTTTCTGAGGGCATCCAAGAATACTGCTAGCCTGCTGAGCTGCCAGGGCACATTGCTGGCTCGTGATCAACTTGGTGTCCACCAGGACAACTAGGTTCTTTTCTGCAGGGCTGTTTTCCAACAGGATATTCTCCCAGCATGTACTTGTACCTGGGAGTGTTCCTTGCAGGTGCAGAAAGCCTGGAAGTGTGATGTGGCATCTATTTTAGACCTGGACAGATAACCAACAGCACCACTTCCTCCTCTAACTTGGCACTCAAATGATTGGAACTGGATTCTGAACTGAGCCCTGGTAAGCCTCAGTTTGTAGGGCTGAGAGCTGAATATCATCCTGGTTGGCTTTGCAAAGCCTCACCATGAGCCTCACAGGGGGCACAGGCACAGCCACAGTGTAATTGACCACAGCATTTGCACGAGCTGAGATGGGCTGTACTTGTCAGTGTTAATCTCTTGGAGAGGGGCTAACTACTTTTGTTCAGACACGAGGCTGAGAAGGCAGCTCTACTGGTTTCTCTTTAGCCTCTTCCAACACTTAAGGTACCTCAGGCAAAGTACAGACCAAGCTTGGTCAGTGGCTAAGACCAGTGATAAAAGTTTCAGTAGGCAAGGTTTTTATGAAAAATAGACATGCAAAAAAAAACCTGCTACTAGATCTTTTTACTCATCCTATCCTCATATTGCACATCTCCAAATGAAAAAAAAAAAAACAAAAAAAAAACTGATCACTAAGCAAATAAATAAATGAGTATTTTGTAGGATGAAGGAATTTACAGTCTAAGTGCTGACACCAAGGACATTTAAAATTTGGAAGTAAGAAGAGGTTCAACTGATCTTTGTGATCCAATAATTTTCAGCATGTTTGGGGTGAATGCACTGTGAGCCATGAGCCAGATGTTCTGTATCTGAGAAGCTGCACAAAGCCTAATGGCAAGATATCAGCCTTACAGCACCCAGACTTTCCTTGTATCCTCTGTGGAGCCTTATGAGTCAACTGAAAGATGATGAAAGGGCGCACTTGCCTCCCCTCTGTATTGAAGAGGATATCTTTTTTTCTTTTTTTCCTTAATCTCCAGGACCAGTAAGTTATCCATAACTTGTTTTGTATTTATTTATGTGTTCGATATGTCTCATTTCTGTCTACCAAATATCTGGACCAACACAGCAAGTGATCCAGGGGGGAAAAAAGTCATATAAATAGAAACAAAACACAGCCAAACAGCTATGCTGAGATAAGGAGATTGAGGGAAAGGAGATAGCAATGAGGATTACGGGACACTGGTGTGCTCCCTGTGAACCAGATCCAGTTCTTGTTATTTTGTACCATTTAGGAGCATGCTCGGGAATTGCCTATGGCTAATGGAATGAGACAAAAGGGAAGATAGAGAGCAATCTCCTTTGGCTGGCCTTTTCTAGGGAGCCTGACACACTTATGACTCAGAGGAACAAATGCACTGAAATCCCCAGCCCAGTCCTTGTTTTGGAGGTTGTGTAACCAACTGGCCACTCTGGTCAATTAGAAACATTTATTTGCTTTATTTGCTTATATCTCAGTAATACCTGAATGATTCTGTTCTGCATTTCTGCATTTGTTTGGACCTTTTTTCTTTTTCTTTTTCTTTTTTTTTTTTTTTCCCATTACATGTATATGCTTAATTTTAAAAGATCTGAAAAATCTGTTATGCTGAGGGAATTCCTATGAGGTATCATGTGGCACCATGGAAGGCTAAAAGTGGGGATCTGATTTTGTCTTATAGTGCCATCATTTGTTGCATAGACTCAGGGGCAGACTTCTTATTTCAGGGCATGTAGAAGAAACTGTTCTTTGGAACTCTTTAGGGGAAAACAGGTCTACCATAGAAATGCTGGTAGCGCTCGATATCTGACAGCCCTTCTCCTGCACGTGGCCAAACTGTGCCATGGTCATTGTTTTATTCCTTGGGGGGAATAAAACAAATCCTTCCTCAGAAGAGTGGGAAATGGAGTCTCAGGGAATTTGCTGTGCTGTTAAAGCTAGAAATGAGTTTCCTTTCTTTCCCTTGACATCTGTAGGTTTTGTAGGTGTTTCCAGCTTGCTTGAGAGATCCCAATCTTTCAAACGAAGAGTGGCCAGAAACAAAGACACTACTTTCTGATGTCCAAGAGCTTTATTTTCATTCTTACTTTATGCTTACTAGTGAGGCACATTTGCAATTGTCTCTAACAAGTAAATGAGAGACATGTTCTCCTGTGGAAGATGAGGCTTACAGATGGAGTAGGAGGCTCTATCCCTTTTCCCTTCTCATTTAGATAGGTACCTGCTCCTCTCCTGGGGCTGTCTACCCTTTGAAGCAGCCAGTGGGACATGAGTGCATGGTCTGTGAGCCCCTGGGCTGACCTGGGGGTCCTACTCGGCCCTTCACCTTGTCTGACCTCCATGGGGGCTTTTTATGTCTCCTCCAGAGGTGCTTGGTGCCTGGTTGGGCTGGGAAGGCTCCCAGGGCAAGGGCTCTCTCTCAGCATAAAGCTTAGCATAGACTGAAGCAAGGTAATGTGGTGAAACAAACAATAAAATGACTCCTAATAAATAGCCGTAACTCCAATTTGTAAAACAACTTTACCATCCCCCACAATCCCCCACCCAACTTCTCTGCAAACATCATAAATACACTCATTGTCACTGCCTTTTGGGGTTTTCAGTGTTCTGGCAACAAAGTGCTCTGAGTCATAAACAGAAACAGATTAATATTAATAGCAAATGTCTATGATTAAGCCATGAGAATTGCCCATCTCTAACAGATACATTCTAAAGATGTGCACAAGTTGGAATTAATTCGATACTGATACTCTGGATTTAGCCTGACTCCCACTTCAATCCTGCAACACAAGACAATAATGTTCCCACTGTAAATTTGACTTGTAGCTGGTTTTAAATACTTTCCCACTCCGGGAAGCAAGAAAGGAAAACCCTGAATCTCACAATAGATTAAACCTTATTGTCTGCATAAGTGAAGAACCATCACTGGATACTTTCAATTAGAAAATGTTAATATCCCAAATTAACTGCAACTCCACACATTACTGAAGACTTATCCTAATGGGTCAATCTAATGTGGCATAACATTGCGAAAGTTTTGTCTAAAACTCTCATGTACTTAGATAAAAAGCATGATTTTAAAAATACTTGAAAGTAATATAAAATGCAGTGAAGCCTCCAGTGAGAAAAAAGCCAGTGAATGCCTCTTATCAAAACCAGAAGTTGTGGTATGGCAAGAAAGTATATGCTTTGCCAGAAATGGTTTTAGATGAAAGATGCATTAGGAAAGGATATTTCTGAGGCTGATGGATGGATCCTGTGCTTCCACTGACCAGAATTTCCAGCCTCAGGTGTTATGTTTTTCTCCAGTATGAAGCCAACATCAGCTGATCCTCTGGCTCTGCCCCACTGTGGGAGGTTCTGGTACTCTGGTATCACAGCTTGCCAGCCCTTCAGTTGTGCTGCTCCAGCTCTCTGGGAATGTTTGGCTGGTGATGACCATTGGCATGATCTCCATCTTCTGAAAGCAAGGAGGTTTGAGAAATGGTGAGCTGGAAACTGGTGCCAGCGACTGGGAGGCAGTTGGGAACAGGAGCTTAAACCATTTTTATCATTGCAGAAAACTGCCCTCATCTGTCAGCTGTTGACAGTACCCAGTACTTCAGAGGAAGCAACAAAGACATATTGAACAAAGGGCAATGGTGAACAATACCACAACTGCATGTCACCTAGGAAATCCTTTCTGCCCTGAGCATCAGCTAGTTTACACCCTGCACCAGCACAACTGGTTATCCTTTCAGATAGTCCTACTAGGAACAGTTGCTCATGGTATCTGGGGAAATGACTTTTGCTTCTCCCTCAAACTTCTCTCCCCATTGTTTTGCCCTCCTTGTCTCCACATCTCTCTAGGTCTCAGGTAGGAGAGGTGCACTCAATGCTGGCCAAAAGCCAACCTGCTGAGCTGTCAGCATGCTCCTCTTGCCTCATCTTTGTAGCCAGAAGGGACTGAACTCTGACCAGGGACTGCTGATGCGTTAAACAGAAAAAGAGAAAGTCCCAGATGTGGGATCCTCCTACCTCAGAAGCTTTGGCTGTTCAGCTGATTTAATCTTGTAGCTGAAAATATTACTAGCAGTAATAAATTTGTCTGCTGATTTGCCAGTGAGAATTTATTCCCATTTGTCACGAGATGTAAAAGAATGGGGAAAGGCTACAGTCTTAAAACAAAATTCTTCACCAGAGAGCTGCATAAATTGCAGCGTACCAGTCATGGGAGAAGAATGCTTGTAGTCATCTACTGCAGGTGTAGCTAGAAACGCCTAGAAGGCCAGAAAGGATTCAAACAGGCAGACACACGCATGTGCGCACAAACACCAAAATGGTTGTGTTGGGTCAGATTCTTATCCGATCAGTATTGGATACTGACATGGAGCGTCTCCTTTACACATCGCATTTCTGCACAAGTGAGGTCAAATTTGGTTCTTACATCTGGCACTCAGAAGAGCTCAGTGAGACCAAACCTCAGGAAGAGTTGTCTGTGGCAAGGAAAGGACAAACAGCCAGACCCTTACGCATGCTAACTGGTAGCATTTCCTTCTCAAGTAGTTTGTAAAGGCGCTCACTGAATTGTTTGTTTTTTTGTGCATAACAGTGTATCTCCCCTTGCTTCTCTGAGAGTAGGAGTAGCCCTGGTTCCCCACAGCTGTAACAATCTTGAAAATTTAAATCCACATGGAACAAACATGTAAATTGTGCTTTCCCAAGAAGGTGTGTTCTACAAAATTCTATAAAAACAGGTCTCTCTGTGTAATAAACTGCGGATCTGTGGTTACCTCTGCAACTCCAGCCTGGTGGACTTGACCTGTTCCAACAGTACAAGATAGGACAACCAATATTTTTAAAGAGTAAAAAAATCTGTTCTTCTTTGTTTCTTTCTTTCAAATTACTTACATTAAAGGTCAACTGTGAGGAATAATGAATTGCAGATCGATGGAAGAATTATCTCATCACCCTAAGAACAAGAAGGGGGAATATTTCCCCCGTGAAGCACTGCATTGGAGTGCTGCATTTCAGTGACCAGTGTCCCAAATTTTACAATCTCAGCTTTGCTCAATGAACAGATAATTAAATCATCTGCGTTGTCATCGTTTTCCCAGCTACTGTCCTTACAGTTGAACTCATAGGTTTAGAGGATTAAGTAAATATACCTGAATGTTTTTTTAAAAAAGTCACTTAAATTATTTATCTGCAAATAAAATGTGATGGAATTTGGAGGTTTTCCATTTGTTTGACATTGTTTAATGTTTACTGTTTGATTCCCTCAAACAGTTTAACATTCAGAAGACCAAGTTCTGGCTTGTGCTCCAGGTTTTTGCTTTCCACGATTTCATGAGATTATTCCTCATACCAGACACAGATATAAATACAGGTAAGAACAGATTTAGGTGCAGGCACAGATATTTAGATACAGACACAGATACAGACAAAGATATGGTGTTTTATGATGATGTATCAGTACTTAATCCTTCATCTTCAAATGCTACAGTATAGTCTACTACTGCTTAGGGTACAAGGTTAGTTAGTTTTGATGGTGACACACTGTGGGAGATAGGAAAGATAGATGGTTCCAAGAGCAATCTGGAAATCTTCAGAGAAAGCCCAGCATGGTGCTTCCACTTCTCTATACCAAAGGCATAAGCTGTGCCTGTTTCTTCCACCTCACCAAAGAAATGACCAGACTGATATGGCTTAGTGTTTAATATGGAAAAGTTGTAACTCTTTTGTCTTTTTATTGCCATCCAAAAAATACCCACCGTGATCATACCCATAAAAGAAGGCCAGTGGTCTAAGGCAAAGCCTCTGACATGTGACCTAATTTATTCTGATCAGACTCTTTCCCTACTTACCTGTTCTAGCACACAGGTTCTACACCACAGTTGGGCCACAACAGAGACTGCTTGTGCTCAACTCTTACTTAGCAAACCACTGAAATAGTGCTCAAAAAGCACCATGAGAGGATGGAAATGATGTGCTTTTGAAGCTTCTACCTGAGCACAATCAAAATATAACCTCATGAAGCCAGAGAAAGGAATCCTGCTGCATTTCAGCTGGCTGCTTAGGATGATGCAGATGCTGGTGCATTTCTGAGGAAAAGAATCTGTGCAATGGACGCTGTTCAGTCAGGGATACATTCTGGGTGCACTGAAACAGGCTATGAATACTCTCTGCTATAGTGATACAACAGCATATATGAAACCTGATGAATGATTTTGGACAAGTGACATTATAATCACAGGTTGTCATTGCTGTGTTCATACCATATGAATGTCTTTTCTATCACTTGTCTCAATTGTCTCATTAGTTTAGGTTTCTCAGAAGGTCTGGGATTACTTGTGACATGTTGATTTCTAAAAGGCCATTAATAACCACAATAAATAATAAAAAAAAGAGAGGCCTCAGCATGTTGAAAATTTTGCTTTAAAACAAGTTTATTGCATTCAGAATTCATTCACAATGTGAAGTAAAGTGAACGTACTCTTGTATTAACCAAATTGTGAAGCGTGTGTGCTAAAATCAATTCTATTAAGTTATTCTTCACTGAGGTACAAAGTGCTCCCTGCTAGGCTTCACAAAGCAAATGATAGCTCTTTCTTATGTAAGAAGACAAGAAAGCTATTGTCATATCTGAAGCTGGAATAATAACAATTACTTGTTGCTGTAGGAATGTCAAAGAGCTTGCCTGGTTATGTCTACTTGGCATAGAACACCTTTGTTTATGCCAGGCCCCAATAAATGACTGAACTCATGTCTTTCAATTGAACATTTTGCACACTAGAGTTTTCCTAGGACAATATAAATTTTCCAGAAGATAGTAATGTGATACTAAGAGACAATTCAGTATTAAAAAAGATTACTGTCTGTCTGGACTTGTTTTCTTTTTAATATAGTCTACGAAATTCTAGCACCAACGTTTTCACCCACTAACCTCTGAGACTTTGACTCCTTATGCAACAGGTGATCTTATCAAAAAGTTTCGTGATTATTAATGTGAATAGCTTATTAAACTCATATTCAGCTTTTTTGTTTTATTTTAAAATACATATCAAGATGGCTTATCTCTGCCCCTTCCCTCTCCACTACTTCAGCACGTAACCCATTGCAAAACAAGCCTTTAGTGGTGTTTTGAATTTGCAAAAATGCTGTTTATCTTCTTAGTGCCAAACAGTGGTTTTATGAATCTTGGAATTCATGGGACTTCTTACTCTTACAGTAGCACTGGAGCCTCATTATGAACACATCTCTGCAGTTATGCAAGAATGTTTTCATTGGTGGTGCATCAGAATCAGTTTTGTCTGACAATTTCACTCCTAATGGGCTTGTTTCTGAGCAAATATCTGCATCTATGTGCTTATGTGCTTACGAAGACAGGGGATATACTTAGCGTTTGGATACCAGGCCTGTGTTCCCACTGGAGTTGATAACTTTGTCAATCACTATTCCACAACTGGAAAAAACTTTTAAAAAGTATCCCTGGTGTTTGCTGATTTTGAGGTACTCCCAGGTGAGGGTATGGCACCCTCATAAAGATTCACGGCTATTTCTAGAACCCATGCCATGTATTTTAAACTGTCCAACCGTTTACTGGTTCACTTCCTTTTAGCAGATTCACACTTCTGCAAAACCCCCAAAGTTGTTACTTTATGTGGTTAGTCAACTCTGAGGACTGTAGCCTGTTCCTGGTAGTAGGCAAACCTCTTCAGCTGTAGGTTTTGACACTCGATGGTTTGTAAGCTTGCTTGTGGACAGCTTGTGATGGTTAAAGCTTTAGACTGCCACCTGCTTTGCAATCCCGCTGGACGCTGAACATAAATTTGATGTTTAGAGGAAGCAACATTGGTGGCCATCTCACATTTCTTCCTGGTAGTCTGACAAAGATCTCAAGAAAGGCATAACCTGGGCAAATTGCTAGGTGACTTTGACTCAGATATTTTCAAGTGTTGGTGCCAAGAACATGACACCCCTAAACTTATACATGAGCAGGGTAAAAACTCTTATGCTGGCTGTACATTTTGCCAATAGTTCCTTAGTAGCTCTCCATTCCTGTGACAGTCAGGACTACAGGAAATTTCCTTGCAAGGATGAAATCAGCAAAACTGTACTTTGGGGTAGGAGGGATAGGGGTGATGCTTAAAGCAAATGCAAGGAAAGTATCCTTTCCCTGCTATGATTTTCCCTTAAGTGGAAGCAGATGTGTGAGTAAAGACTGTACAATTTATATTTTGCAAACATGAATTTTACACTGAACCTTCCATTAAAAAGCAGAGAGGCTCTGATGGTTTAGATACTAAGGAAAAAAAAAATGCTTTTTAGTTTCAGTGGCCATTCATGTCTGGGAAGCGTTATTCCAGAGCCTCACAGAGAGGCTTCAGCCACTACCTGCCACTTCAGCACAGAAAGAGATCTAACAGCTACTTCAGCTTCCTTCCTGCATCCTTCTTCTAAACAAAGCAGCCAGTCCTTATAGTCCTCCCTGTGCTGCTCATCACCCTCTCCTACTTCCTCCCCGTCCTCTCCCACTGTAACGAAGCTTTTCTTTCTTCTTAGAATTGCTCAAGTTGGAAAAGACCTTCCAGATCATCAAGTCCAACTGCAAAGGGCTTGACTCCAGTTTGTGTTTCCCCTTCTCACTGGTTTATGACTATGCAAAATAGTGACTTTCTTGTAAGAAGTTTGGATATGAAACATATTGAGTGAGATGCCTCAGATGTGCTGAGGGTGGTTTGAAGGCTAGGGTCTTTGCAACAGGGTGGAGGCGTTGCTGGGGCACTCCAACACTCCCTGTGCTGCTACAGAGAGTCAGTCTGAACTAGTCAAACATAAAAGGATGTTATCGCAAGCTGTGACTCCTCTCCACCTCTGAAAATAGACACTCAACAGCTGTTTTAAAGAAATTACTGTATTTTATTTCTAAAAAGTCTTGGTTTAGCAGCTGCAAATAAGTAGTATCTCAGTGACCCTGATTCCTGACTCTCTGGTAAAACAAACACATGTAGTATCTCTTTTTTTGGCTAGTTGTGAATAACAAATTAATGATAGTTTGTGAATACAAACCCTCAATGTATTTTGGAGAAACAAAATAGACATTAAGTGGGGAAATATGGTAACTGAATCCATCTCTTCACATTTATATATTATGGAAATAAACATTTTATGGGATAAATCAGTGGGATATCAGGGGTCTGCAAGATACTAGCTGGGACTCTCAGTATGGGTAGTGGGGAGAGAGGAATATCCAAGGAACCAGCGAATCTTCACTCTTGCATAAACCTAGCTGTCGCATTTGAATATTTGTGTTGGTGGTGAATTATTTTTAACTCTAAGGATTTAAGTGTGACTTTGCATTGCAATAGCAAGGTCTACTGCCTGCTGGTTTCACACTATACAGTTAGATGATACATCAACTGCAATGACTTTGCAAGCCTTGGGGAGTCCACTGACAGATCTCTAGTGCTCCATGGGAAGGGTTTATTGGGAAAATCAGAAGGAAGCTGGGTGAGCTCATGCATTACAAATGAACAGTGGTCCTCATCCTTGTGTGGTGTAGGGGCAGCTATGTCAACCATGGCTCTCTCAGGGGCCACAGCCTACCCAAGCAGGCCTCTTGGCCATTTGAGACTGATGATCTCATTTCTCCTTTCTGAGTTTTGCTCATTTCCTCAGGCCTCAACTCTCTGTAGCCAGATCTCTGGAGTGTTTTACTGTGCTAGAATACTTTTCAAATGTCTCTATTCCCCTAAACCAAAATCGCCCAATTATCCTAGGAAGAAAGCCTTTGTAAACAAGCCCATCAAGCTGAATCTATGATACAGAGGAATGCTTCTCAAGTACGATGGATGCACATACCCTTAGGTAGAATAAACTTCTATATTATTAAGCTTGTGTTTCAAATGAGGGGGTTAGCATTCATTCCTAGCCACTAAATAATTTGGTTTCCGGAAGCTTCTCTGGAATAGGACACAGTAATTCTAGTAGCTGTATATTATGTAATGTAAATACTGAAAAGCCAGCCATGCAGTATGGAAAATACCCCATGAGTTTATTGTGGCTTTTCTCTCTTTCACTTTTTTCTCCCCTTTTTGCTACTTAGAAGTACACTAAATTCCTACCCTTACTGAACTAAAACAGTGAGTGACTGCGGTATTCTTTCAGGTGCTTAAAGATATAGTTAAGGGCTTTAAGAGGTTGCTTTCTGCTTCCTCAGTGCAGCCACTGCTTCACATTTCTGTCCAAGCAAAACGGAAAATATAGCACAGACTATTCTGAAATCTTACAAAGATTTTTTTCCCCCCAGTAGCTGTAGTTTTATTAAAAGATCAGTTTACATGCAGTTCCATTTATTAGTACTTTGACTCCTAGCCTCATAAAACTTCATGAAAACTCACAGCAAATCAGACCACAGGGACATCTACCTTCTGAAAAGGTAGAGCTGTGCTTGAGCATGTAGAAATTGGTTAGCAACACATGAGAAAGCCAGTAATCGCCATTGTTCAAACTGATGGTTTTCCTGGAGTATATATGCCCTCCATGCTGGTTTTATGGTATAGCCCTGAGTGACAATTCAGTGTGGAAATTCTTAACAATGTCATTTATGGCTTCATGTCTTCACCTTTCTGCAGACTCTGTTCTTAGATCTCCAGCCTGACACCCTCAAATCAAGAAGCACACATTAAGCTCCACCTGAGAAAAGGCTAGATGTGTTTCCCCTGGGCATACTGGGAAAGGAAAGAAAGTCCAGCTCTGTGGCATCATTCAGCTGCCTTAGCCATGAGCTCATCTCCTGCCTCATTCTTTCTGTCCTGCTTGCAGAATGGCAGGCACAGTCTTCTACAGATAAGTCTCTTACTGCACCCTCTTGTCTTCTCTTTAACTCAAATGTGTATTCATTTAAAGTCATACAGTGAACCGGGGTGTACAGGCAACTCTATCTGACAGTCGCTAATTTTGGAGAGTTCAGAGCTGGAATTCTAATCCTGTAAGAATTGTGTATGCATGTACTTTGCAGATATACATTACATTTCCTAGGTCTTTAAAAAAACAAACTTCAGATAAGAATACGGATGCCTACATAGTCATCATTTTGCACCTACCTCTGACACTTACTATGCCCTATGCCCAACAGACTCCCACGAGTACCCATTCCATCCCAATCCTTGCTTACTCCCAGCTTCACAGTGCTGCTGCTGCTGTTCCTGTTCCCTGTCACAGCAGTCCAGCTCAGCCACAGAGGATTTATAAGTTTTCACTGCCTACTTTTGTCTCCCATTGATTCACTACACTGCCTATCCCTATTCTTTCCAGTCTTATTCTCCTTTCATTAGGTTCTGCTAATTTCACTGTGATCTTCTTCCCGTCTCCCTAAGCAGACCTATGTAACTTGGTCCTCTCACCCGTCTTCTCTGTGTTCTCAGGTCCTCTTCTACAACACCACTGCTCCTCTTGTTCCATTCTCTTTGCTACCTCAGATTCCCATTCCCCAGCTGATACTTTGCCCTCTTCCCACCTCCCTGCATGAGTCTCTGTTATTTTCTTCATCCACTCAATGTCCATCTCCTTTCCTTGTGCACATCACCCCCAGCGTGAAAGATCACACTTCCACATAGCCTAACTTTGCCTTTTTGAGTTTTGTTGAAGGGCGGGGATACCGTCTACACCCATTTAATATGTTGCAGACTTGTGAAGGTACAATCCAGTTTCAGCAGTGATACCCTTGATAAACTGGGAAACTGTCCTGGAGTCAAGACTTGGGCCTCATATCAGGAGGAAGGGGCTCATCTGGCTGGACTCTGAATAAAAAAGACTCGAGGAGAGATGTTTATGTGGGAAGGGAATAATGAGCCTTAGCAAAAAACTGAAAAGCTTTGTCAGAATGATTTATGAGTCCATGCTCAGTGAGGAAGTTCTGTTAAAATGTGTCTGCCTCACTAGATGGCACTGCAGAACAGTTTGGCAGCAGTTTGCGGGTGCTTCGAAAGGGAGAAAGATTGAGGGATGTTTTAAGTGTGATGAGGCAGCATCACGTTTAATCCATAAAAGGGGTCTGGGTGAAGCATGAGCAGCTTAAACCATTTCTCTGTACAGCTGAATACGTGTCTGGGAGCAGCCAATGTGTTTGCGTCCTCTCTGCTTGAAATTTGAAAGGGAATATTCTGAAAGGTTTTCCAACTTCAGGACAATCATGAAACAGGACAAACTGAAGCACTGAGTATTTCGGGCCAAGAAGGAAAGGAGCTAAGTGACCTGACTCTGTATTCTGGCTGCAGGAAATAATAGTCATGTTCTTACAAGCCTTATTAGATGCCCTATAATTCCTGAGTTTCTTCTCCTGGTGAGTGTCATGGGTCCAAGGACTTTCCTCAGATTTTGATCGTGAAGCTAGGGATGAAACTGCACTGGAAAGGTGAGAGCTGGGGAGAATATAGCTGAGCAGACTGAGATGGTGTTATCGAATAGAAAGATCCATCCTCTAGGGCTAAAAGGAACCACAAAGAACTTTCAGTGCCAAACACCCAACTGAGGAGGCTGGGTTTGCAGCATCTGTGTGGATCTGGAACAGCTGATAAAACCATCAAGACACCCCAGGATCCAAGGAGAGGATCAATGGAGTCCATGAAAAGAGCTTAATTATTTTTTTCCTCATCATCCTTCTTCCGTTTACAGACCGAGGCATGAGCGTCAGCTCCCCCCTTGATTGTTTGATCCAAGCCTGTGGGTCTGTTAGAGTGCTGCAGAGCAGCCACACAATGCTGTGATATAACAAAACCTCCTGCTTCCTTTGGCAGGGTCACATTTTGGCCATTCTCAGTTATAAACATACAGACCACTGTATAAAGCAACCTCTAAGGGTGATTTGGGGGAGATCATTTTGTGGCCTAAGAATATGAGGTGACCTGCATCAATGGAGCCTGTGAGTCTGGCTGTTTTCAGGAGATTTCATTAGCAATAGAAACCAGGTGAGGATTGCCCTGGAAAAAAGAACTTTCCATGTCCTGTGTTTTTCTGCTGCTCAGGATTCCTCACATAGCAGCTCTGCTTAGGGACCCTCTCAGATGTCCTGTCTAGCAGACAGTGCCCTGGAGGAAGGAAGACAGTAAATTAAGTTTGCCTATTGCTGCAGTAAAGCTAACAGCAGCTTTTTTTTTCTTCTTCTTTTTTCTTTTTATTTCAGAAAGGAAGGGACAGTTGATTTACCATACTTCATTTCAATTCTGGTCTCACTGAAGCACTAGGAGCTAGATACTTCATATGGCCTTTACATTTAATAATGCCATGAAGCCTTTCCCCACGGACTGTGTGCCATGTTACCTGGCTTAGGGCACTTCTACACTTCCACTTCTACACCTAGCCTTCTTTCTATCTAAGTAGGCACTGTATCTTCAGGGGAAGGCTCCTTGCTTCTCTGCCTCTGGTTTAGCAGCTGAATGCAGAAGGAAGTCTTACTGTTGGGCTGTTTGTTGGCCACTGACAAGCACTGTCTGGGCTGTGTGTGGTCGGTGTGCTGCCGTGGGAGCCCAAGGGCAGAAAGAAGCAGTACCAGGCATGTGCTGCTCTGCTGTAGATCCCTGCTTTCTGACCTCCAGTCACAAACATTCTAATGTTCTTCCTTTCCCTGGGTTAAGTTTCCCAAAAATGATGTTCTAAAACTCTTGAGCTGCAAATGAGCCCATATCGGTTTGCTTTCTTGCCCTTTTGTCTTTTGGAATTTAAATATTAACTACATAAATTCTTGAGCTTTTCTCTGCAGCTATAGGGGTGAGAAGTTTTGTGGGAAAATAAAATTCATATCATTCCTGTCTGTAAAGCTTGAAATAAAACATCAACATTCATGAAATGCAAGAATAGTTCCCTGACAAAGGCTGAGAGTTGGTGAAGTTGCTTGCTTGTTAGAAGCAGAAGCAGCATGTGGCTGCTTTCCTTGGGGAGCAATAAAGTTGCCCTCTGCTTCCTGGTGCCCACCAAGCTGAGTAGGGAGGTTGGTACCAGAAGCTGTGTAAGTTGTCTAATGTTAAGACATGGCTACATGTCATGTCTGCAATGGCTGCTTTGTCTTGGGACCCAAGACACTGCTGATCCAGCTGACTGTGGATGGGGAGTAGAAGCCTGAGAAAATGAACAGTTGTAGGAGAATCACAGTCATGTGGATAGGGCTGCTTTGGAGTTATTTATTGATTTATTTTTGTTGATGAAATTCATTAAGTTAAGCCAAAATGGTTAATTTATGAGCTTTATGTATATATTTTTTTTTACCCAGGACTCATACATTTTCCAATATTATTTGATGTAATCTCACCACTACAAAATAGTAGAACATTTTGGAGGGATTGCAGATTGATTTCACATTGAGGGAGAAATCAATCTATCAGTGCTCTTATTTTAACTGATATGGCTAGTGTTATTTGAATTACGTGCTCCTATTCTTGATGAGACTCAATCAACACACAGATCAAGCCCCTGCTACACGCACCTGAGCTAGAACATGGTTGACTGATTTCCAAAGCATAGCTCCATCTGATTGGAAATATTGCTGTTTCAGATACATTTTCATGATCACTGGATGAATAGAATGCATTGCAAAAATAGCAACACTGCAGTATGACCTCAAATATTGAACAACAACTGTGCATTAACAACCTATAAGAACATGAAAGAACACTAGAGGTAACTTGGTCAAAATAGTAGGTAATTTGTTCTTTAAAGTTTAGTTACATGCGACTGGAGAGCTGGCATCTTTACTCAGGTGAAATAATACTTTCATCTTTGACAAATCCCATTGAGATCAAAGAACAAGGGGCCATTTCAACAAGTACACTTGGAGTTTAGGATTTCAGCATGGTCTTTAACCAAAACATTAAATCACACTGTGCTGTCTTTACTCACACATAGTACTATAAGTTTAAATGACAGTCACAGGTTGTAAGATGCACCTCACTGTTTGCTTGCTTCCAAAACACTGAAGAACATCACCATCACTGTGATTGAGTGTTGTATACAACTTGTGTAGTCAAGTATGAAGGAAAGGAGGAAACAGAGCGTGTGATCTAAAGGGAGATGTCTTGTAAAGGGTTGGGGTCAGAGGTTTATTGGCAGTGCAGGCAGTGTCTTGTAGTGGTATTCAGATGATCAAGTATAGACAATTACCTCTGAGCTAATCACCCTAGCCTTCTTCAACAGATAGTTGAGGAAAATAGGCATGTCTAGAGTGTGGCTCATCTCCACCTGATCTAGGAGCCTAACGTACGATCATAAAATCATAGAATCATAGAATGGCCTGGGTTGAAAAGGACCACAATGATCATCCAGTTTCAACCCCCCTGCTATGCGCAGGGTCGCCAACCACTAGACTGATGTTTGGCTTATTTCTCTCCATCATCTAGGACCGTGCTGAGGAGAGAAGATAAATGTGCAAATCTGTCAAGCTCCACTTGCTCTTAGATATGCTAGAGATTATCATTACCAACTTAAAGGCCTGCGGAAGACTTTGTCAATGTTTTTGAAGGACTTCAAAGATTCAGGTGGTGCTTTTAAAAACAGACTTCACTCCCTCTAGTGATGATAGAGATGACTTCAATGTCAAAAGCATTTCCTTTGTCTGGTTTTCATACTCTAACAGGTGGAAGCTACTTTACCACACCAAATGTGATAGTGGAAGGATGATTGTCTACAGGATTTGATTTTCATCGCCTAGTGTACAAATGATGAGTGTTGGCATGTGGTTGTATTAGTTACAGAAGTTGCTGAAAGAAATTTCATATCCTCCAGGGTCTTTGAAGTTCATGTATATTGGAAATTCACAGTCCTTCTATAGTGTTTGTAGCTGATTTCATGGGGTCAGTCATTTGTAACCCAGTCAGGGCCTCAGTGGAAGACAGTGGACTTGTAGGTACTATGCTGAACCAGTTGAGGACTGGCAAAGACACATCAGACTTTGGTTTTTTAATCCCTGCAAAACAATTCAAGACAGCTGCTAGGATGCTCTATCTCTAAGTATAGTGCTAAGGTAGACTATGCTTTCTATAGTAACTTGTGTAGAATGCCAGGAATTCAGAGCTTCTGAAGGAACATTATTGTTTCCTTCTTTCACAGTGCCAAAATTTTGCTGGGCATATATCATACTGTTTCAAGATTAATGAGGTTCATGCCAGATGTGCCTTAGTGGAGTAATTCCAAGTTATTTCTCAGAGGTGAAATGGATATTTTAACCATTGGAATAAAAGCCTATTGAAAAGCCAGTTCAGTACGGAGCAGTTCAGGTGTCCAACCTTTATTACCAAATAAAGGTAACTTTGGAAGAAGAAAGCCCTGGGTCAGCTGACTAACATCCATTGTTGGGAGATGTCATGTTTTTATACCAAAAAGTCACAAAGTACTCAGGACAAATGTTAGAATTAAAAAAGTGGGCTTCTTCACAGATACTTGAATGTAACTGCTTCTGCTATAGATGAAATAAATTATTTACTATGGCTCTTATTCACTATATTTCTGTAGTAGTGAAATAAATATATGTGGTCTGACACAGGCTGTGGGCTCTCCTCTGTTCTCCTTTCTTACTAGTCAAGTTTTCTCTTTCTTTATAGAGAATAAGAGTGTCACTACCCAGGCTGACACTGGTCTGCTCAGCTTAATAGCTGCAGGGACCTGGCACAGCTCAGGACTCACATGTCTGTAGGTTGGGAGTATAGCCCTACATACCAGTGGTTCCTGGTACTTCTGCAGATGTGCTCCTGAAGTTTTCTGATATAAGTAGAGGCCCTGTCTTTTAATGCAATGTAGTGTAAGCCTGTGAACAGAAATGCATTTTTTAAATTACTTTTTGGGTACCTATCACAAAAAGTATGCAGAAATCGTCTAAAACCAGAACCATATTTTTGTTTACAAACTAGAGGAAATAAACATGCTGTGCTGTGGATCAGAAACAAAGGGAAGCAGTTCTTGTGGGGTGACAGCTGATGCTTCCACAGCTATGAATCTTTCCTTTCTTGCTGCCTTTCGGGGAGTTCAGGTTTCAGCATAAGCGTGAGACCTGATCTAAGGTGATGGGCCAGCGTACAAAAGATTCTCTCCCAAATGTGTTGAGTATGAAGATGCTGCCATTCATATTGCTCACACTGCGTGTGTGCAGTTTACATCCAGCTGTGGTTACATATACCTGCACAGATCTAGTGACAGGTTTGCTTCTTAGTGAATAACTCAGACTGCATCTGTATAAAGGCAATCATTTGTTGCTTGATTTTTTTTTTTTTTCAAATGTTCTGAAGTATTCTTTCAGGTCTAGTTTGTCAGCCTCTGGGGATGTGTTTGATTTGCTCCCAGTAATCAGAAAGCATAGCTGAGAGAGAAATTCACACAGGTGACAGTTGGCAATAGACTCAACTGTACTGCAATGCACAGGCTGCAAATAGGAGAAGACAGACCCTTTTACTCTACTGCAGCAAAAGAAACTGGGCAGACGGTCTCAGAGCCTATGTGTCAAGTATTGCATTCTATTTGTTATGCTGTGGTCAGGAGGAGACTTGTTTTTGCTTATGAGATCACTATGTCAACAGGACAAGGAGGCAGTGAAATGCAAAACAAAATTCCCAGTCCTGGGAATCTTATCACTTAGCTAACAAGCCAGACAGCGCAGAGTCCCCAGAAGGGGAAGCAGCTATACTGGCAGAAAAGTTCCAGAGTTCTTACATACCATTTGTATTTTCAAATGTAAATAGGCTGCAAAAGAATGAAAGCAAATCAGCTCCACCGCTGGGACTGGCTTTCTAGCACGAACTCTCGCCCATGCTGTCTGCATCCAGCAGCCGTCGTTCAGCTGCAGCGCTTTCGAGCAGGACTAGCAGAAATCACCCTTTGTACCCAGGGACCCCAAGCCAAGGCTCCGCCTCCTAAGCTCTCCTCTGTGAGAAGCTCAGCTCTGCTCTCTGCAGTGGCAGGGAAGCCTGCTCTGAAAAGCAGCGATTCACTTTGGTAGCACGTTCCTACTACACAAAAACAAAACCCCAGACAGCAGTTTTAATTTTCCCAAATAGCAAATGCTCTGGAGCACTTGTCTTGGAAAGGAGTCTCTGCTTTTTCACCCAGCCTGTCATCCCTATGGAGCCTGTGCTCTTCACTAAGCTCCTGGGGCTGTCTTTGCCCCCAACACTGGGGCATGTCACTGACTCCACTGATCTAATTAGAGATGTGCTGGTAAGATAAGTCCAACTTTCCTTCTTCCAGCTAAAGCCAAATAGCAAAAAAAATATTTTCAGCATAATTCAGCTTGCTGTATACCTGTGTCAATGCCAGAAGAATTGGGTCCAAAGGTCATCAGAACCTCAGGATGAATTTAACTAAGATTGCTTTTGGTTTGTGCCCTTCCAGGGAGCTGAGCAGCAGTTCTGTGCAGGACACTGCTGCTGTCTGTCCCACCATTTCACTCTGCTCTGTCCCCCACCCCTCCTCCCCACCGGCAGGAGAGCAGAGCTGGCAGGCAGCGGGGTGCAGGTGACAGCTGGAGGGACATGGTGGAAGAACCTCCCAGTCACACAGGTCACACCAGTAGGGTGGAGGGAGCCAGACGAGAGGAAATTCCTTGTGCCGCTTCCAGCACTCGCAACACGCACCTCTGCAGGAATGGGGCAGAGTCAGACCCTCGGTAAATCGGCTCCTCGGGGATGAAAGGTGCAATATAAGCGAGACGGCAAGCCCTCAAAAGATTGTTGCTCTCTTTTTCCCCTTCCCTTGATCCTTTGTGGATTTGGCTGGTTGGGTCTGCACTGTTACTGTGTCAGGATTCGGAGACCAAGCAGCAATGAATTTCTCACTGCTACTACTCCAGCCCTAATAGCAAACAGCTGAGTGAAGAATGAGGGCCCGGCTGAAAAACAAACAGAGCTTTCCCTCCCCTCGCTTCGGCTGTTGCTGGAGCAGGAGTAGCTCCAGTGTTATTGTAAGCCCCTGGTGTTAGATGCCAATTCTGGGGCTGTAAGTGAGGTTATATTTAGCCTGCCGCCGCTCTATTGTTGGGAATGGCCCAGACTATACTGCCTTTTTCTGAATAGGTAGAGCCCAAACTTCCAGCCAGGAACAGTCAAATTTGTTTTAAAGGTAGTTTCCCACATCTCATTTTACTCAACAGAAAAAAAAAAATCAAGCAGCACAAAGAAAAAAAGCAGACTTTGATGGAAAGTGTATTTGTATTATTTTTGACTTTTTTTCCCCCCTAATAAGTGGTGGCTTTCTGAAGAGGTGAAAGCAACTTTATTTTATTTTTTTAAACAGTGAAATGTTTTAGCAAGACTTACCTTATTTGAACAGAGTGACAGTTGGCAGATTTGCTTCTATCTCCCGGCCTCTTAGACTTCTATGGCTGCTATAGAGCAGCTGAAGTTATGCCAGTCTTTCCATTATAACATTCCCTCTCTCTTCTTATTTTCAGGGCTTTCAAACTTGGCTGTAAATATTTGCTCCAGGCTAAAATCTTGGCACCCAAAGTCCCAGCCCAGGTGTGACTTCTTAAAATCACTATGGGCCAAAACCTGAAATTAGTTTCTACTTAGTCTTCAGCCACTGGCGTACAGCTGTATGCTCACTTAAGGAGAGCATTACGCGAGAAATTATGGAGTACAGATTAAAGGAAGAGTGCTTTTTCTTAAGGGATAACTAACTAGAATAAATGTACATATATTAGTGAGATATGTGTCTGTTGAACTGAGGCTGTAAACCCAAGTTTTCTAAGGGGCTGATGGACATGTCATTTACTTACTTCCCAGTAGACCTCATGATCAGGCTGGGAAGCTCTACACAAAGTGAATGGTTCACCCTGAATTTTCCACAACTCTGGCAAAATGCAGGAGGAAGGCTGGCCAGCGGCTAGGTTTCTCCCAAGTGCCTCCCTAGGGTTGGTCTGGGCTTACAGTTGTGTTTTGTAGCTCACCCCACCCTGGGGGCTCTCACAGAGCAGTGTGTCCCTGCTATCCTTACACCATCCCCCAGCACCAAAGCAGGGGTTCCTCTTTCAGGCAGAGGTCACAGGCCTGGAGTGAGCACAGCTGAACTCAGCTATGCCTGAGAGCATAACACCTGCCCATTTCAAGGGGTCTCTGGATGTCTGTGGAGAGGAAAGAAAGCAGAACCAGTAGGCTATGTCTCTAAAGGGAATCAGTCAGCTCATGCAGGATGTACACAACTCCAGTCCCAGCAGGAGAAAGACTTTTACTGCTGCTGTTCAAGACAGCACAGTAAGTTTTCTTGACCTGTACATGCAAAGACTGAGTCCTCATAGTCAACCAAGAGAGCAGCAGTCCTGTGTCTGTCGGTCCTTTTAATCATCCAGGAGTCATTCCAAAGGGAGCCTGATCTGGTCCACTGAAGGTGCTCTGAATCCTAAGACCGGAAGTTAGACCTAGACTGCACATATGTTCAGGAAAAGACTCCATAGAAGGCAAACAACACCAAGAGAAATCATACTGACAATTCCATACCAGTTTTCTACATTTCCTGTGCCTCTGTGCTGATAACATTTGGCTCTAATTAGCATGAAGTGTCACCAAAAACACCACAGTCTAGTTTGTGCTGCAAGACTTCTTTGCAAAAAAAGACAGGTCTGTCTGACAAGGGATGTGGAGAAGTGGCAAGGAGAGAATAATGCAGGCAGCTTATCCTTCCAAAGGGAAGGAAAAGGAAGGGAAGTACCAACTAGCTCTCTCACCCCAAGCATCCCTCCTTCTTAAGAAACATTTTCAAATCTAAGATCTTAGACTTCATAAGGATAGCTGCCCCACTGGCCCAGTCTTACATTGACCTACAAAGACCTTTGGTGCTGTATCGGTGTTAAATGGCATAAGATCATAAGAACGGATGTACTGATTCTAAGCAAAATCTTGTCAGTATCCTGTATTGTGTCTCTAACATCAGAAGCAGACGTACTGCAAAGAATATGAAAAATGAAGGTATCCATAGTTCCCCTGAATTCTTCTAGCTCAAAACATTTTGTGACTTACTAACTTCTTCAGCTGGAGATGGAGCATTTGTATTCAATCAACCTTGATAGCTCTCTCTTTCAAGAATTTATTTGATCACCTTTGAACTTATGTAAACTTTGTACCAATCTGCAGAAAACAGTCCACAATATGATTAAATTGCACAAAAAGAAAAAAAAATCCTTTGTATGGGGAACCTCCTGTGCCTCCCTGCTTACTGCCCTGCTCCAAGGCTTTACAGAGCACCATGGCATGTGTCCTTACAGCCAGCAGGGCTGCAGCTAAGCAACTGGGGAGCTATTGCAAACCTCAGCCTGAATTGCTGGGGCAAAATGCTGGACTGTATGGATGTCAGAACTGATGAGGAGGTGTTTGGAAGGCTCAGAGCCCATTTCTGCTTAAATTGGTAAACTTCCATCCATCTTTTCAGGGAGCTTTTGAAGGAACATTACATATGATAGGTTTAACTAAAGCAGAGAAAGCTTGTGTTGTGGTACAGTGGTCAAAAATATTTCAAAATAACTAAGTGGCACTTCCAAAAATACTCCTGCTTTAAGAGAAAGGAAAAAGCCAGAGGTATAATTACAAGGGAGTGATGGACAGCTGGGCTCTTTCTGCTTTTATTCTTCTATTTCACATAATCACTTTGGAATATGTCAGAGGGGCAAGAATTGGTTGCTGTAGCCTAAGAATGCTTTCCAAACATCCTCTCCTGGGGATTATGATTTCAAAGGAAAAAGATTATTTTGCTCTGCTAATCACTGTTGTGGTGATCAAACCTTTGTACTTTAAAGATACTACAATTGGAATCATTCAGAAGAAATTTGGATGGATGTTCTTTAACCTATGTAAACCAAAGCAATGTTTTATATCACCTGCTAACACTTTTCCAAAACGTCATACTTTCCATGGTTGTGTCTTTCTTGCAAGGAAAAAGAAATCTCTTTCTCCACCCGCATTGCTACCACATACACCAGCTGACATCAGAAAGCAGCTGTTTCTAGTTTTGGTGAAAAATAGAATTAAAAAAAAAAAGTCTAATGTGGTATGCCAAAAAAAAAAAAAAGTATTGCTCCGAATTACACTGAGGTACAAATATTGTTAAAAGGAAAACGTCCTTTTCCAATCAGCTTTCTACAAAACCTTCATACTCAATCACTTTCTATTTATGACTTGATGCTGCTCATTTCCCTGGTTGAGTAAAGGAAAAAGCTGCACCAGAGGAAGGTGAATGGATGTGTTCCTGTCATTTATCTGTATGGCACATAGAACTCCTGCAGAGCCCATGAAAACATAATGCTAACAGGCGTATGCTGAACCTGGCAGACTGCACCGTAGGAGCAGAGAATTAAAAAAATGATTTCAAGTGAATGAAAATCCAAGCTCCTGGCATTCACCTCAGGATTTCTTTTATTCTTTTATTTTCTATCTAAATATTTATGTTGTTTTCTTTTTTTTCTTTTTCTCCAGTGGCATGCAGTTTTGGATAGATTACTCTGTTGACACTTTCTTTTCATGCCTGTGCATTTCTTTTCCTCTTTGAGATTTGCAGTTCCTTTGTGGAAATGTTACATCGGGAATTAATTATTTTTCATGTTCAGCTGGTAATTTCAGAGAATTCTTTTTTTTTCTTGTGGATAACAGTGGAGGTCAGTGGATTGCAGTTCCTTCACTTTGTTCACATCTCCTTTTGCAAGGAGCCAGGATCTCTTCCTCCGAATGACTCTAAATCAAACCATCTGCAATGCTTCACTAATTGGCTGAAGGATGCCATATTTTCCATGGGCCTGCTCTTGGGTACTGATGACATATCAACCACCCTTTCACACACCTTAAATACATACACAACTGGCTTTTATGCATTTAAGCTAATTAATTACTTGATTAATTAATTAAAGAAAAAATACTATTGTATATATAATTGCTTAATTTTCTAAGTAGGAAAAGCACTTCTTGATGAAGCAAAAATCAGTATGGTTAAGAAAGATTTCCAGCTGCACCTTGGTTTTAAGCTATATTTAATGTAAGCTGAGAATGAAAGGATTTACTGATAATGGGACTTGTGTGTCAGTCAGACATGGGTGGAGCATACCATGTGCTAATCTTTAATGTATGCAGACAAAAATGGGATTATTCTCTTTTTTTTGGTACTTTACTTTGTGTAAAGAAACCCTGACAATTTTTGCTTAAATATTAATCTGAAATATTTTAACTGCTTACACCTCTATGTTTGGATATTTATATGGATAGATGGAACAGCTTGGCCTCATAACTTGCTTTCTCTGCACTAATTGTAATAGTTTATATGATAATATAAGGATAATGTAATTTCTAGTGACTTCATTTGACAGTGTTTTGAGGCTTACTGAACAAATGTTACACTTTTCTATCTGTGTTCTATCCAATGAATGAAAAGTCCTGTGCTCTGGGGAAATAACTTCGGGATTTTCTTGTGCATACTAGACAGGTCTGCATCTGTCATTTTGTAATGAATAGATGAAACATAACAAGAAATTCAGAGAATTCAGGATAATCTCAGCCAGAAAGTAATAAATATAGTGAATATTTGAACATACAGAGCATTCATTAAATGCTAATGATACTAATAATGCTTGAAAAACAACTTACAAAGGAACAGAAAATCTCTTGTGAAAGATAGTTCTTTCAGGAAAGGAAACATTCCTTTGGTGGTCACACAGATCTGGTCCCTTGCAAACACACTTAATTCATCATGGTTGACTATCTCTTCTGGAATAGGTTTGGAGAATAGTACGGGTCAGGATGGAGGAGGTAGGGCTCTGCTGCATGCAGGGAAATTTACAATACTCTTGCAAGACTTAGGGCACTTCTGTCTGAAATTTGCAGTTTCATCACATCAAGAACACCTCTAAATCCCTACTGAAAAATAAGTGAAACCCTTTTCCTTCCCTTAGGCTAAGAATTTCACTGTCAGGGTTTGAAGTCAGAAAAGAATAGCTCATCAATTCAACCAGCTCTGAGAGAATATGGAAGCCTGGCCCAACCAATTTCTCCTTTTTTTAATTTTTGTGTGTGAGCAGCTCTGTCTGTGAAACAACATTATTCTGAACATTACTCCTGTATTTCAACAGAAAGAGGGTTTCTTATATGGTCTAGTGGCTGGCAACCCTGCTCGTGGCAGGGGGTTTGAAACCAGATGATCTGTGGAATTGCCATTTATGCATTGGCATAAATCTTTATCTCGCCTGGGGAAATTCTGAAGAATTTTATGTTAGACCTTTAACAATTCTTTGAACAATAGTACCTGGATTAAGCATCATGAGTGAGGACAACTTCAAAATCCTTTCTCTCCATTTCTCTCCCTTACTCATGTTTTCAACATTGGCAACTGTTGCCAAGAGTATTCCAATTATTTCCTCTCCAGGATAAGGATCAGAGCAGGACATTGTATATAAACAAACAAAAAAACGAATTCCCGAAATTCAGGTCCAGTTAGCATCTCACTGCAGCACTGCAGGCAGGACTGTGGCACCTGGCCGTAACTACATCACTGATGAGAATTGTTCTGGGCTCTACAGTTTCATGTCCAGAATGGATCTCGGTGGTTTTGATGTGGAGAAAAAAGGTCTTCTGTGTACTAACAGATGTGAGTAGGAAGTTATCATGTAGCGTAGACTGTTATCAAGCAATTAGAATTACAGTATCTGAAACTTCTAAGCAACTAAAAGTTAGATCAATTCCACTGCTTTTTCCACTTGCATCTCTGGTCTCCCATCTCTTTCAGTTTTTCCTAGTACAGAGAATCACAGAATCACAGAATCGTAGGGGTTGGAAGGGGCCTCCAGAGATCATCGAGTCAAACCCACCTGCCAAAGCAGGTTCCCTACACCAGGTCACACAGGTGGGTGTCCAGGCGGGTATTGAATATCTCCAGAGAAGGAGACTCCACAACCTCCCTGGGCAGCCTGTTCCAGTGCTCCGTCACCCTCACCGTCAAGAAGTTCTTGCGCACATTGGTGCGGAACTTCCTATGCTCTAGTTTCTGGCCATTTCCCAGAGAAAGCAATACACAGAAGCAATAGTCAGATTGATTTTGGATGGTGCCATGTGGGAGCTGTAAGTTGAAATTGTCAAAATGCTGACATAGAAACCTTTTTTTTTTTTAACTTCCCCTTAGGTGAGCATTTCACTTTACTGATTTGTTGTGGAAAAGAGGTCTATTTCTAAGAAGTCTGAGAGCTGATCCTTACCACAGACTTATTTCCGATCCCCAGTGTCATATCACTCCTCAGCTGAGGTAATTGGTGAGATGGTTGTGATTTTGACCTTACCCATTGACAATCCATATTGTTTGAATTTGTTCAGTCGGGTGCTATCTGCTTTTCTATAATCCAAAGACTGCTTCATGTTAAAGCAGTGTATATAAACAGAAATAGATGATTGCCATTACATTGTGTACATAGCTTCTTATCAGTATGAGTCCGTTATGATGGAAATCTCCAGGAAATGTTAACTGTTGAATAGAAAGCAAAAATCTAAATATCTGCTTGCGAGTACAAGCACATACAGCACTTTGGCTGCCTGGCCTGTATTTAAGCCTGATTCAGTGCCAATGAAAGTTAATGGGAATCTTTCCACTGATTTTAATTGGTTATTTAGAGGGCATAGTTGCATTTGCAAAATTGTTTTAGGCCAGAATTATCTCTTTCCTGCAGAGAATAGATAGACACTATAAATAAAATTTCTACTGCATTTCGCACTGCTTTGTATATACATTTCTTCCTAGAGCACTGCATGAGAGAAAAAAAAAGTAAGGAAATTTTTTCCAGTAGAAGCTGTGAGGGTAAAGGTGAAGGCTGTGTTTATTCACACTTAGAATCTGGCAAGATAATTGGAAGAATGTCAGAAAGAGCACAGATCAAAGTTATATTTTTTAAAATTCCTGTCTTACTGGATAGCACATCCCAGGAGAGAAGCGTGTGCAGTAGGAGTTGTTTTAGCACCAGAAAGGATTACCAGCAATATTGTCTATGGCATCTGGTTTCCTTTGGAAGTATTCAATCTAAATGCTCTCCATTCCTTATGTTATGTTTGAGAGCCACAGAATTTACTGCAAGCTGAGCAATTAGGTCTTAAGTATAAGATCATGGTTTATCAAGTTTCACTGTATCACTTTCTGCTGGCCTTGCTCTGAGTCTAATAACTTCTGTTTGGTGAAAGTAGCTTTTAAAAAGATGGAAAGTTTGAAGCTGAAGGCATGAAGAGTTGAGAATTCTTTGGTGCTTTACTCTAGTTATTAAAAACCAGAGCAACTATGGTTTTTATCTCAATTGCACTTGGCTGACCTCAGTCATCAGACATTGTTTTTCTGTCATTTCTTTCTCTCCTACTTTGTATTTTTGTACTTCATATTTTCTCCTCATAAAGAATTTACACCTACTACAAACAAGACACCTGTCAAGTTTCTTTTTGCAAGACAAAGTTATTAAAAATTTCCTGTCTCTCATAATAAATCACTTTTTGTATCCCATAAAACATTTTTGTGATTTTTCTCTGAACTGCCTTTTCTCAGGTCTGACTACAGTATTTAGTTCTCTGTGGACTGAACTACGATCAAATCTTCTGGAAACTCAGCCTACCAACTTTCTGTACATAAGAGCTGTGTTTTAGGATGGGTCCAAGTATAAGAAAGCGTATATTTTTTAAAAATGCTAACCTGGGTTTCTGGGTTTTAACACTGCAAACCCTAGTCTTAAGGAAAAGTGCCAGTAGAAACCTAGGCACACACTTCAGTTGTATTCAGGATTGTGCATGAAAGATGGTACTAGCTGTATAAGTAGCCTTGTTGCTAACGTTCATTTTGTCTCAAGACAGGGGAATAGGACACTTGAACTCCCTTTTAGATGTGTTTTATAAGCCCTCTCCTCTCCTCTCCTTTTCTCCTAAGAATGCTGTCACACTATCTGATTGTTTTTCTTGCCATTCTGCCAATGCTGGCACAGTGTGAGCGCTCCTGCAGTTTGCTGAATTTTCCAAGGAGTACAAGATTGGCCACAAACACTGGCTGGAGTGAAAGGAAGGGAGAAGGAGGCATACGAATTTGCAAATGGAGAATTTTCTGACTAAATATAGTACAAGCAAAATCCTTGCTGAATTAGAGCACTTTGTATAGTGGGAATATCTGCCCTTTCATTAATCTAGATCTGAGCAGTTTCTTGATTATAACCAGATAAATTCAGCACTTGGATCAATCTATCTTCTGGCTATATTGGGTATGTATATGCCTCTATTGGAGAATTGAATCAGATTTTTTTTTTTTTTTTTAAATTAAAACATATAAATAAAATCTGCTGCTCTTACTTATTCAGATGTTCTCATAACACAAAGGGGTGCTTATGAGACAGTTGCAGGTGCTAAGAGCCTTACGCTAGAAACTCAAAACTAGTTAGTTCAACTGCTTCATTTTGGTTTGATTTTATTTTTCTGCTGATGCCAGGCAGAATAGAAAAATTCTAATACTTTGCCATGACAGGTGGATGAAACTTTGTATTTGAAACCAGCTTCGCATGTGCCATAGCTCCAAGAGCTGATGGGCTGGTAGAGTCTGCTGGTTGCCCTTCAACCTACACTTTTTAACCTAAATGGCCACTTCTGCTATCCACTGTACCAGTGTAAATAGGGAGTAACTTCATTACAACAAATTTACATCAGTACAATTGAGAACACAATTCATTTTATCATCAGTTTGCTTCTGATGATACATACAAAAGTGTGGCTTCTTACTGACTTTTACATGACAAATGTTCCAAATTATTCTTCTGAAAATGAAGACTTGCACAGATACTGCCAGCAAGCTGTTTTCTTTCTGCCACTTTTAGTTTGCCAAAGAAACAGTGGGAGAGAGATATTCTCATGACAGCAAATATTTTTAAAATTTAATATCTCTATAATGGTATAATCTACAGGAAAGTAGAAAGAAAAGTCTGTAGCCATATATTAAGTATTGTGTTAGCATCATCCATCAGATTAGGCACATTTAGCTATCGCAGAGTTGTTCTTATTTTTAAATAGTCTACTGGATCCAATTTTCTGATTTACTAGCAGTGCTTTATTTTTGTGTCCAAATTTTCTTCTGTTTTTCTCTTAGAGACAGGAAATTTTTGTTAAAATTTTTCTTCTGAGAATTTACAGGTGAATGCACAATATGTACTTGACAGATCTGCTGGTGTTGAAAGTATATAATTATGTGTACTGTGTGTGAGTGAAATAAAAGCTGAATAGGGACTGCAGGCTAGCACAGCATGTTCAAATAGCAGAAGCTCATTTTACTGGGACATAGATGCCGAAATACGCACTTGCTTATGTGTACATTAGCAGCTGCACACTTTTGTAAAGCAGATGTTCATCAACATGAAAGTGCACAATTCTGTCTGTCTATCAATACATCTAGATCAGGTGAGCACAATTATTTTTTCTTGCAGATATTTTGCAGGTATAATTGAGATTTCTTTAAGATTCATTCTTAAAACAGGAAAAAAAAAAAAAAAAGAAAACCTCAAATCCAGGAAGGTTTGCATCCTGGTTTCTTATTTTGTTAGTTACAGTAAAATGAACTTCTTTTAGATGCTATGAAAGCTTAGAAATATACCTCCTCTTAATGTAAAGCAGTTGTATAATTTGAAATATACAACTAGTTTTCCTTAGCAGTTTTAACACTCTAAAGGATGCCAGTGACTGTACTGACATACAATTTTCTTTATAAAAGGAATGCAAGGAAAGGAAAACAAATGCTAGCTAAAAATACATTCCAATTACAATATAGTCCAGCATTCAAAGTTGTTGAAGTATTTAATGAAGCTGTCAAAAGAAGAGCCCCTTGGAAGCTGAAGGCTTTATGTAAGTATCCAGGCCTTCTCTTAGTCATGAAGTGGAAAGAGACTCAGTTTCCTGCCAGACTTCTTTGCATTTCTGCCTACAGTGTTGGGCTATAAGGCCACAGCCACCTTAGTTTTCCTCTTACCCTGCTTCAAGAATTACCCATTTTGTGGAGCATGATAAAGCTCCTCTTGATGCTTTCTGCTTTGGAAGCCAAGCTGACCCAAAATTTCACCCCCTAAAACCTTTCCATCAGTCTGACTCTTTGGAATGTGTTTTTATAAGCTGCATGATTTTATTCAAGCTTTTCCATGCTTTTTGACATTTTCCTACAGAAAGACAGTACAGGGTGCACTTTGTCACCAAAAATATCTGTCGAAATATCATTTCATGTGAGTGACTAAGAAGATACGCCACCTCTGGAAAAAATAAATCATCAGCCTAGCTTACAGCTGGAGAGAAAAATGTTTGGAGGGAAACTGCCTTTCTGAGTAGAAGTTAAAGACTGTGTGGAGCAAGCCAACTGGAATAGCAGAGGGACCTTGATCCTACTTACTGAGAACTTTCAGTACTTCATCCAAGTCCTCTACTGAACTTTGGATTCAAGCAGAATTATTCCTGCTGTTCCATCACTTCCAAGGGATTCTACTTCCTTGTGATACCAGTTCTTGTCTGCACCTGCACGGGTCTCTCTTTCCTTGTCTGCTTCACTGGCCTCTTGTTTTAAGTGAGTTTAGGTAGCAGGACCTGGGAATGCTCACCCTTTGCAACAGAGCTAAGCAGATGACTGTTCAAAGGACACTTGCTTCTGGGGTTACTGCAGGAACAGTGACTCCGTGTGCTTTCTGTGCTTACATCTGGACAGCTCAGAACCATGTGTTGTGCGCAGATCTTCTGGCCTTGCACTCTTACAATCATGCTTTTTACAAGGGATGAAACTTGAACTGAGTTTTGAACTGAGTTTTGCTCTGAACTCATAGTGGATTTTTTAGTAGCTATATGCAAGTCCTGCAAAACTGTTTAAAGGTGTCTGTTTGGGATGGGCTACATTTTTTATGTTATGTGCCACATTTCGTTGTAAGTTAAAGTGATATCAACCCAAAATGACATCGTTGCTCTGCAGTATTCCATTAAGAAAAAAAGGATGATGGGGGAAGAGTTGTTTAAAAGGCAAAGGCTTTGTTGCTGTTGTTTTTAACAGCAGTATGAGAAAAAACACTTTGTGGCAAAAGTAAGAAATCTAATGCAAGTAATTTAGTACATAATACATATCTTTTTCCCAAATGCCTTTTTTGAGTTTTAGTATTGTGCGTTTTTTTTTGCCTTACTTGCCAGTTAAGATTCATGAATGACTGCGAAGCAGAGATCCTGTATAATGCCGGATTCATTTTTAGCAATAACAATGTTTTCTGCTAATGCACCCAGAAAGGCTGGAACAAAGACCCAAAAGGTAGTCATGGCAGGATGTACTTGGAATGGTTTTCAGGACAAACAGCAGCAGTATCTTCTCCACCAAGTGATATAGGCATATGCATCATAAACTTAAGCCATTGGATTTGAAGTCTTATTGTACAACCCTCTCTGGCCCTCAGGTAAATCCTTCTCAAGTTGCTCTATTCTTGCAGTCCTTGGCTTCATCTCTAGGTTGCTCAAAGCTGTGGTGAAACATTTGTTTCTTATGTACTGTATTGCATTGTACCTATATGTTAACTAGCTTTTATTTACACTCTGTTAAAATTAATTATGCTAAAATTGATTGGTCCTGGTTATACGTATGAATACTCCTAGAGGATATTTTATATCACATGCCTCTGCCATAGTTCCTATAAACACTTGCTGTTTCATTTGTACAAATAACACAGTCATGGAAGCAAAGGGATCATCTTTTCATTTGATGGATCAGCATTCAGCTTCCATTATGGAAAATAGCTTCCAACAAACTTATAAATTTTTTTTAGTCAGTTGGCTCTCTAGCTGTGTGATCTTTCATTCATTTCTATGTCCAATTCAAGTAACAGATGTTGGCTGATAAAGCCTACTCCTTGCTGAAAGTGCAACTCTTTCTTACTGCATTACTGCATCTGAGACTTAGCAATAAAATCAGAGGGATCTAAGAAAGATCCTCAGCTTGTGGAATTTCTTTACCCACTGTTTTGACAGACTATGAATCAGAAAACCTTAAAGGAAAGGTCTGTCATTTGTTGCAGCCTTCTCTGAACAGGAGAGTGGGTGGAACAGCATTTTTGAAAACCACAGTCAGTGATTTATTAAGTTTTGAAAAGTGTACATCTGTTCAAAGCCCACACAGCAAATGCATTTTAATAATAAAGAAACGTCTTCTCAAGTAAAATTACTTCTTGAAGGAATATAGTACACTGTATGTCTTTCTCTTCTACCCTGATTTCCATGCAATTCTAGCACTCTCTAGGTCATCCAGTAATACCACTGAGCTCACATTCCATTTGGAGATAAATTTATTGAGGTTAGAAAAATTGCTAGCATTTTTTGTTTATTTCATATAAACTCAAACTCACCCAAAATGCAGCACAAGGACTGTTTCTTAACGTCACCAGGGAATCCAGGCAGTAATCCTCTGTCACTGCTTTAAATCACTTTGTTTCTTGGTTTTCTTCACCATTTGTGGAAATGAAGCAGCAGATTCTACTTCAGAGTAGCAATGCTGTACAGGAAAAATGGTTAATTTCCCTTTCAGAGATAATGCATGCCCAGGACACAGAGGATAGATTCTACTGGTGACATTTATTGAGCACAGTTCTGTTATACACTCACAAGTACTTTTAAATTCAGTCTTGTGGAATAACATTTTCTTTTTTTAATTTTTTTTCATATCAGATTTATCTAAATTTAATTTAAAATCTCCTTTTAAATAACCAAGAAGGAGAAGGAGAAGGAGAAGGAGGAAAGCATTCTGGATGTGGTGCTCAGGGACATGATTTAGTAGTGGGTTCTTAGAGTTAGGGTAGTATGGTTAGGTTGAGGTTGGACTTGATGATCTTTAAGGTCTTTTCCAACCTGAGCAATTCTAAGATTGAATGATTAAGGAGAAGGAAAAGGAGAAAGAGAGGGGGAAGGAGATGGAGAAGGTGGCGAATCCTTTCTTCTGGAATCCATTTCACAAAGACACATTAAGCAAAGGGAAGAGGCATAGGAATTTTATAGGAAAGCCACAAGATCATCTATTAGTCTACTTTCCTTTGCAATGCACTACAATATATTAAAAACACCTCTGTGAATCTGAAAAGACTGTTGTGTTAACATTTCAAAATGACCCTTCAATGCAAAAGAACCTCTGTTCCTTGAACTTAGAGTTTGTTTTCTTTTTCTGATTGCGTGGGAAAAAAAAAGTTTCTGAATTGAGAGCTATGTTAATGAACTTCTGCAACACTTTCTCTGTTATCCCACAAGAATGAAAGCATATCCTGTTAGACAATTAGGTCAACCAACTGTACCTGTTAACAGTCTGCTAACAGTCAAAAAAATGCTAGTGGAGGACACACTGAGGCTTGTATTTGTGTTTTGTTCTGGTAACACTAGAACAAAACACCAGAAATCCCAGGCAGCCCAAAAAAACAGCATATGGAATGTATGGGTGGGAGGGAATAGCCAGTCTTCTGAGATGAATCTTCATGAAATTACATTTCTTGGAAGAATACCAGGGAATGCTGCAAATAAAACACAGTATATGTTTAAAGATACTGTTGTCTAGACCACTAAGGATTAGGTGTTCCTTCTTATTTGTTCAAACTAATGCTGTCTTTTCTGTAAGATGAAACTCAGTCACCATATATAGACAGTGGCTGTAAAGGAAACAACCCCTCCCCTTGTCATTCATTACTTGAATATATTTTTTTTTAAATGAAAGCACACTGTGCATGCCAGATCTTAACATCGTGAGAGCTTATGTACATTTCTATGTATTTGATTTCCTATAGGCTTCCTGTGCATATTACTTGAAACCATTCATATGGAGGGCATTCATTCTGTTAGACTTCTGAAGCAATGGCTTTCATATTGTGTGGGTTCAGTAATTAATTGAAAAAAGGCTCAGAATAAAAATAATTCTAGAGAAAGTTGTTTTTCTTTGGAGTGATATAGGAAACTTGCATAGGATTCACAAGTCACTGTCTGATATGCACAGATCCATCCAATCTAGTCACTTGAGGCTCAGAGAAAAGATCCGGGTATCATTCTCAAAAACCTAGCCAGGACATGGTAAAGCTGATGTTTTTAGTTCTGCCTCACCTCCCCATCTTGACTGATTAAGTGTATTACTATTTCTTGCCCTGCACCTTGCTTTGAGTCTTTTCATTCCTTTTCCATTTTGTTTCCTGGAATAAAATAGGTCTTTATTTTCTCTTATCTTGTACAAATCTAAGGACTGCTTCCTAAGAAGAACTACCGTTGTCTTGAATGGATGTGCTTTAGGCTAGTCACTATATTATTCTTCTGACACTTCTAATTTTCTGCTAATCACGTTACTACAATTAACCAGGCAGGGATAGAGTTAATTTTCTTCATGGTAGCTCATTTGATGCTATATGTTGGATGTGACAAAAGCAGTGTTGATAACACAATGATATTTAACATATTGCTGAACTATGCTTACACAGTGCCAAGGTCTTTGTCTGTTTCCCACTCTGCCCAGCCAGCAAGGAGAATGAGGATGCACAAGGAGCTGGGAAGGGACACAGCCAGGCCAGCTGAGTCAAAATGTCCAAATTGATGTTCCATGCCACACACACACACAAAAATGGGAAATAGGTGAACACCTGTCTGCTGATGGGAAGTAGAGAATGAATTCCTTATTTTGCTTTGCTTTGCTTGCACATACAGCTTTGGCTTTATTTATTAAACTGTCTTTATCTGGACACAGATCTGGACCCACAGTTTTTCTTGTTTTTACTCTACTAATTCTCTAACCCCATCCCAGTTGAGAGAGGGAGAGCAGCTGTGTGGTGCTTTGCTGTCTATTGGGGTTGAGACACAACACACAAGTAGTTAGGTGACTAATCACTAAAAAAATCTCCAAAACAAAACAAAAAAGAGAAAAAAATATCACGAGGTATATAGCCATGTAGGGAAGGCGCCAGCTGAAAATTGTCACCCCAAGGCTTTACAAAGACCAAAACTAAATAACCAATATCTGAGGAAGGTTTGCAATGCTATATAAGGAATAGTCAGTAATTAAAGCTGCAAAGTAAATGTAATTCCAGCATTCCATCCCAGAGCCTCCAAGTTGATGGTTTCAATAAAATTTGTCAGTTCCTCCATTTTTCCTGCTGACAACACAGAAACTCTGACCTTCAAATTCAACCTGTGCTGAAGTACAATTTTGTTGATGCAGTCAGAATGGCAAACACTTTACAGCAGAAAATCAGTAGTACATTTAGGTGAATTCTTAACTTTCAAAGTGGATGTTGCAAGATATTCTGTGTTTTGTTGGTAAAGCTTCTAAAGTCATCCCAGATTAAAAACAACAACAACAACAACAAAAAACAACAAAAACACTCTTGTCCAAAGACTTGGCCTGGCAGATTCAGCTGGCATGAGCATAATGATTGTTAAGAGCTGGAACAATCTACACTTAATGAGTCCAAGATCAGGTTCATGTTCAAAACTACTTACTATTTACCCACTGGGTGATATATATATATGTGTATAACTGAATGGGCTCCAAATCATTTATTATACAACATTTTAATCAACTGAATAATGAAAGAAAGATGAGTGTAGGCCAGATTCTGTAGCCATAGAGAGCTGTGGTTGTAAAATACACGATCAAATGTTTTCTGTAGAATTATACTAAAAATACTTGAATTGAGAATTTTCCTTTGTGCATGGGTTATGAAATATGCTAATTATTTTTGGGCTGAGATCTAGATAAATTATCACATCATAAATCTACGGAACATTTTGTTATTCTTAACTGTAAATTTTTGTGAAGTGAGTGGAAGCTGGATGAAACTTTTAGCAGTTGAATGACACTTTCATCTTACATGGGTACTTAACAACCTGATCTCTGCTGGGACTTAGACCAGGAAGGTGGCATTACTAACTTTGTTTTATAGTAGTTGAAATTACTTACTCAATTAACTTGTAGACTTAACATTTCAAAAACGGAAAATACTCAGCTCATTCTCAGAGAATGCAGAATAGCAAACCAGCCAGAAGCTCATAGATCCTGGCTTCTATAATTTTCCCGTGTCATAATTTTCCTTCCCTCATACTAGATATATCACATAATTGCATTTTTTTTTACAGCATCCTTTCAAAATGCATGTACATTCTCAGCAGTGAGTTCACACTGAACATGGTAGAAATAAAATTTCTGAAGAAGAGGCTGCTGTGGAATTTTCAGTTGTTGTAATACTGCCTTCCAGCTGTTCCTAGCTGAGGACCTTTGTTGGATTTTTTTTTCATCTGATTCTTTTCTTTCTGAAAATTTATGAGACCAGGCTCCTCCTAGAAACCAATGTGGGGAAACAGAGGGCAGTTCAGCACATGACAGGAGACCTCTTGACTACATCGGATAAATCACATCCTGAGGTGCTCTTCTCTTTCTTCACTACAGGGTATGTTTGAGAACTACTTTTCATAAGTCACCACATTTTTTGGATAGACACTACTGTTTAGACCAATCCCACCTGTTAGGTATCAGGTCAGAATCTGCAGCTTGGATCAGAAAAGATAGGTGGGCCCTGACAGACTTGGATTTCCTTCCCAGAAATAAGATGGAAAGCTGGAAAAACTTCTCTGTTGGAATACTCAAGTGACCACTGAATCTAAATTTGAAGGTGGCCTTGCTTTGAGCAGGAGGCCAGACTCCATGACTTCTAAATGTCCCTTACAACCTAAAATATTCTAAGATGAAAGGTAGGACTCACAAAGCAAATTTTGTCACTTTAGTTTTGGGGAGATATTACAAAGATTTAAAAATAATGAGCAGCTTACACAAGACAGATGGAAGAACAGCTGTTTCACTCTCTTTTCCACTATAATAAGGAAGGATATCAAATGAAGTTTGTAGGAGCTGCTTGAATTTGAGCAAGTAGAGACAGTTCCTCGTGAAATGGGTAACAGACCTGTGGAACAGAGGTAGGACATGTATTTGAAAGATATATCCACTGAGAATTACTAAACTTGCATAGTAACAATTGTGTGAAGAAGTCCATGATCAGACCCTCGCTGGAAATCTGCATAGTATTGGAGGAGGGAAACTGTCATGTGTTTGCCTTGCTCTTACTCTTGCTTGCTTGCTGATGGCCACTGTTGCAACAGGATTTTAAGCTCAGCTACCCTTAGTTTGGATCAAGGCTGTTATTCATTTATAATTTTAGACAAAGTGTATAGACTCCTAGTTCTTTAACCCTTCTCAGCAAAATGGCATTTTTATAATGACTGGAACCAGGATTGAAATATTTGTTAATTTTTGGGTTAATTATCTATTGGCTAATTCAAAATATAAACTCATTTTAGCTCTTTATAAATATATCTATACTAAAACAAAAAACAAAACAAAACAACCAAAAAAACCCAACAAAAACCTGTGGTGTGGTGTATAACCCATATTTAACTTAAAAGTAACCATACTTTTTTTATCCTTAGCTTTCCAATTTGTTACTTGGTCTCACAAGGAGTACAAAAATGTACGCATAGAATTTTAACTGGTTTTATTTTAAAGTGGTATCAGACTCAAAGTACTTTGTTCACATGTAATCTCACATTTAAGTATTAGAAATAATTTTGCCTTTCTTAAATTTTAAATGATCTATGAGCGTGCCTCGTATGTACCTACAATTCCAGTTTGTCTGGAAATAAAAGATACATGAATGTCCATGAATATTCCACAAATGGATTAAAGGCACCTGATGAGGTGCCTTTTGTGCATTTTGGCTTTTTTTAAATTTAACAAAATCATGCAATATTTTATTTTGATTGATGCTGCAATAAAATATCCTCTTCCTCTTTACTGTTTTAGTAGACATGTATTTCCTGGACAATGTATTCTGTAATTTCCATTACACACATACCCATGAATTTTCAGAAAACAGAAATAGAACAGTTTAGCCTCCCCTAGAAGCATAAAATCATAGAATTGCGTGAGTTGGAAGGGACCTGTAGTCCAGATAGATGACATCAGTGGTTCTTCTCTTGTCCACTGATGCAGTTACACCATCATAGAAGTCACACCATCATAGAAGTCCACTAGGTAGGTCAAGCAGGACTTGGTAAAGTCATGCTGGTTGATTTCTATCACCTCCCTCTCTTCCATGTGCCTTAGCATAGTTTCCAGGAGGATATGTTCCCCTGCACAGAGGTGAGGCTGACAGGCCAGCAGTTCCTTGGGTTGTCCTTTCTACCCTTCTTAAAAGTGAATGTGACGTTGCCTTTCTTCCAGCCACCAGAGACTTCACCTGACTGCCATGACAGAATATACACTTTTCATGCTATCTCTCCAACATCAGTTTTTAATATTCTAAAATCTACCTAGCTCTTATAATAGAACAATGGACATGACGGAATAAGACTGTTACAAGATCAGGGAGTCAGCTGTGTATAATAACTTTCTTCCTCTGTCAAATGGAACAGCAAACAGAATATTCTTTATTAGCACTGCTACAGGATAACTGTTGCAAACTCCAATTTTCTTAGACCTCTGCAAGTTATCTCTCTTTCTCTCTTTTTGCATACTGTTATTGCCTTCTGTTTCTGTGTTACTTCAGTTATCTTCCTTTTTCTGGCCCTTCACAACCAATCTTCATTTCCACTGTCATTTTCCTTCATTGGTGGAAAGTCCTATTCCTGCTTCTAATGAAGTCTCACTTCATCACTTTTTAGGTTTATTTCAAACAAGATGCTAATTCTTCCTTTATTCATGCTGGTGCTTTTCGTTGGGAAGATACCTCCCAAAAACAAATCCTTATTTCCTTTAATTCTCTCCTTGGAATTCTCCCTTTACCTGTAGAAAACTTGCCTGTTCCTCAGTGAACATGGTGATTAATATTGGCATAGAAACATAGAATGGCTTGGATTGGAAGGGACCTTAAAGATCATCCAGTTCCAAACTCCCTGCCACAGGCAGTGTTTCCATCCACCAGATGAGGGCTGCCCAGGATCACATCCAACGTGACCTTGAATGCCTCCAAGGGGCATCCACAGCTTCTCTGGGTAACCTGTTCGAGCACCTCACCTCTGAGTAAAAAATTTCCTCCTAATATCTAATCTAAGTCTCCTCTCTTCATGGCCCTTCTCTGGACCCTCTCCAAAAGCTTGACATCTGTCCACTAATGAGGGCCCCAGACCTGGACACAGTACTCCAGATGGGGCCTAAAGAGGGCAAAGAGAGGACAATCACCTCTCTCAACCTGCTGTCCCCCCTCTTCTGGTGCAGCCTCTTCTTCTGTTAAGCTCTCCTACCACTATCTTATCTTAAATATCAATGATAAAGACTTTGGCTTAGGATCTATCTTCTTTTTCTGACCTTGGTTAACTGGCCATGATTGAGATTCCTTATCATTTCAAAAATAGGCAGAAACAAGCAAGGAAGTTATAAAGCAAAAATTAAATAATGAAACATACATTCTCTTTTCCATGTGGAATCTATCAATAATTTCCCAAGAAGTTTGATTTTGAACAGATCCTGAGAAAATTGTACGCTGAGAACTTACAAAACAGTATCAGTTTTGCAGATTTGAAATAGAAGTTTTGCACTGCTATAATTTATCTGATTCACACATGCAAATGCAGTCCTAGACAGATGTCACAGAATGGAAACAGGAGAAATATAAAAAACTAACAATCAAAACAGAATAATTGTAATACAGATAAGAGTAAGATCTCATTTTAATCATAGAATTTTCCCGTATTTTTTATCAAGAAAGGAGCTACTTAAGTTACCGTTATTTTTATTTACTGCTAGCACTTTAGTCATGGCTAATAACCATCCCTCAGAGAGTAGCTGTATTGGTAGGAAGATCAAATATAAGCCAGTGCATCTGACTTCTGTAACATTTAAATTCATAAGAATAATATGGTTCACATTCCATTATGATGTAATTGACAGCATCATTAGAGAGCCAAAGAAAACAGATGATACATCAACTGATACCATTAGGCCAAAATATATTCAGGAAAAATTCTCCAAGGCCAAACTTGTAATACATTCATTATTTGTAAAATGTCAACTGAGTATTTGTTTTGCGTCACTGCACACGTTAAATGTAGAACCTCTGTCAGCTTCTTCCCAGTTTTAACTGGCAATCTTGTTTTATTACCTAGATAGTATTAATTTTACTTGTATTTGTTATCCTTCCTTGAAAAGATTGTCTGGATTAAGCACACTGAAAAAATATCTTAGAGATACCAGTAACAATCTGTCTTTACAACAATCAAGCAAAGGTAGAATTTTGTCTGAGCTCACTTATCTTCCTTCCAAAACAAATCAACGCATATTTCCATTGTGATTTCGCCTGGCCATGCTAGACTTAGAATAGTCTAGCACTACTGTCTACCTTCCTACTCTAATAGCCTAGACACTTTTGTCTACTTTCCTTGGTCTCACAATTCATTCTCAGAGGTTTCAATAAGAGTTCTGGGGAGCATCCCTCCAGATATCAAAACAGCTGTGAGCTCAGCTGGTCACAGAATTCTCCTTCAAAATAGATGTTAATATGAATCCCTGGTGAGTGAACTGAAGATGGGCCTCTCCGTATATGGGGACAATCTTAGACAAAGGAATACTACTGTCTCCTCTTCCAACTGTGTTTTGCATTCAAAGTCCATGGATACCCTGCCATCTCACATGTAGTTCTCTGGATTTCCCTCTGTCATTGTGCATTGATGAGATAACTCTGGGGAGGTAGGTGTTAAGCCACTTGGCTGGTTTGTCTAGTTCCTAAAGTAAGAGAGCTGCCTCAGTGCTCAACCCAAGCCAGAAAAGGAAGCTCTTGTGCACAGAGAAAGATGCACGACTTGAGATGTTCAAGGTAGCTCCAGGAAAAATATGCGGGCATCCATGGCCCTTAGTCACCTCAGGAAGCTAGAAAGGGTGTTTGGTGTCCTTATCTTGAAGTCAGGAATTTCAGTGAAAATTTCTGTGCTTATAGGCTCTTTTTTTGGATCTTATCCTTGAACACATTACAAATACCTGAGAATCATATAACCTTTTCTTTTTTATTTTTAATTTTCTAGTTTCATAATATTTCCAAGCAATTTTTTGTTCCTCTGTTCTGTGAATCCCTTCCCAAAAATATTTAGTTTGGCTGACAGTGAAATTAAGCAGAGTAGCTGACATCTGTCATAGATTAGTAGACTGAAAAGTTACAAGAAACAAATTTGGTTATCTGTGAGTGGTACCTTTTGAAATTTCTTTTTCACTTCCCTTGTGACACTAGCTGCCTTGTGCATCTGGCTTTCCATGTATGTATCTACTACTGAAATCCTTCATATTTCTCTGTTGTTTACTGAAGTAATAATCACCACAGGTCACAAATGCAAATAAAATCTATTAGCCAGTTACTGCAGAGGGAAAATCCTTCCCTTCTAACTGAAAAATACTGATGAATGATCATTCATTTATCTCATCAGATGGCAATCCTTGAAGAGATCAGAGCATCTTGTATCAAGCATCAGTAAAAATACAGAATGAAAGCATGCACTCTGCAATGTTTTTTGTTGTGGTTTAACCTGGCAGTCAGCTAAACACCACACAGTTATTTACTCACTCTCGCCACAGTGGAATGGGGAGAGAATTAGGAAAAAGAAAGTAAAACACGTGGCTTGTGATAAAGACAGTTTAATAGGGAGAAAAGAAGGGGGGAAAGAAAGCAAAAGAAAAGAATATACAAAACAAGTGCTGAACCAATGCAAATGCTTACCACCAGCCAAATGATGGTCTGTCAGTGCTTAAGCATGGTAGCCCTCATGGCCAAATCCCCAGTTTTATTGTTCAGCATAATTCCATACAGTATGGGACATCTCTTTGTCCAGTTTGGGTCAGCTGTTCTGGCTCTATGATGTCCTCCCAGATCCTTGTGTACCTGCAGCTCCTCGCTGGCAGGGCATCATGAAAAGGTAAAGTATCCTTGACTTAGTGTAAGCACTGCTCAGCAGCAACTAAAATGTGGTGTGTTATCAAGGTTATTTTCCTCCTAAATCCAAAACATGGTACCATACCAGCCACCACAATGAAGATTAACTCTATCCCAGTTGAAACCAAGACATTGTTTAAATGCAGGAATATGAGTAGTGGTATGGACCTCAGGGAGTATATGTACATTCTTAAAGACATGCAAAATTGCACTGTAGTCCAAATAACTAAGATAAAATACAGGAATAATATTGATGAGCCCTTGTTTGCTCCTTTTCAGTCCCTATGCTGCTCCTGAGAGAAAAACTGCATTTGAAATCGATATATTACAGACTCCTTTTTCCCCATTTCTCTTTATTTCTGCTTCCTAGTTTCTGGGGGGAAAAAAAAACAAAACTTAAAGGAACTTCTTTTCATACCATCATTTATAGTAATTCCGTGGGTTATTACTGGAAAATTGGTTCACTATTCTTACAGACCTATAAAACCTTTAAGTAATTTTTCCCTGAGTGATAAAACACGTATTGGTCAGTAAAGTAAGCAAATATAATTTGGAACACACATAGGGATCAGAGCTGTTGAGTAAGAAGATACTGCACTGGATTTAACTATAATTAAAGATCCTTGAAAAAGGGAAAAACAGAAGATGGGGGACAACATTCAACTATAATTCAAGTGCAGGACAGAAAACATAAAGGAAGGAGAGAGACAGAGTACAGAACATATGAAATGACTGTACTCAAAAAGGGTAACAAGAATATCTTGGAACATTGTATGGATGGCAGCTTTTACATACACACCAACACAAACTGAACCTGGTGTCTCATATAATTGACAGATATTCAGTTGGGATTACTTAGCCATTTAAAAATCAACTATCTGGCCCCAACTACTTGTATAGGATCCCCAAACTGACAGTGCAACAGACAAATATCTTGAGATTATTCAACCTGTCCTAATTTAAGTGAAGACAGTTGTCCTTCGGTAGTGCCACTGTTTCTTTCATATAGTCAGTCTAGGCTTTCACTTTAAGACAGTTAAGTTAGGAGATAAGTCCCATTCCCTTGACCTACATGAACAGATCTTACAAAGCTCATCTTTTCTTAAATGAAAGATTTGTTGCAATTGCAGAGAAAATAAAAATGCTTTAAAATTTTCTTTTGTGGATAGTTTAGTAGCAACAATAAAAAAGTAATATTGGGAAACTTATCATCAAACCACAAACTTCATTAGAAAAGGCTTGCATAATAACACTGGATGAGTTGAATAAGAAGGCTAAGAATTCAGTTTACCAAGTTCTTATTCACATATGTTCCCTGCAAAAGCCTTGCTCTAAGGAAACAGTTACCTCTCTTCTCTTGATGAACTCCAGAACATGACTATCTGTTAGGGGTGACATGATGCATTATACCTCTCATATTGCCATGCTCTGTGAGAAAGTGCATAAGGATCCCTTGCTTGTTTCTTGTTTCTTGTTTCTCGTTTCCCTTTTCCCTTTTCCCTTTTCCCTTTTCCCTTTTCCCTCCCTCCTTCCTTCCTTCCTTCCTTCCTTCCTTCCTTCCTTCCTTCCTTCCTTCCTTCCTTCCTTCCTTCCTTCCTTCCTTCCTTCCTTCCTTCCTTCCGTCCTTCCTTCCTCCCTTCCTCCCTCCCTCCCTCCCTCCCTCCCTTCCATCCTCCCTGCCTCCCTCTCTTTCCCTCTCTCTCTTTCCCTCTCTCTCTTTCTCTCTTCCTTTTCTTTTTTTCTTTCCTGCTTGCTTACTTGGTCTTTCTTTTTTTCCTCTTCTTTTTTAGTTTTCATTTTTTTAATTATTTTTTTTTCCAACTCTAAAAGAACAGTACCACAACATTACTTATGAAGTTGAACATTTAAACTGTGGTAAGAGCATTGACGTCAGCCTTATTGTTCCATTTATCACTTGGTAATGGCTCTGCTGGTTGTTCACTATGTGGAATTTTCTTAGTTTGAGCAATGAAAATAGTTTAATTAATCTCACTTTTTTTTCTCATAGATCTGTCATCATTTCATTACTCAATAGTATCCTAAGGATACATCAGTGTTTTTCTCAGTCTGTTCATCTATGTTTCTATTGTGCCAACACCATTGTAGATGGTTGAGATTCTGGGCATTTGTTGCACATATTAACAGAAGTTTTGGTACTCTTTTACCTGGAACACTGAGGCAGAACATTAACTAGCCTTAAGGATGGACATTCATTCAAAAGTGACAAAATGTAAGAATTTCCTCCCACAGTGGAATCAGAAGACTTATTTTAGACCTTGAAGACCCTATACTGAGTACCATTTATTTGTGCATGTCACAAAATATTTGGCTTCTCAAATGACTAATAAACAGTTATTGCAATAAAACACAGACCACAGCTCCATTGATCACTTCCTCACTCCTTTTGTATGCTTTGGTTTTGGCATGAAGATTCAGTTACTTTTTTTGCATGGTAGATCAGGTACTGAATGAAGGTGATGTTAGCTTGTACTGGGGGGCCCAGAATTGGACACAGTACTCCAGATGCGTCCTTATCAATACTGAGTAGAGTTGAAAGAACACCTCTCTTGACTTGCTGGCAATACTTTGCCTAATGCAGCCAAGAATAACACTGGACTTCTTAGTGGCAAGGGTACAATGCTTGGTGTCTGCCAGGCATCCTAGGCCCTTACTACAAAGCTGTTTTCCAGCTGAACGTCTCCCAGCATGTACTGTACTGATGCATGGTGTTGTTCCTCCTCAGATGCAGACTCTTTTCTTCTCCTTGCTGAACTTCACAGTTTTTTTGTCAGCACACCTCTCCAGACTGGCAAGGTCCCTCTGCATGGCTGCATGGCTCTCTGACAAGTCAGCCACTCCCTTCAGTTTTGCATTTTCCACAGAGTTGCTGAGGATGCGCTCTACTCCATCATACATACTGTTAATAAAGATCTTAAATAAGATCAAACCCGGTATTTACCCCGTGGTACTCCCTTCATAATTGGTTTCCAGCTAGACTTCATGCCACTGAACACTAATGCTCTGGGTCTAGCTATTCAGACAATTTTCAGTCCACCTCATAGTCTGCTCATCCAGCCCATACTTGGACAGCTTCTTAAGGGTGAGAGTGTCAGAAGCCTGACTGATGTCTAGGAAGATGATATCCAGTGCTCCCCCTTCATCTATCAGGCTGAGTATTTCATTATAGGTTGGTCAGGCATGACTTCCCTTTGGCAAATCACCTTCTACTCTGCTGATTTTCTTCTCCTTTATGTGCCTGGAAATGATTTCCAGTATTAACTTTAACATCTGGGTTTCATGGTTCCTTAGATCATTTTACTGCTTATCACTCAATAATCTTGCAAGCACGCAAGGATGACTTGCCTCAATACTCATCCTATGTTACTTCTGTCTTCCTGTTAGTCCTTTGTCTATCTACCACATACTTTCAGCCCTGGCTCTGCATTGAGATGCTGTGGCCTTTCACCTGGCCCTGCTAACACTTCCCTCCTTGTGAAAACTAGCTCTGCACAGAAGTGGTGCATATTTTCTACATATTTTGAATTGTCCAGAGGTCTTGACTTCTGGGTAACTGAAACTGGGAGGGCTGCTTGTGAGGCCTTCTCTCATGACAGCCAGGTACTGCAAAGCAAGGAGGGAACCTGTTTCTCTGGAGCAACATTTAAAGCTGCCAAGGGGCAATAGGAGCTTGTGATATTTACATCTGAACAGGGAAGAGCCATTCCAATTATCTATAAACTTTTGTTCCTTCTTCCCTACCATTAGAGGATTTCAAGACTGTTGGTCTGAATCTGTAGCTCCTTTTTTTATCTAACAATAAATTATAAACACAAGTATTGTCTGGAATGCATTGGAATAATCATGCCACAGGACCACAAGTTGCTCGAAAGTCTACAATTCAAGTAATCTGAGGATGCTGAAAAAAAAGTTTCCAGAGATGTGTGGTTAATATTCATCATTATGTGCATTTTTTCCAACATGACTAAAGAGCTTTTAGCATTCCTGCTCACCTAATAATCCAAATGATGACACTGTGCAATCAGTCACAGTGAACAAAGTGTGCTTTGCAAGCAGTCAGCACTCCCCATTTTCTGAGACCACTCCAGGTCCACTCCTGAGAAACATGGCATTCCCCTCCTTGCTTTTATCTCTGCTGATTGTCTCTGCTTTGTAAGTCACCACTTGAAAGTACTCTCTAGTAAGTACAGAATCGTCTCTGTCACTGCCAAGTGTTGTGCTTGTGGTAAGTTTTGGCTTGTGTTTCTTTACTTAAAGATAACTCTATATAAAGATGAATAAATGATATTGTTTCCTTTGGGAGAATGCAGTAAGTATGTGTTCTTTAACACTGCTTGGCAGAATTATAACAGATATGAAGTGAAAAATGGTCTGAAGTTGCCAGTAAGGGACTCAGCAACAGCCAGTCAAAACAGAAGCACAGCTGAGTGAGAAAGGATTGTCAGGGCCCTGATGGCACCAGGGGCTCCCTGTGGGCTCTGGATAGGGTCTCCCAGGGCAGAGCCTGGCAAGCAGCCCCGTTCCACTGCCTCATGAGCAGCAAGCAGCTAGAGGCACAGGAACAGTCCCAGTCCCGGGCCTCAGGCACCTCCCTGGGGACGGGACCAGGCTGAGGCCAGACCAGGACATGGGCTCATGTGTGGGGGCTAAAATAAACAGCAAATAGCAACTTTCCCATCAACAGAAACATATCTAGTATTACTGCTTTTATGATGCCATAGGTATGTGAGGCACTTTATAGGCAAAAAGTGAAATAAATTTAAGTACAATGTGCAAGGCAGGCTATTTCATATAGCTGAGCACTGTGGACTGGGCTTCTCACGCAGTGGTCTGTGGCCAAGCTCCATCAGCATCACACCCCACTGGCTGCCAAATGAGTATGGAAAGGAGAAGGCCACTGGCTGCTTTAAGGTCAGCATTCAGGAAGTTCCTGTGCTACTGCCTCATCTGAATCTTATAATGATTTGCTGACTGTCTTCCTTCTTAATACGATGTCTTTAGAGTAGGTGGGCAAGCAGAGAAACCTGTGAGCATCACATTCAAAAGGACAGAGAAGGTTGGAGGTAACCACATATGTGCCTTTCAGTTTTCACCCTGAGTTCTGCCCGGAGCTTCTGGTCCATCTGTTCTGAAGGACCTCACTACTGCTTGAGCCTTATCTTCCTATTCCAGCCATTGATAACTGCCTTTAAGGATTAGTGACTCATTCAGCAGAGGCTTCATACATTAAGGAGAATATGACAACATATGCAAAGTAAGAACAGAAGAACTCATGCAAAGATAAGGCAAAACACACTGATTTTCTTGTATATTACAGTTGGTAATAGTATTGTGTCCACTGCACAGTACGAGGAAAGCAAAAAGTGAATGTATGCTTAGAAAAGCTTTTGGTCTTATCAGAAACTGGGCTTAGAGTTCATAGAGTTCCTGCTCTAGTCTGACATCCACAAAGGCTGGAACGTCCTAACACAGAAGAGGTCAAAATCTGGTCTTCCCCAATGGTACCTATTATTAGATTACAAGAGTCTTTGCAATCCAGGTGTAATTGTAAACTGCAAAGTAAGTTTCTTCTCCTCTGTATCACAAGGTCTCAAGATCTCTGAATTCAGGATTTGCTGTTCAGAAACCCTGTCACGGAAGAATGGTGCTGTTGATCTGATGACTAATGCTATTTTATTTCTGAGGGAAGCTCTGCAGTGCTTGCAAAGGCAGGTAGAGACAGTTATAAGTAGTGACAAAGATAAGTCTGTAGTACAGAGCATGGTATGATCTGTCATTCCTCAAAAGAACTACATTTCACTACATTTCTCATGCAATCTGTTATGTAGGTCACTCTGAATGTAATGCCTGCTATTTATTCCCATGGAACAACAGCTACAAAGAGTACAATAACACTATTTGATAGAGAAAATTCTCAGCTACAAAACACTAGTTTTTCAACGTAGTCACCACCATTAGCTGCACATTTTCAGCAGTGATGAACAAGACCCTGCATGGCATTGTAAGCCAACATAATAGAATAGGAGGCATTACTTTTCGAGCAGCCCTCACACAAATCTGCATAAGCACTGTTGCCGATGCCTATAGATTGGTGGCTTGCAACCTTGGATTAAAAAAAACAAACAACAGAATGATTAGAAGGGATGCACTGGAGAAACGATTTAGCTGTGCAGAAAAACTCAAATTGTTTTTAATCACACAAAGAGAGGAACTGTAAATGGGAACAAATATATGATTAATAGCTCTAAACTAAGTGTCTCTGGGACGAGATGCTCTCTGCAAATATCTAATGTTCGCATTGTTGAATGGGTGTTGGAAAACTGGACACGTTAACACAGCAAGTTGCCCAAATGATTCAAAGATTAGAGAAAAAACCTAGAGGAAGTTTAAGAAGTATTTCACAGTTCTTGCACAGGGAAAAAATACTGTGCTCTTTGGGATTCTCACAAAAACCATAGCAAAAAAATATATATATACCATGGGCAAATTTGGATCATAAAGTGAGCATTCATTTTTTTTCAGCAGTGAAGATAAATGATGGAAATAAATGGACCAAAAAGAAATATTAGAAGATTCTCTGTCCATGAAGCCTGTATCTTTTGGGAAACTATGATTTTAAAAAAATCATGTTATTAAGATCAAAGCAGAAATCTTTTAATAGAATTTAATGGGCTGTGATATATGGAAAATCATGTCAGATGATCTGATGATGTGTGTCAAGGAAATCAGTCCCTTAGTTGATCTTTTTTGGGATTATCAGAGTAATAAATGTCTTCGAATGACGTGGTATGTTTGTCACCATAATCAGCAAAGAGTATTTGATGAATAATTTTTACATTATCTGAGTGAAAACAAACCTACTCTTCCTTCCACTAATCAACAAAAAACAAACCTTCTCTTCCTTCCACTAATCAACAGAAAACACATATGGGAAACAAAAGGAACATAAATAATTTCAGCATTCTTGAATTAATTTCATATTCTTGAATTAATTATAGGAGATTAACTCAACTACGTTTGTAGATTTAATATTTTGGTACACATGGAATTATTTACTTCATAAAATAAGCTAAAGTAATTAATGCTTTTTAGTCATAGGAAAATACTGTGTTTTAGTAACTAAACACATATTTATAAAAATAAATGGCTTCTTAGAGGCTATTTCAGAGCTCTGGTTTGGGAAGTACATTGCATCTTTTTGAGAAGCGGCTGCTGTCATAGTGTCCCTTTCCCCTTCTTCCCATTTTCTCTTATATTTAAGATATTTACTTATTACCATGTAGTTTGTTAACTTGTTTTGTAAGTTCTGCTGAACTTAACCCAAAGTATTTGAGAAACTAAGTAAATTGTTTCCCTAGAGTAAACATACATATCTGTAAATAACAAAATATTTTCAACAACAAAAACAAAAAGAAAACTTTCTAGTCAGTAATAATCTTCCTCTAGAGTTTTAATTACAAATGCTGAGACCTTAGGATGCAAATTAATAACCTGGTATGATCTTATTTCTCTGATTCAGATAGATTCAAAAACTTTCAGCTCGTTATCTTTGTCTAAGTTTAATATTGGTTCAAACATTTCTGGTCCAAATCACTCAAACTTTCTGCCAAAACAAATATCACTGGTCTCTGACAGCTGGCATGCTGGCATACTGTTGGCTTAAAAGTATGAACTGACACACAGACTATCAATCCATATCCTGTGTCCTGAACAGATGGGCTGAAATACAATTGATTGTGTGTCCAGGTCTGAATTTTTTCACTGAATTTTGTCTTGATGATCTGGCAATACGCAGATTTGATATGACTGACTCAAAAGTTACTTTACAGATACTTCCGATCTCTTTTTTTGTTTTGTTTTGGTTTGGTTTAGTTTTGTTTTTTTGTTTTTTAGGAAAACTATCACTTCAGGTCCTAAAAGATAAGCTGCAACTTAATTTATGAAGTTGGATGAACTATATAGGAAATTTCACGTTGAATTCATGGGATCATTTTCTCCTATACAAACAAACCTGGTGATTAGTGATAGCTCTGTGATTCTGCCTTGAACTCTTAGAAACATCTGGCCTTTTATAGTTTCCTGATAGAAGTCAGGCATTTTTGCTTTGGTACGTGGTAACATAGTGTGTTATTGTAATGACTTAATTACCCAGAAAGCAAGATGATGCTTTTACACAATGGCCATAAAACATTTGGAGTCTGGGTAGAAAAAAAATATGTCTGGGGAAAAGATCAAACAAGAACTTGTTTTCCCTTTCTTTCTTTTCTTGAAAATGGTTACGGTAAATAATACTCAGAAAATCTTACCGTACAAGAAATCTTAATCTGCAATTTCAGATATGATGCTAAGTTTATAAAGAGAATGCAGGATGACATGTAAATGCCACCAAAGGAAACAGTGGGATATAGCATAACTTTTTTGTGATTTGTACATAAAATCACAAGGGAAATGTGTAATGACACAATTACTGTTGGCTTGCACAGTATGAGAACTAAAGTTCAGGTAACATAAGTGTAGCACAGTACAACATAAAAGAATGCACTTGACTTTGAGGCTTGATAAAGTATAGGCATTAATGAAAGTAAAGTATAAAAAGTTAAGTCAGGTGCCTTTAACCTTCATTTTAGTTTCCAGCTATTTTTAAAACTATTGGTTAAAGGCAGCAAAAGAACCCATGATGCATCTTCTGCCTTTTAAATTCTAACAATAGAATAGCTCTGTCAAGTTTGGATATGATCTTCCTTTCATAGTAATATAAACATTGCTTGCATTCTTAGCTGTACTGAAATCTATGACAGTTATTTTATTAACTTTATCTGGGCCAGTTTTTATCTTTTGTATTTATTTTATACATATAAGGAAATGTGAATACCAACACACTGACTGCCACTATAGTTTTTTAGTGCTTTTACCAATCTTCATCTTTTTGTCTTTCTTTTGTCACAATATCAGCTTGCAGTGTGATGCTGCACCTGGCTCAGCACGTGCACGTCTGATGGAATGTATATGGACACTGTGAAGGAGTAGCATAGGCAAAGGGCGATGTATGTCAAGTTGCTGCCTATTTTGTAAAGCAGTAATTTGAGAGGTTGGAGGTAAGGAAATACCTTCGTAAAAGAATTTCCTCCAGTTGAGCTTATTTCTTTGTTGGTGATCAGAGATTGAAATGTATTTAGAAATTGCATGGATATTTGTCCCTTGCCCTAGAAAATGCTAGTCCTTGAGTGAAAGAATCAGTTACAAATACACAATTTTAAGTGAAATACAGGGCTTTGATGCTAATAATGATCTTGTAATTTAAGTTGCTATAGTTAAGTGTTTCTGTGTCTATTTCAGGGATATGTAGTCCCATTGAAAACAATGAACGAAGTCATGTTGCTACTTATTGGCATAAGTGCTTTTCAGAAGTGGAGTGGATATTGGGAAAAACAAACAAAACTAATCTGCTATGATTAGACTAGTGTAAATTCATCATTCGAAATTACTGCAGTCTATCACTTCACTTAAAAAGGAACTCCATAGCCAGGCACATGAGATATTGTTCATATCAGGGCATCCGCACTGCGTGTGTTACTAGAATCACAGAATCACAGAATCACAGAATCGTAGGGGTTGGAAGGGACCTCCAGAGATCATTGAGTCCAACCCCCTTGCCAAAGCAGGTTCCCTACACCAGGTCGCTCAGGTGGGCGTCCAGGCGGGTATTGAATATCTCCAGAGAAGAAGACTCCACAACCTCCCTGGGCAGCCTGTTCCAGTGCTCCGTCATCCTCACTGTCAAGAAGTTCTTGTGCACATTTGTGCGGAACTTCCTATGCTCCAGTTTCTGGCCATTTCCCCTTGTCCTGTCTCCACACACTGCTGAAAAGAGTCTGGCCTTTCCGCTTTGCCCCCCACACCTTAGATGTTTATAGACCTGGATCAGGTCCCCTCTCAGTCTTCTCAAGGCTAAACAGACCCAGTTCACTTAGCCTTTTTTCATAGGGGAGATGCTCCAGGCCCTTTCACCATCTTTGTGGCCCTCTGCTGGACTCTTTCCAAGAGATCCCTGTCTTTTTTGTATTGGGGAGCCCAGAACTGGACACAGTACTCCAGATGAGGCCTTACCAGGGCAGAGTAGAGGGGGAGGATCACCTCCCTCGACCTGCTGGCCACGCTCTTTTTAATGCAGCCCAGAATGCCATTGGCCTTTTTGGCCACAAGGGCACACTGCTGGCTCATGGCCAACCTGTCGTCCACCAGGACACCCAGGTCCCTCTCTGCAGAGCTCCTCTCCAGCAGGTCATCCCCCAACCTGTACCGGTGCATGCAATTATTCCTCCCTAGGTGCAAGACTCTACACTTGCTTTTGTTAAACCTCATCTGGTTTCTTACCACCCAGCTCTCCAGCCTGTCCAGGTCTCACTGAATGGCAGCACAGCCTTCAGGTGTGTCAGCCAATCCTCCCAGCTTCGTATCATCAGCAAACTTGCTGAGGGTGGCCACTATCCCCTCATCAAGGTCATTGATGAAGATGTTGAACAAGACCGGACCCAGCACCGACCCCTGGGGAACACCGCTAGTTACAGGTCTCCAATCAGACTCTGCACCGCCAACAACGACCCTCTGTAATGCAGCTGTGGGGTGGAGCATGATAGTCATACTAAAGAGCAGTGGTTTGGGTAGTAGAGAGAAAACAGTTGGCCCATTACAAAGCTGAAGGAGGAGACAGCTGTGCTCCAGAGCTGTGCTCTTGCTTTGAATATGCGTGTACACAAGACACACAGTACAGCAGAGTGAAAAAAAAAAAACAAAAAAACCCTATTTTTGCAGTTAAATAATAGGAAATAAAGAATACTGAAGAAATTTGTAAGTACATCTTCATAAAAAGGAAGAAAGAAAAGAGCAAGCTATGTTGATTGGTCTAAAAGGAATGCTCCTATTTATTTCTATGGAAAATATAAAATACACAAAGAGCAACCTCTTCCATTGCTTAGCCATCCTTTCTATGACAAATTCTTCCTGATATACAATCAAAAACTCTGCTAGTGCTACTTGAGGCCATTTCCTCACTTCCTTTCATCTGTCATCTGTGAAAAGAGACCAACATTCTTCTTCACCATGACCTCATTTCAAGCAGTTATCAGCTGCCTCCAGACAAAATAGCCCTCTCAGCAGCTTCTCATTTATTTGTTTTTGAATCCTTTCACCAGCTGTGTTCATCTTCTCTGTACATACTCAATACAATATCCTTCTTGTAGTGAGGTGCTCCGACCTGAACACAGCACTCAAGATGCAGCCTCACCAGAGCTGAGAATAGGGGGATGATCACCTCCCTGCTTCTGCTGACTGCACTACTTCTGATACAGCCAGGATGGTGATGGCCTTCTTGGCCACCTGGGCACTGGGCTGGCTGATGTTTAGCCAGCTGCCAACCAGCAGAGTGCCCAGTTTTTTTCTGCTGCACAACATTTCAGTCACTCTTTCCCAAGTGTATATACACATCTGCATGCTCGTATTTCAGAGTTTATTTAAAGCAGTACTGGGAGAGAATTGCGGTCTGCGCAGGTTGCTCCTGAAATTTCACTTCTTTGAGAATGTTTCTTTCAGTTGTTGCTGTGAGGTGCTTCTCTGTTTCATACCTTTATTTTCTTGATTTTCACTGTGCTTGGCTAGGATAGGAAGAGAGGCAGCTACGTGGCAGCATGAATTGTTATCACAGCAAAGCTCACTCCATTGGCTTTGCCATTTCCATTTGTTCCATTTCCAGTGGCTCATCCCTTCTGCAAACTCACAGTGAGTAGGTGAGGAGCTTATTTAATGCAACTTAGAGAAAGTTAAAAACAAGTTAACAAACAAGAAAATGCTGACTTCAGGGCAGTTTGCAGAGAAGACGCATTCCTTCTCTAGGAAAACTCAGTAGCTTTAATACGCAGCCAGAGCTGGACAAAACAAAAGCAGGTGCTCTGCACTGGAGGAATGGGGTGGGGGGAGATGATGATTTATGTTTAGAAAGCTTAAATGTTTTTTTCCAGACTTAGGAATGTTCTTTTTTTTTTCTTTCTTTTTTTTTTTTTTAATATACATACGTATTTAGTAAAAGGTTTCTGACAGGAAAAAAAATCCTGTGGTTTCAAGAGGATTTTTTCCCCAGCACATATTACAGTTGTGCAAGAGGTCTTTATTTTGTCTCTCCAAAGTTTAGTTCTCAAAACTGAAAATATTGTATTCTTATTTCTTCATACTATCTGCTTACTTTATAGCATCCTTCATGTTCTCCCATTTTCTTTGTAGACACATGAGGGAAGGAACAGGCATTGTATTGCTGGCTCAACCAGTCTAGCAATGTGTAGTTGCTCTGATCTACGAGTATTTGATCTGTGTGGATATTGCTGTGAAAAGCTGCACCAAATTAGTTTTGTTTTTTCTTCCCTCAAGCATAAGGATGTTATTATTTAATTTTTTTAAATAAATTCCACAAGTAGGCCTCAATTAATTTGTATATATTTTACCTTTTATTATGTATACATACACACGGACAGACAGACACAAAACTTCTCTCCCTTCCCCTCTGTCTCATTTTCAGGCTAGGCTGACATTTTAAAGAAAATTTTGTGAAAGATTAACCCCTTTACAAAGATATGCACTTAACCGCTGTATAACTGCTACTGAGTATAATCTACTGTGGCTTTGGGGGAGGAGTCTTGCATCTTTTTTTCAGTGTTTCTTTATTCTGTTGAGTTGGTTCCTTTACTGATTCATACAAAACATGGATATGTTCTCAGAAACAGCTACTGCCTCCCCTGCTTTCCACTGATGTGGCTGCTTATTTTCTTTTCCCTCATAAAGAGAAATAGTGGGAGAAGAAGAAATTAGAGTCTTTCCTCTCTTCCCTAAACCCTCAGGAATTGGCTGTCTTAACATCGAAGAGAGCAAGTTACATACAACTGCAGGGAAAGATAAGATAGTATATAATTAACATTTCAAGATGGTCTATAATTAACATTTCTTCTGCTTGAAGAACTCTTTTTCTTCTATAAACCTTTCCTACTGTGACCATTAAGACTGTCTCATAACTAGAACTGGAGGATGTCTGTAAGTTCACCTTTCTCTATGCAAGTGGAAAACTGGATCCACGTTGTCCTCTGCCCTCCCCACTAAAATTTATAAAAGGTGCTGCTGCCTACTGCTGTGTAATTATTAAATGCCATTCATCTGGCAGAAAGTATACTGAAAGTCCGTAACATAGTAATGTCCCCTAGCACAATGCTGAAAAAGTTTTTGCTGATAATTCCCCAGATAGGATATTATTACTTAGTTCTCCAGTTTCCAGTGAATCCTCTTTCTCTATTTAATCATAGTTTTGCACTTGTGGCTTATTTGTACTATATGTTCAGACAGTAAGACAAATGGCCCGTGAGAGGATTGCTTTCTGTTGAGCGAAGTCTATGAAATAACATGATTTCACCTGAATACCTATCTATCTGAGCCAGTAAGGGACAGGATGCCTTATTCCATTCAACAAATATCTTGGTGGAAAAAAATGGTTTTTATGATTTTCTTTCCAAGTCTACACAAATGAAGTCTTCACTTCCTCATATGGTGTTTCTCATACTATGAGGTTATAGAACATACCAAGTTTACTCAGGTAGAACATCACAGCCATCCAAAAATGACTTTACTTTTCCAGTAGGCTATATTCTATTAATGTGTCTTTTATCCACTTCCATTAGCTTATTTTTATCTCCTCTACATTTGTCTTTCTCCATCTCCTCATAATATCATTGTTTTCTCCATGTTTTTGAATTTCTTATCTAGATCATCACCTGAGGGAAAGTTCACACTGTTTTCATGCTGAATTCAATCTGCACAGAGACCTTGATTGTTTGTTGTTTTTTTTTTTTTTTGGTGCCGTGAATCTTACAATTATATAAAGAGATGTTTCTGTAATTCACCTTCCCTTTCAGTCACCATCGTCACTACTGAGGATCCCGATTCCAGCTGTTCCACATGGCTAGGCAAGAAACTCCTAGGTAGCAACCAGATGAATCTCACAACTGCAGCAAACAGAAAAAGTTTCTTCAGGAAACCAGGGGGAAAATGTTTGTTGCTAGCAGAGAACGGCTTTTTCCTGATTGTGAGGTTTTTTCGGCCAGCTTCACAGAGCACGGGTATTTTATAAATAAATAAATATATATATATATACACACACATATATATATATTGTTGAAGAGGGTATCCAGGTTTAGATATAATCAGTCACTACTTAATTGATTTCAAATGTTGTGTCTCAACCTAACATGAACTGAATGACTGTACTGTATTTCATCCACTACAGATCTCTTTATAGTCCCATATTATGTTATCCCTAAGGCTATACAGTACCAATGTGATACTGTCCTCCTCGTATAGCAGTTTACAGTGAAGTAAAAGATATTGTGTGGGTTATATAAAAAGGAAGATCTGTTTTCCTCTGGAGACAGTGACATCTGGAAACCTTGCCTCTCATGATACTGTAAGAAGGATCTCATCAGGGGAGAGCTAAAAAGCTGTAAGTGTCATTTCTGCATATCATCTTTTTCCCAGCAGGAGAGTCCTCTCAAATACAAACAATTTACATATTTAATTAGAAGTGAACCAAATACTACATTGTAGATGTGCACATCCAAAAACATTATTTTATTCCATGGCAGACAACCTCCTCTAATTCCAAACATTTAATTTTTTTCAACAATTAACTTTTAATTTTAATTAAGATCTACCACCATCAGAGAACTGAGAGGAAATGGAATCAGGAGCAATAATATAAATATAACTGCTAAGGAAAGAGGGCACAGAAATAACACACAACCTGCCAGAACTTTGTGTTCCCCCTGTAAACCACTGAACCAATCTCAGACTATTTCCTTTGCTAGATTTGAGTGGTAGAAGAAAAGATTTTTTTTGACAAATCAGATGCAAAGCAATTTGGCATCTGCAAGTAGCAATTCAAAGAGTGAATGTAAGAACAAAGACAGAGAATGTCATTACATTCATCACTCATGCAGAGAGTGAGGAAAAAGTGAAGGGAATTTTATTGCCATCATGTACAGTATCATGCCAGTTAAGACTGTTCTTTAAGCCAAATCCAAAAAGCTAGTCAATGAAAAAAATGTGCTTGCACTATGTGCTTTCTACTTCATCAGCCAAAGATGGCTGCACCTCTGGTAGTAGAACTCCTGTATGTTACCAAGAATGCTTCACATCTTTAATTCCTCCATCAGTCTGTTTTCATATATGGATTTCTTTTTTCCTGCGAAGTTGTCAAGATTGTCCAAGATATCTGACACAAGCCAACCAGCATTTGACTAGCTAAGCCTACTTCCCATTCAATATATTCTCCACCACTTTCTTGGACTATGGAAATATTTCTAATGGAATATATAAAAAAGCAGTTTCATATTTCTCATCTAAAATATTCCAGAAGGCTTTTTACAAACCATGACAGAGAAAGGAAATAGCTGATGGAGATATTTTTCTCAGTTGGCTAACCACAATATATAAACATAGGGATATGATAGATATCAATATCATTTTTGTTTTCTTTTTACCCAATTAAAATATGCATGACATAACACCCAGTGGACTGCTGTATTCTCACAATTTACAGCTTTTTAACTTTCTATTTTTTGTCATTTTTAAAATCAGACGAACTTGAAAGAAGTACAGTAGTTAGAATATGAATTTTCTTCAATGACTGTATGGCTGGTCAAAACTCAGAAACAGACAGTATACTTTTTTGAAATGTCTTAGAATATCAAACATCCTTCAACAGGCTATTTGGAATACAAGGAGCAGATATGGTGTTACATTTCCATGAAAATCCTCAGAACACACAGAACCTAGGAGAACACCAAAACTCGCACTTTGTGTAACACATACTTCATTTTCTGAAAACAAGGAAATGCAAATAAGCTACCCACTCTCTTCTGCCTCTGCAGCACCCTCTTGTGCTGTATGTCTTCTCCTGTCCCCGCTCTTGTGCTCCTATTCCCAAACCTTCGCTCTGACCCACAAAAGCTTCTGAGAAGCATTTGAGAGTGTTATGAAGAGACTTATCCTAAATGTCTATGCTTTTTCCTGGAAAGGCTGAGCCAAGCCAAGCCAATGTGATCCATGTCAACCTTATGCAAAATGAAGGATTGAGAAAGTCTGCATGGGACATCACAGATATAGAAATAGAGGCACTTTGGAATTGACTGCTCACATGATCTTGAAGCTGCAGTAATAACACTGCATTGCAGACTCAAGAGGCTGAGAGTTTTCTGAACAAAGTTAATGTGAATTTTGGAGTACTTGGAACAGTCATCTTTTAAACAGTAAACGTCAGTGCCAGTGGTAATTCAGACTATATGCTGGCAGTATTCCCATTGCATTTAGTGACATTTTTGAGTAATGATTGAAAATTGAGTATGGACATGAGGACTTGTCCCATATTCTATAATGAGACAATGCATGCTGCCTTGTCACCCTCAGAAATGCATGTTTTTCTGGTGAGACTTCCCAGTCTGATGTATAGTTTTAGTGACCTCTTCACACGCCCTTCTAAACACAGCTGAATTGAGGAGTTACTTATGGCAGTCACTTTAGGCTAAGGAGTTCTTTTCATGCCTGTCTCTGGGATACAACTTTACAATTATCGTTAGAGATTTCTTAAGTTTCATGGGCAAGAGAACTAACAAAAAATTCTTCATCTTTGTGATATAAGAAGCATCAGACATTTTCCCAATAAATTTTACTCTTAGCAAAACATTATTACATGAAATGGATATACAGAATTGACATGGAAATATGTTAAAAAGTCACATAAAATTTTCCGGAAAAATACAAAAGATCAGCCACACTTCATTTTGTGAGATCTATTTTTTTATGCATACCACTTTACTGGAGTATTGAAGTTTTCCTGCAGGACTGCTTTTTACTTCCGGAGTTTTATAAAATGAGCATCACATTTTATCTTCACATTGCCTGTTCAAAGCCTGAAGTATGTTTTCTGAGGTTTCTGTTTCATGCTTTCAAGCTTTCAGGTTCAGAACGCCAAACTGATTCCAGTTCAACTCGCCTGTGTCCATAAAGTAAGTCAAAATTAATTTTTGAATCAGTACAGATTAAAGGATTATTTTCTTTGCTCAACAATACTTATCTTCAACCCTTTGGATTAGTCTGAGATGTAGATACACGACTCCTATTAGAATAATCATTCAAGAGACTATGGCTTGACTAGGAAAAATCCTTGATCCTCCCTTCCTAAGAACATTCCTACACTCTGAAAGTCAAATTCCATTTCCTACCAACATAAATCTCTTATATTTGCTTAATATTTGATGGTATAGTTAATGTGATACTTGTGGATTATACCAAGGTATCCAGCAACAACTGCTATATCTGCAATAAAAATGTTACAAGCAATGCAGATGACATCTCTAGATTAAGGCTGCCTGATTCTCACCTTATTAGCTTTTAAGTTTTTTCCCTTGGCCATACTCCAAGCTAAAAGTTTCTGGTTCTGAGGCTGTCACAGTACTGTTTAGAAAATTTCAGGCAAAAATAGTTCTGAAGGCTGTTTCTGAATTTCTGAGATTGGAATGAGTCCACCTCACATCTAATTTTCCCAACTCATACTTAAATGCTGTTCTATGAAAGATTTTGTACCCTCATTTTTGAAACAAATTTTTAAAGTTCAGTGAAAATTCTTCCCATTTTGCCAAATCAGCAATGACTGTGTAATAAATAGACTCAAGGTCCTCATTTAGTTATTCACTGTTGAATTTTAAGTACTCTTTGTAGTTTTTGCATTCATTCTTTAGCTACATATTGAACTGGAAGGCAAGTAGCAACTTGCTATCAAAGAAAAAAAATATGTACTCGTGGAAACTTTAAGTAGGAAACACTGAAGGAACCTTGGAAAGGTTACATAGAGAGTAACACTTTTGGAAAAAAAATCTGTTCAGACTTATCAGAATGGCATGTGAACTCTGACATATCTTACATTTACTGTCACTATAACCAACAACATTTGTGTGTGTTTTGTTCATTTTGGTCTTTGGTCTTCTCCTCTAGAACTTATTAAATTTAGACTTGATTTTTAGGAGAGAAAGAGTCACGTTCTGGAAATGCCTGTGTCTCTGTGTTAACAGTAGAAGTCAGTGCAAGGCTAGGTAAGACTTTTAAGACTAGCTTATAAGCTAAGTGAGAAAAGTCCTACCTAGAGTTTTTATAGCTACAGTAACTTGGTGGCCCAACACAATCAGAATTCTCTAAAATCTCACTTTCCTACTTGACATCTTCGTTTCCTTAGCAACAAAAGTTTTAAAGTTCTTATGGTTCTTATCCTGTTCTTCATGTTAATAGAGAAACAAAACAAAACAAAACAAAACAAAACAAAAAACCCTTTTCTTTTAACGTCAGAATGTATGCTTCTTGACATCTTTGTAAATTGATGTGAAGTTGTAGAATGGACCTAATAAAGCAATGTCCATAATACAGTACTCTTCGGTTGACATGATCCTGTGCCAAGACCTGGTTACCTCCTTTAAAACACACAAACATACACCAAATCTGCTTTCTATCATGAAGGCAGATGACTAAAGGCAGTTGTGAAATAGGTTGTCTAACGATCAAAGAAGATCTTGTGCTGGCCTCATTTTATGAAAACTCTTAAACACATTTCCTTTGGCTGTGTGTTCAACCTTACATAGACTTCTGTGATGCAGAAGTCTGATGACTTTTTAATTACATCTGGGACTGAATTTCTAAGAAAATTGTCATCCTAACCAGTCCAAATCTCAGAAAAGAGCAATAATTATATTTTTTTTTCCAACAAATTATCTGAGATCATTTTGTTCTGTGGCAACACAGCCTTTCTTCCATGGGTCTGACTGTTGGAAGCCATATGTCTGAGACAGTTGGAAGCTACTGATCCTCCTGGCAGAACTAATCACTGAAGATTTATATTATTAAGATCAGATTATGTCCTAACAGGAGCAGAAATTACTATTGCATGCTTAAAAGAAAGATGAGAAACATCCTCTCAACTGAGATGGTATGAATGATCAATGAACAACTTGTGTATCTATGGCTATAGCATTGGCATCATTAGCCAGATGTCTTTCGAGTTTGTGGACTGTGTTTGAACTACAGCCACTGTACAGTAAATTATTGCTGTTTTTCTGTGACATGTTAAAGCTGTCAATCTTCTGATAATCTCAGAGCAGTCTTTTAAAGAAGACACAACAACAGAGAGACACATGACCCAAATTCACATCCTGTTCACAGTAGGCTGATGCATGCCTTATACTTAGGCCATGCGGTATAAATAACCTTGCTCTCCGATTATGCAACACTCATCAGCTCCATTCAGAAGGTTGTTTGAGAGACTGGAAGCAGTAGTTGGCTGAACATATCCTACTCCATAGTCCATACATTCCTTATTACTGATGCTGCAAAGAAGGAACACCAGTTTGGGCAAAGAAATTGAATCATTTCCATTTCCAGAGTGAAATCCATTCTTGTAGAGGCAGTGTCTAACTTCACTTTAAAATCCAAGAGCCTGACATAGAAATTCTAAACAGAGGCCAGCAGTTAGATTTTTATTAATTACTAAGAATATGGTTTCCTACAAACAAAAAACCTCAATCTAATTTTGGCACACAACATACACATGCAAGTACTCATGTTCCAAATATTCCACTAATTTACATGTACTGGAAATGAATCTAAGAAAATCATAGCATCAAGACAGCGCTGAGTAATTTAATAAAGGAAACAAATCAGGATTTACTTATCTATCTCTGATGGTGCAAAGATTAAATAGCTCTTAAATATCTAATAAATTTTTGCTTTGTTTATTATGTTGACAAAGGCTTTTCATTAAATGTAAAAATGTGGCCTCATAGGGACTTACATGTAACTACAATGTAGTGCTACATTTGTTAGTCAAAGATAATGCTGGCAATTTGCCTTGCTGCCTACTTGATCAAAAATGTTTCTTCAAGATCGAACCTGAACAGGGCCATAGACTACTTGATTTTTCTTATCACACTAAAGTTATACAAGTCATATGGAATACTGAAATCTTAAACTATGTCTTTAAAAGGAGCAATTTGAAACAACTGTTATTTTTATAAAATTCAGAGGTAGAAATATTATTTTTTCACCTTTAGTCTATAAAAAAATTGAAAAAATAACTGCACATAAAATACTATTTCTAATGAATTACAGAATTAAAAATTGAGTTCTACAAGAGCCAGACTTTTGAATGAAGAGCCGTCCAGATGAGCAGACAAGTAATCAGCAAGCCACCTTGGAAATGAAATTTGTCTGCAGGTCATTATAGACCTATGTATTTTCTAGATACTTTCTACATATTTTTAGTGATTGTTAAATATTACCTTAGTTTAGGATTTGGATTCAGAAGAATGAAGAAAAATAGTAATCACGATTCAAATGAAAAGGCAAATGCAAGGCCTGTTGTAGTTTCTGATTACAAGGTTGACGTGAACTAACTACATGATTAATGAAAGTAAATAGAAGTAAAGCTATACATTTTTACCCAAGGTGGGTTTAAACTTCAGCATTTTTAAACTAGCATAACCCAGCTACACTGGTTTTTCACTCTGAGTGAAAAAATAATAATAAAACATGGGAATTATTTGCTCAGCTTTAATCATCATAGTCATTATCAAGCCACAGCTGAATGAAGCTCTGTCTCCCAGTTAGAGTCCCACAGCCAGCTGTAGTAGTTTCATGAATTGCTTTCTTTCATCTCTTCACTTCATCCTGTGGGACCCATGACTCCATTTGTGGGAGTTTTGCACATATGGAGAGATATCAAACCCCTAGACTGTTTTCTGTGGCTTTTCAATTTTTTTTTATTTCTTTTTTCCCAATCAATTTTAATTCTTTGAGTATGATTCTCGTGCTCTGTTTGGTCTCTCCAGAATCTGTGAGCACCTTGTTTCAGGGATGCACTGTACCTGATGAGATCGTACTTTGATTTTGGCCACCCTCAAGCTCCTATAGAAGAATGGAAGGCAAGGAAAAGGGTGCAGATACCTGGGGCCTAGATAGCAGGGAGTGAGCATGGTAGAGGCAGCTCCCCACAACAGTCACCACATCTAACAGTGGGATTAACCTGAACTTCATGGGACAGACGTATGGGTAAGCAATGAGATGATGATGAATCACGAACATGGGTCTCTCATGAAAATCCTTTTTAGACTGAGATCATTCAAATATTTGCTATAATTTCTTAAGACCTCAGAAAGTGTGTAGTATTTCATTTATATAGTGAAAAGGCAGTAGGTCTTCCAAGATATATCTCTCACTTCCCTTCTCATATCTTCTCTTTCACCTCCTACTGAAATGAATGACAGCTGATCACCTGAACAATTTTTATGATTTGAGCTGATCCACTGAAGATATCATTTTTATTACATTCATTTGCTCCTCAGGTAACACTACTACCAACTTCAGTATGCTTTACTTCTCGATATGGATTAAAAGCAACTGGCTAAAAGCTTTGAGATTTGGACTATCTTTGAACATAGGAAAATATGACAGTTCAAATTCCATTTGACATACAGAAAACAGAGTACACCAAATAAAACAGAAATTATACAATTACAGTCCAGATAATAAAGATAGTCTTAGCTTTATGAAAGTCAGTACTGCAGTGATGTATGCTTTTCCTCTTATTAAAAAAATGTTTCCTGCTTTAAGTTTATGACCATGAGTTAGATGCCTAGAGCTCCACTTCCTCCTTGTTCTGAAAGTTATTGCAGGATATTAATTAAATTGTATAGGAATCAATTTAGCTGAGTTTTAAACTCAGTCATCCAGCTAACACCACTAAATATGCTTTAATGTATAAGCACTTAGTTGAGTATGAACTAAGTTTGTAAATGGATGACCCTAAGATATCCCTCTTTAACAAGATTATTGCAAAAGTACACCAGGTAGCACATGTAAAGCCCACAGCCATCTTGTCTGACAGAAGATGTTAGCACGTGTAATTGGATGTATTTTATACCTGCAACTTATTTAAGGAAGGTTGAAAATGGAACACTTCTCTTTCTGAATAAAAAAAAAAATAGGAAAATTATGTATCTGATAACAATATCAATTTATCTTGACCACTTTTGAATCAGAACTTAGACTAAACCACACATAAAGCTTTGTCAAAAATAACTTTCTCTCTCATCCTAGATGAATTCATTGTCCCCCGTGTAATTTATTCTAGTGTTCAAACTGCATTTAGCTGGAGTACATCCAGCACATCATTTTTGGAACCACCCAGGTCTTTCTCCCTATCAGTAACAGCTCATTCAGAAATCTAAACGTCTGAGTCACATACTAATCTTAAGTCATCTGTTTTAGTTTTGTAACCCAGTTATAGTTATGAAAATTAAGCCTCACCACGAAATACACCGATGTACCTTATATATTCATTTGGAAATAGGAAAAAAAAAAAAAAGAAAATCTCCATTTCAACACTGAATTTCGAGGAACTTAACAGAAAAACAGAACTTAAGACCACAGCTGTTCCAGCAGCACTTGCAAAGGAAGCCCAGAGATTTCCAGATTTCAAGGCTTTCAAGGACTGTTAAAACATTCAATCTAACCTACATAGTAGAGGCATGGATTCCTACTCCATTGCTCTTGTATTTGTCTAATTGGTAGCAAGCTGCTTAGAAGTGGCCTGTTGTTCCAGGGGTAATACTTCTCCTATAAGCTTATGAAAATTATTACATTTATGAGATCTGTTTTTTATGTCAGCTTTTACTGAAATTACATAGGAAATCAACAAATTATGATGCAGTTAATATTATTATTTTTTAATCCAGAGATTACAAAGATGATATTTACCATAAAAGGTAGCTCATGACCTATACAACCAACCCTGCGGAACCAATTTGGACAAAATCCTTACTGCTCATACTGCCATCTTCTAGTTCTGGTATACAGCCTAATTCAGTGGTCAATTCTTTCCAAGACAGTGTGGAACCAGACTCACTGGGGTCCTGACATTCCCCATTGGTTTTCAGTAATGTATGCTACTTGACATGAAGCTCACATGATCCAAAATGGAAGTCCCTAAGGAAGAAACAGCAAAGAGAGGTGGTGTAAAGAAATGACATGTACCTGTGCTCATGTCAGACGAACCAGTCTGAAACAAAATGCAATACAAGGTAAAATACCAAAGAAAACCATTCATATAAGAACTATTGTTACCTCATTAGTGCTCCTAAATGCTAGCAAATCTGACTTGATGATCTTTGTAATTACTGTTGCTCTTTTTCACACTCTACTAAACAAGCAGGTAGACTGATAAGAGATGTGAACGTGATTCTAGTATTTGTGTGCATGCACTGGCTAGCAGGGGAAAGCAGCATGTGTATTCAGTACTGTAAGCCTTTCTGTCAAGAGTCCTATGATGAAGATGATGTTTACTTCTTTAAAGGTGGCCAGGGAAAAGTAAGCAGTGAGCATTTTCACAGTTATAGAGAGAAGAGAAGCAAATCTGTCTCCTCAAAGGTCATCATCTTCTATGTAAATCACTCAGCTTGAAACAATATGCTATCGATCTTTCATTCCTGCAACACACACAGAGATGGAAAGAAGGGTTTTATTATGGGGTAGCTGGTTAAAAGCAATCAGGACAAGATTTATCTCTGCTTTGCACTGTCTTTTTACTGACTTGAAAATCTGCACTGTAAAAAGTGTTTTTATATGCATGTAGTAAGAGTAAACTGTACTATCTCAGGTACCTTCTAGGCCTCTGAAAGTCTTTGCTGCCCTCTCTTCTCCAAGTGTAAACCCAGAGCAGATTCCTGAATACAATTATGCCAGTCCTGTTCAAAGTCCTGTGGAAAATGCATTGCACAGCCACATATATAAAGACTAACTTAATGTAGTGGGGGGAATGAGTAAACGCAGTAGAATTTGAGGATTTGTGAACTTCATTAGCTATTTTTTTAAAATTCTTGAGGTTTTGCAAAACTGAAAACCAAATGTCTTAGGAAGACAAAAAAGCCCTCTCCCTCCTAGCTTGGCTCAGACCCCTGGACCTGCGAGAAAGGGGAAAGTTCCTTGGCTCCCACTACCCTGCAAGGCCAAGGCCAGCCAAATTGGAAGGAGCTTCCATGGCAAACGGCAAAGCAGTGATGCTTGCATTGGCGTATTCTGCTCTAGTGACAGATTGAACCTTTTGAAGTCTTCTGTGTTTTCAAAGAGCAACGTGTTTTCCTACTGGAATTTCAAATGGTGATGACAAAGTCGGTGATTTTCTATACTTCATTCTCCATACATTTTTAAAAACAAAACAAAACAAAACATTGATGGTGTTTATCCACCTATACATTTGATGGGGCTCTACCCTCTGAATTCATCACGCTTCTCGGAGCCCAAACCCATGCCTCTTTTTATCAGCTGCAGAATCCTTCAATGGATGTTGTGCAAACCTGCTTTCAGCCTCAGCAAAGCAGGGACCCTGGTCTTCCCGTTTGAATTCTGAAACTTTTCTTTGCTGCAGGGCAGGATCCACCACAGGGATTCATTCTCCTGTTCCACACGGAGTGTGCTTGCTGCTCCACAGCAGCACAAATGATGAGTCTGAGGGTTGCTTTGGGAGGACATTTTCCAGAGCTCTCCAGATTGGGAACAAGACACGAGAGAGATGTTTTGTGTGCTGGTTACATTCAACTGAGGCACGGCTCCCTCCATGAGAAGCATGCCTAGAACAGCCAAGTGCCAGGTCAAAGGGGATCAACGCTCCCACCAGGAGAAGAGACAGATGGGGTGCACCCTTGAGGAACTTCTGACTGGCCCCTGACAAGCACTTTACCAACTGGGTGACGGTGCCCAGGGCAGCCGTTGAGTTGCCACCGCAAAGTGAAAAGAAAAAAGGGTTGAGAAGAAGGTTCTGTGCTGAGGAAGGCTGAGCTTTGCCGCAGCACGAGCCCTCAGCTGCCGACGACCAGGGCCGGAGGTGCCGCGGCTCGGGAAGCCCAGCGGCCGGTCCCGGCCGCGCGCGGTGCCTGGCGCCGCCTCCCGGGGGCTCTGCCGCGCCGGCCCAGCCGCGCTCCACCGTCCCTGGAGCCGCGAGTAGTCGAGGGGCACAACACCCCGACCCAACCGCCTCTCCTCTCTTCTCTCCTACCCTCCCCTCTGCGCCTCCGGGGGGCCCGCACCGCCTCCCGCACCGCCCCCACGCGGGGCGGTACAGGGCAGGGGGCCGGGCCGCCGTCGCCCCGCAGGTAGGCGAGAGCGGGCGGCCCGGCGGGGAGGGGGCGGTGGGGGGCCGTGTCACTGCCGCCGAGGAGCGAGCCGGGGCGCGCCCCGCCGCCGCTGATTGACAGCGGGGCCCGGCCCGCAGCCCATAAAGGCGGCAGCGCAGGGCGCGGGGCCGCGGAAGGACGATCGACGGCGGTAGGGTACCGCGATCCGCTCCGCAACGCCGGCAGCGCCCCGGGAGCAGGCAGAGCCCTCTCGCCCCGTCGGCTCTCCTCATGCCAGGTGAGGCGTAAGGTGCCGCGTCTCTCTGCAGGCTGATCCGGCTCCAGACAGCTGTCCTGGGGCAGTGGGCTGCGCACCCCGCGCTGTCCTATGGTTCTTGGGGGGTGGAAGCAGGAACCTCCGTCCCTGGGGTGAGCCGCTGCTCTGCGTTCGTCGGTGTGCGGCTGTAGCTGTATTGCATCGGGGCGCTGAATGATAAGAGCTCCTGGAGATAAAAATATTTGCATGAGAAAGGAAATAGGTGGCATCTCTGAGCGCTTCCAAACGTTGGTGGAGTGCTGGGAGTACTGATGGGTGCGTGCAGAAAAGGGAACGTCTGCACGTTCGAGCGACCGCCGCCTGCTCCATTCATTGAGAGCGCACGCATATGGAAAGGCAGTTACGCGTCTTGTGGTTGTACAGCGCTGGAGGGCAGGAATAGCATCGTGTTGAAAGGCACTTTCTCCAGCTATGATTGGGTATAGTGCGTTGTAGGAATGGATAATGATATGTGCATGAGAAAGAGGAGTTTGTATGATGATACTGGGAAAGGTCCTGGAAGCTATTTCTAGTAGTTAGAACTGGCCTTTATGAGATCCTGTGTCCTACAAGGGATTTCAGATGAACAAGAAATTTCAGTGCTGTGATCCAAAGTAAAGATGCAGCTATTTATGTACTGTGTCTTAGGCTGTACCATGTGATGGTATCTATGCCACATGGTAACAATCACAAAGGAAAATGTATGGCTTTTTTTTTTTTTTAAACTCCTAGGGCCATTTACATGGAAATGAACCTTACTCATTATCCTTTCCTGTCATCGTCCTGTGGCTCGATGCCATAATGCTTTACTTCTGGAATATAAATAATCCCAGAATATGTATGACAATCATCAGAGAAGATAGAAATTTTTATTTCATATGTGTAGTATATAATGAAAATTCTGTTTATGGTGTATACTGTGGTTAATTAAAATATTTGTAGTTGATAATGATTATTTCCCTAATACTACTTTTTGGTTTATTTATAGGAGTTATGCTGCAGAGCAGCAGGCTGTTGTGGCTTGCTGTCTTGATAACCCTGTGGGTTTCCTCAGATGCTCAGGGTAAGTTTTAGCGCTTTTTAGATAGAACAACTTGCAAACCTGAAGTCTGGCTTAAAAATAGACTTGCCTGACTTACAGTGGACACAGCAATTCTGTAAGACTTTTAAAAAGTGTTGGAATTGTAGTTGCTGGGGCTTATTTTGATAGCTGCTGCAAAATGAAGATTCCATAATTAATAACTAAATACAGTTTTCTGTAGAAATCGTTGATCAACACCTATGTAATCTCAGAAGTAATTGCTGTTATGCTTACTTCTGTGGTGTAAATGTATAGCAGCATAAACAGAATGGCTGAGTCGGCTGAATTTCTTAAAAAGATGGAGGTAGAGCAATAACCCTCTACTGACCAAATGTAGTAGAATGTAAATTGGCACAATGCCAGGCCCTCATTTACATCCGACTTTTTGTCCTGAACTTTAAAAAAGCACTTCTCATGCTTCCTTGTTTTCATGTGGCCAGATGGCTTCTCAGAATTTGGTTTTTATTAGGTGACAGTGAAAATACTGAAATTGGCTCATTCCTTATCCATATATAATATATATATATATATATATACACATCTAATGATTACATTGTTACATGCATCTGTGCGTAGGCATGAACATACAGCATGTATTGTGTGCAAGTTTGTGTTATATAGTGCTCTAAAATGTGTGGTTATACGCTTAATTGTATAATGAAACATAATTATGCCTACATGCATAGAAGAAGAGAATTGTCATAAATGAAAATTACAGGTGAAAAACACTTGCATATTAGAAGAACAATTATAAGAAAGTATTGAGTTTACTAATCTTCGTGTGTGTTGCAGTTACTAAGTATTCTGTGCAGAGTTGTGTTTCTGAAGACACTTGTAGTCACGTTGTCATGTGCTGTTTACTTTTTCAGATGATGCCAAAGAAGAGGAGAATACCTTTGATTTACTTCAGATCAGTAACATAAACCGAAAGACAATTGGAGCAAAATTGTTTCGGGGTCCAGATCCCGCTATCCCAGCATATCGTTTCATTCGGTTTGACCATATACCTCCATTTAAGCCAGAGAAGTTAAAAAAGATTGTTAAACTCATACGGCAAAATGAGGGCTTTATCCTTTCAGCCACCCTGAGACAGGACAGGCAATCTAGAGGCACTATCCTTGCTTTAGAGGGTCCTGGCATCAGTGAGAGGCAGTTTGAGATAATTTCCAATGGCCGAGCCAACACCCTGGACCTCATTTATTGGGTGGATGGCTTCCAGAACGTGATTTCCCTGGAAGATGTGGACCTAGCTGACTCGCAGTGGAAGAATCTTACCGTGCAAGTTACAGGAGAGAACTACAATCTCTATGTTGGCTGTGACCTTATTGACAGCTTCATCCTGGAGGAGCCTTTCTATGAGCAGCTGAAAGCAGAGAACAGCAGAATGTATGTGGCAAAAGGGTCAATTCGGGAGAATCATTTCAGGGTAGGTAACCTGTAAGTCCCTGGTGAGGTAAGAATGTAGCTGCAGATAGTCACTGAAGATGCAATAGGTGCAGTTTTGTTCTCACAAAGACCCTTGGATTTGATGAGGTCAGAAGTATTGCCAAGCAGAGTTTTCCAGGATATGTTTTTATTCATTACTGGATACCTGTTGCATGTATTTGGGAGTTCCTGAAAATTCGAAGGACTGATAAAGAAAAGTCCAAGACCAGGAAAAATAGAGAGTCTGTTTATGGGTGTTTCTATACAACCACCTCTTTTTTTTCCAGATGCAAGAACTTCTGAACATGCCACATGAAGACCTGTTTATTCTGCACTATGTCCATTTTATTCACAGAACCTGTCAATATTTGTTAAATTTTATTTGAAAGAAATCAGGTGAAGGAAAAGAAGAATTTTTAATAGAGTTAAAGGATGTGGTGTTGCTCTGTCCCCTAATGGAATGTCTTGGTTTGCCATTTTGAATAACCTTTCATTTCAGTTTCAAAGATAAAAAGAGGGAAGTTTGAAAAGCAAACAAAACCAGAACAAAATGTTTTGATCAGTCTGGTAGAATTTTTTTCTTTTTTTGTGGAAAAACATCTTGCTTCTCTTTTGCTTTAAAATTAAGCACTTTCAAACTCTCTAGTTCTCCTATCAAATGAAAATTACTTCCTGTCCACAAAATGATGTGATCTGGTCCTGGTGCTCTAAGAATGCGCTTAAAGTTGAAATCAAATTAATTTATGACTTCAAAAAATTTGAAAAGCCCTTCATTTTCTCATCCTGTTGTGCCATCTAGTTGTCAGTCAGAGTGTGACATGCTGGAGGGTGGTCCTATGGGTTGACTAGTTTTGGCAGGAAAGCCAGAAGTTCTTGTTCACACCCTCTCCTTCTGCCTCCACGACTACGTTTGCCAGTCAGTTGTGCTAACGGAACTAGTTTTGGAGCTGTACAGTTGAATGGACCACTGAAATCTGCTATTAAAATAATTCCTTTTTTTTTTTTTTGAGTTTTTTTTTTTTTAAAGTGAAACATACTAGTCTGTTTTTATAGTGTGTCAGCTGTTTATAGCTGTGTCAGGGTAGCATCAGCACAATTGAGGGGAGCAAGGTGTGATGCATGGGAAACTGGCAAAGGATAGAAGTACAATGGGGTAGGAACTTCAGAAGTTGGCTTTGACTTCATGGCCAATGTGTTATGGAACTACAATCTAAAATGCATCCTATGGAAATAGAGATTTGAGCTCATAGCTGATGAATTACTGATTTATTATGACCTATTTCAGAAAATACCTAACTTGTTGCTTAAAGTACTGAAATTGTATGTAATGAAACTATCAGTATTTTTTTTCGTGCCTTGGAGATTGTTTTATCTTTGTATTTAATCGTGGCTAAAGGCAGTCAGTAGTATGGGGTTTATACAGATCAGTTATTGTATCCCAAATAGATCAAGCTGGTTTTTATTTATATTTTTTATTATTACAGGGTCTTTTGCAAAATATTCATTTAATCTTTGATACTTCAATAGAGGATGTTCTACGTAAAAAAGGATGCCAGAGGACCCAGTCAAGTAAGGCTTTCTTTTTTTTTTTTTTTTAAATCTCATTAATGTTTTTCAGTAGACTTTAAAAATGAGAATGCCATTGATGACACATTGTATTAAAGCCATGAAACAGATCTATTTGAAATTCTAGAGGATTCTTACTTGATAATGAAAAAGAAAGCAAGCTGCTTTTTGGTGGTAAAAGGAACGTGCTTGTTTGCTACGTTGAGATACCATTCCTACAGTGCAACCTACTCCTCTAGTTCATGCTGCTTAGGTTTATAACTCTGAGTATCTCCTTTAAGTTGAGATAAAATCTGTCAAGCAAAAAAAAATAATAATTAGAAATGCATATGCAAATATCTGTATTTTACCATGAGGAAAAATCTATGATGCTTTGAGCAGAGGACTAAGGATATTGTTTCTGACTAATGTTCCTGAGTCTCAGTGGGTTCATGAGCAAGTCTGCAAGTCTTAAAGACAACTAATTCCTCAACAGTGAGTTTACTGAATGAAAGAGGCTTTGGGTTTGAATCCCAGAAAGGTTTTAATCAAACCAACCAAAGCAAAATAATAAGAAAAAAAAAGTAGTTATGGAAGGCATGTGTATGACAAGCTACAGTATATTCTTATTAGTCCTGTTCATATTGACCTCTCCAGGAGGCAAGCACGCTGTGTGTAGGAGTTTTTTGGATTCATATGATAGTAATGAAAATTTGTCAAGTCTGCACTAAGGTTTTGCAGTAGAGCTAATGGGAGGTGCTATTCTGCTTTCCAGGGTTTGTAACTGGCAGCAGTTCAGTAAAGGCTCAAAGATGACTGATTCCATTAGAGGAACATGGTGGCTGTACGAGGCAGTCAGGACTTCGGGGTTTTATATGAAACTCCGCTCATCTGAAATGCAATTATTTCTTGGCAAAGTGACAGAAATAAGACATTGAGTAAGTCATTTAAGTGGACTGTACTCAGCCTTTTTCCTTGCTTGTACAAACTTCAGAAATTAAGCAGTAGCAATGTAAACTTCTTCAGAGAGAGACAGAGATTTGAGTTTTTGCAATTAAAAGTTTCTGAAAGATATATAAATATACACATGTATTGTATAAGTGTGTATGTATGTGTATTTACAAGAAATTAAACTGGGCTTGCTAGTTGGTTTTTAAATCTTGATATAAAGTACTGGTTGGCTATTCCAGAGATGTCTCGCTGCAGGCCCTCAGACACAAGTGTGATGATGTGATAGAAACAAGTTGTGTTGGCTACAAAGGATGGCACGAGAGAAAACTAGCCTTTGTTAAATATCATCTATCCCAGACACACTGTTTTCTGTACTCAAACTACTTGATAACTTACTCAGAACAGATTATTGGTGTTTAACCTTGTTAGTGGAAGAAAGAGCTTGAGAACTGCTGCGGAAAACATAGAAAAATAGAACATATATTTAGGTCTATATTAGGTTGTAACCTGAATAGAAGAGATGGTTTCAGGAATTAAATAGGGTGTCTTCGAATCTTTTGTGTTTTTATTCATTGATTAATACAAAGGAAGATGGTTTGTCCAAATGTTTTGAAATATTACCAAGCAAAAATGGAATATTTGCAGTATTTCTACTATAGAGGGGAAGCCAATGGGTGCCTAAAGGAATAATTGAGTTCTACATGCTAATACATACCTTATCTGCCATAATGCGTATTTTCTCACGTCTGTCAACTACCAAATTTTCAGGTCCAATAAACTATGCAGATTTTGTTTTTATCTTTCCTGGGAAATATTTATGAAATAGTTCTATACACAGTATTTTTACTTTTACTTTACAACACCAAGATAACACTTCAATATGGAAATTGCTTATCTAATGGTAGAAGAGGGCTAATGGCTTGCTGTGGTTTGAGGCCATCAGAAGGACCTGAGAAGCTTCTTGCATACTTGTATGTGGTTTTATAGCATTGCCTATTCAGCTTATCACAGTTATAAAGCTATGAGTGCTATGCTACTGACCACAGAATAAATAAGTACTTTCCCATTCATATTGTCCATCCACTGAACTGTGGTACAGGTGCTGAAGTGTGAAACTTACCTAAGTTATGAGGCAGACATTATCAGTGAAATGCTACTGCTTTTTCAGAGACAGGATTGTGTTTCTTTAATGCATCTTATTCTAGTATGAGAAAGTGAGGTGTGATGAAATGGTAGCTTGGGACTGCTGTTGAATTATGTATAGAAAAGTATCTCTGTAGTGTGGCAGTTGCAAATATTCTAAGCAGGTTTTGCGCACAGTGGTGAGTAGGAGAGATGATAAAAGCATGCCTAGGTGGATACATCGGTAAAATTCCTTCTTCAACTAGAATCTCTTCTCCAGCTAGATCAACAGCATGATATTTGCATATGTGAGAGGATGTGCTTTCTGCTCTTCTGGTTTCTTATTTTAAGGATAATCATGTGGTCGTTAGGAAATTAGCAGGAAGCCAGCAGCAGAGAACTGATTTTGCAGTGATCCCCAGGCATCTTCTTTAAGTTGCTGCCAAGTAACAGTAGGAAGTGTGGATTTAGCTCTTCTAACATAGTTTTGGTTTATGTTTCCTGCTGAGATTGCATCTTTATTAATGTTCTTAGAATGTTCCGGTCAAGGCATATTCCATGTTGGCTTGAGAAATATGAAATGAATGACCTGAGAAGTGCTATGGGGGAATTTGAGAACCCTGGTGTTTCAGTGCGGTAGGAAATTGCATTCTTTCCAGGGAATCAAAAAGCAGTTAAATGGTTACGACACAGAGACTTTTGAATCATTACGTGGTATATCAGTTTTCTTCCATCCTATAAGCAAAGATAGACAATTACATAAATGCTGGAACACTGCAAATATTTTGTAGTCCCTGGCTAGCAGTAGATTCTCCATAGCTAATAGAAAAGCACAGCAAACCAAGCATCTTAAATATGGTTGTGGAGTAATTTTTGAATGTCATCTTAAAGGGTTAGTTCTTTTGTTTCCTTTTTGTGGCATTGCCACCTTTAATGACTTATCAACAGTGAATAGTGTTGGATACTTAGTATATGTTTTAAGGCTCACACTCTACTGATTTACTTTAAGTTGCTAAATGCTTTGCTTCTCTTTTGCTTGCTAGCCTTGAGTTATTGCGAAGTTACTGAATCAGGTAAACAAATCTTTTCTGAGAGATGGGACAGTATGGATTCCTGAATAGCTGAGACAAACTTGAACATCCTTGCAGTCCTTGCATAAAGCTTCCATGAAAGGTGTAGGATATTTACCCGGTGAGGATTTAAATTCTTAACAGAAGACAAATTTTTTTTATTAGTTTTCAGGTTTTATTTATTATTAGGTTTTAGTTAGTTATGAGTACTTTCTTTCCTTTTTTAAATTTATTGCCAGTGCTTTCTTTTACATCCTTTTTCAAGAGTTTGCAGTAGACAGGGAGATCTTTTAAATTCTGGTATTTGAACATGTTCAGTTCTCTCTATGTAATGCACCTGAAGTTCATTTTAATTAAGGCCTGCCTGAGGGAGTGGCTAGAGTGACAAATCAAATATTCAGACTGATCTCAGCTTAATTTCCACTTAAGTTCAGAATTAAGCTGTCAGTATAACGCCTACTCTGAGTCTGACATCAAGTAGTGCAACACAGAACAGTCCAGAGTCTTATATAAATTGCTTATTTGTTCAAATTTGGACCAACCAGCCATGGAATATATGTGGGCAGAACCATACCAACAACTTTCTGCAAGACTTTATCCTGCTTTTTTTCTCTGCATTGAGAAAACGTGGTAAGTTGTGGGGAAGGAAAGAAAAGAAAACTTTCATGGCTTTGAGTAGATGAAATGACTTTGATTTTTTTTGATACTATGTCCTTTTGTTACACTTTCTTCATAAATGAATGTGATGCAGTACCAATAGTGTTTTAGAGTGAGGACTGTATAACACGGTGCTTGGCTCTTAGTTTTTGGCTCTGTTTTATTCAGGGTATAATATGGCATGGAGCTATGTGTGCCAATCTGTAATTTTAGCAGGAGTTGTAAACTGTGGGAGAACTTTGTATATTCAACTCTTCTTTTTCCTTCTGTTGCAATTAGCTGAAGTGAACACCATCAATGAGAGCACTGAAATCCTTCACTTGAGCCCTGCTGTCACGACTGAGTATGTAGGTGAAAAGACAGAGAAGAAGGCTGAGTTCTGTGACCGCTCTTGTGAAGAGCTGGGAACAATGTTCACTGAGCTCACTGGCCTGCGCATTGTGGTGAACAATTTAGCTGATAACCTCCAAAAAGTGGCAAGTACCTTCATGTCTGAAAAACTTTACCTTTGCTATGACACTTTGCTTCATACTGGTAGAGCTGGGCTGGTTAACAGAAGTTTCTGTGTATACGTGTTTGGATAGCTACACCCTGTAGAGATGAGGCACATTTTCCAAGTGACCAGTAAAGTAGTTCTTGAGTATGAGTTGTTAATGAAGGCTTGGTTTTAAATGATTGGGTTTAAAGGAACACAAGCACATGCACTCTTACACAGAGTAAGAAATCTAGTCTCTAAAACATACGACAAGGATAGAAATTGAAAGCTAGCAAGCTATACCTTACCTATAAACTGTTAAAACGTTGTTAACATTCTTATACCATTTATATCAGCAAGTGGCTACATGGAGTACTAAAACTATAAGCATGTGTGTGGAATTTGATAGTTGAAGTAAGATGGTGACGTTTTACTGAAATTTGCCACTCTTCTTATTTTGGATAATTTAGTATCTTCTGAGGGAAGTTTACTATTATACTGTTATGTCTCAGGAGTAAAATCTTCCCATCTAAAGGAAGAAAACCTCCTGAGAATTGATTCCCCTTGGTATTATGTGAATTTAGCTGTACTGTTAGCTGAAGAATTACTTTGCAGTATTGCTGTACCTGAGATCATTGTATTTATGTAAGTGAATGAGTAAAAGTATAGAGTTCTTAACAGAAAAATTAAATCTAGTAGTGTTTCTCAGTTCCGCTTTGTTGAAAACTATTTATTTGCTTACAAAGTACAGTAACTTTCTTCATTTGCTTCATCTTCTAGTCTGAAGAGAACCAAATTATGTGGGAATTGATTGGGCCTAACAAAACACTCAAGAACCAATCAGTTTGCTGGCAGGATGGTCGAGTCTTTGCAGATAGTGAAAGCTGGATTGTAGATAGCTGCACAAAGTGCACCTGCCAGGTAAGATCTGGGAAATATTCTTTTCTGCACCAACAAACAATAGGTTTAATCCAGTTTGACTGTCCAGATCTGGTCACGTTTACTGAGGGCTTGGCCCAAACTTTCTGAAACTTATTCCCTCACAAAAAAAAAAAATAATTTTATGTCCATGCCATTTAGAACAAATACAAATTCTACTGTTGAAACCTTCCCCATAGGCCTACCTTGATTTGCTTGTCTATGTGAGCATGTCAGTATGTTCTTTTCTTTGCCTGTAGGACTCTAAAATTGTGTGCCATCAAATCACCTGTCCGCCAGTTTCTTGTGCTGATCCGTCCTTTATTGAAGGTGAATGCTGTCCAGTCTGCTCTCACTGTAAGTATTTATCTTAAGAAAAAGATACTCTCTGCTGATTTATAAAGCCACTACTAGTAAGTCACAAAGGTCAAAACGAGGTGAAGGCAGGTAAGAGGAAATGAAATTTATTTGTGTACAAGGATTATATGAAATAACTTTGCTGCTTGAAGTTACCTTCTAGAGTAGTTTTTCTGACTTCAGTCATTATATTGGTTGCTGTCAAGCTGGTAAATTACCTAGCTGAGTCAGATGCTGAAGGTTAGATGCATACTCCTCCTGAGTTATGTTTTCCAAGGCTGAACACTGTTGTTTGTTTAAATTGGCTTACAGTATTATTGTGCATTGTTATTTGTTTTCCATACTGCGTAATTGAACAGACTAACATAGATTAGGATGTCTTTTTGCTTACTTATGTGAAACAAATTGACAAGGTTCGTTTAAAACAGAATTGTAGGCTGTAGGCTATGGAGTAATGCTAGTTTCAGTGATATCACTGCATGACTTCAGTGTGAGTTCAATACCTTTTTCTCCTTAGTTGGACAGATCTGTTACAGAAGAAAACAGCTTTACTTTTTTGGTTGATTAGATGTTTTAAATAACAGTACAATAACAATATACTCACTTTTTTTACTTCGTTGGAGGAGAGAGCATGTTCTTACAATGTGCTCATGATCATGTTCATGCTAATGTTTTGTATAGACTTGATGCCACATCTCATACTGACCTACATCCTAAAGTTAAAGGCAGGTGAGAATTGAGTGTTTGTTTCAGTGCATTCTAGGATAAAATGTCCTTCTTCCTCCAGAGGTCAGTGCCATTTGCAATCACAATGTATGAATGGAAATTTTGGAAATATATAGAACTTAATCTGGGCTAACCTCTTATTACCTCCAACCATATTTCCCTAACTTCAGTGGCATCCCAGGAAAGAAAAATTAGAAAGAGATCTAAAGGACAAAGCATGTATCATACAGAAAAAGAGAAGTAAAAGTTTTTCAAGTAGGGTAGTAGAAGCAATTTTCAGTGCTAAACACTCTTTGTACCTTTTACTTTGAAGCTGATGATAGTGAGGAAGGCTGGTCACCCTGGTCAGACTGGACAAAGTGCTCAGTTACCTGTGGCTCTGGGACTCAGATGAGAGGAAGGTCTTGTGATGTCACCAGGAGTGCTTGTACAGGCCCACACATTCAGACAAGGATGTGCAGCTTCAAGAAATGTGACCATCGCAGTAAGTAATAAATTTCTCCCTTTCTTAAAAGTTTCTTTTAGTTTCTCAAAGCAAAAATAAACTTATCATGAATTTTCTATGAACACTTACTAGTCAGTAAATATATGCATAACTAAAGTAGCTCTCATTACATTCTTTGTTGTGTCTCCCCTTTCGATATTCTTCTACTTACTGTCAGTTTAGTATCTATGTGAATTCTGGGCACTCTTTTGAATAGAAAGGTAGTAGGTAATCTTTTCTTTCACATTACAAACTGGACTTTCTTGTTTGAGGTCAGCATAAGGAGAACAGTTCATATTTATGATATGTGGGAACACAGTTATCGTCTGCTGTTTATTCATGATTATTGGCCTGTTTCAGTAGCTGAGTAGAGTTTAGGAATTCAGTAATCATAGAGGACTTTTGTGAAGTATGAAACTGCTTTTATATTTAAGGCACATAGAAAAATCACAATCTTTACCCAGAACTGTAGCTTATACTGTTGCAGGTAACTGCTGTATGCAAGCTACAGGAGTGCCTAAGGTTGTTGCTGAAGCTGCTAGTTGTCCAAATGTGCATTTTAAATAAATATTTGTTCAATTGTAACAAGTTTATTTTTATGTAAAATGTCAAACATTCTAGTGCTCTACTGGTTATTGAGATTCTTAAGAAAGCTGCACTTGAATGACCAAGATGAAATGCTGGGGTTTGTAAGAGATAGTAGTAGGAAAGTAGATGTGCATCACATGTAAGCTTGAATCTTCTAATCAGTCTTTCACCACAAGTGGATTTGTATTACTGCAGCAGGTGGGTTATTTCCTTGAATTTTGCTCTTTTCTATGGCAGTACGTCAAGATGGTGGTTGGAGTCACTGGTCTCCCTGGTCCTCATGTTCAGTTACCTGTGGAGTAGGAAATATCACCCGCATTCGCCTCTGCAATTCCCCTATTCCCCAGATGGGTGGGAAAAACTGTGCAGGAAATGGACGTGAAACAGAGAAATGTGAGAAGGCCCCGTGCCCGGGTAAGTCTGTGGTCTTAAATCCAAGGTGACAAAATAGTGTTCCATTTGAACTTCTTCATTTTATACAACTCTAAATTACAATGAATTTCTATGACAGAAAATATAAATTACAGCTTAGGGGTTGAAATAACTTTTATTTACTCTAAGTTTTGAGATTTAGCATCAGGTTCAGCAGTTAGTGACCCGAGAAGCTGTGAAGGAATCAGGAGTCAAGAACTGGAGATCCTGTTGCAGACCAGGTGCTGTGTAATCTAATATTCACAGCAGATCTCCTTGTCTTAGTTTGCATGTGGTTACTGTCTTGCTAATTTGCCTATTAATGTTTTTAGAATGAACGTTAACAATGCAGTCTGAGGCTCTCTAAACCTCCCAAGTTATGATTAGGCATTAATCATTAACAGAGTGAGAAATTACCTTTTTATAGTTCAGCACTTTTATTGTTGCATAGCAGAAATACTTTCTATCTACAATGAAGCTGATGCTGTACACATTAGGAAAAGACATAATCCCCCAGTAGCCAGACTTCTTTGAATGTATGCATAGATATGGTTTATACATATGCAACACAATTTTTTTCATACTGTCATACTTCTGTTCCTCACCTACATGTAGCAGTCTCTAAAGAGATTAGCTTTCATTCCACTCTTTCTCATTTGTACGAGTTTAAACATTTTTTTTCTCACTTTGTTTATATTTCTTCAATCCCTTGTCTCTTCCATTTCTACTCCAGGGGATATGAGCTTGAAATTGATGTCAAGTTTTTACCCAATGTTACTTAAATAGCTTTTTTTTTTTGTATTTTTTTATCTACCTGTGCCTGCGAAGTTAGCAACCATGACAAAGATTATTCGAGGACACAAAACATTGCCCTTGGCACATTTTTTTTTTTACAGCACTAAGAACAAAGATGATTTGGTTTGAAGATGTTTGTACTCTTGAATTTTCCTGAAATGATGATAACAGAATCAGTGGGATTGTACCAGTATAAACTGTGCAGAAGAATTATACAATTAAATTACTTATAGTGAGTTAAGCAATACCATTGAAGATAAGCTGATGAATGAATTGCCAAATAAGAATAAAAATAAGTGCTTCATTGAACATAGTTACCTTAAAGTCCTGGAGCTCAGGTATGGCTCAGCAGAATTTTGTGTACTGTAGATATGTGCTACTGTCTGTACAAAATGAAAGCTTAGAAGGGAGCTTTGAAGCCACTGTACTTGTTCTGATCAGCTTAAGTGGAAATGCACCATGCCAGTGGGTTCTACATGCAGTTTTGTATTATTGGCCAAAAATGCCTATAAAGTAGTTGGGTATTTCTAATTTGCTTGTTTGTTTCTAGAATATTGTTATCTCAGTATAAGGCTTTGTCAGCATCTTTCTTCCTCTGTGTGTAGTGAGAAACTGTCTTCAGTCAGGGATCTGAAGAGAGGAATGTTGTCATTGGCACCAAATGTTGTCCCCTGTATATTGCCTGTGATGCTCTTCTCCTTTATTCTGCGTATTCTAGTGAATGGCCAGTGGGGTCCTTGGTCTCCGTGGTCTGCTTGCACTGTTACCTGTGGAGGAGGAATCCGTGAGAGGTCTCGCCTCTGTAATAGTCCAGAGCCACAGTACGGAGGAAAGCAGTGTGTGGGAGATACTAAGCAACATGATATGTGCAATAAGAGAGATTGCCCAATTGGTTGGTATTTAATCAATTCTTATTTAGTTTGTCTACTTATTATTGCTTTTGTTTCTTCAGTGGAAAAATCCTGAATTAAAGAAATTTGGTAATTAAATCTTTGTTACAGGAGAGCACCTTTAAGTTATTTTGTGTGCTGTTTAGTACAGTGGGATCTTATATATTCTTGATGCTAGCTTCTCTTGAGGATGCATTTTTCAGTCAGAGCCTGAAAGGTTGTTGCACATTCAACTGGATTTAGCAATCTGCAGTATTTTCATAGTAAATCAATAATATATCAAATGCATTTAATGACCTCTTAATTCATAGAGTGTTTTTTTTGTGAATTGACTGTAATCAGATGTGATGTAAGCTAATGAACAGAGAATAGCTGTTTCTTAAGTGGTCTTATGTGACTTTTTGTGCTCCTGACTCAATTTATGCTTTTTTTGTGTGTGTCTTTTCCAGATGGTTGTTTGTCAAATCCTTGCTTTCCTGGAGCAGAATGCAACAGTTACCCAGATGGATCTTGGTCATGTGGGCCATGCCCAGCAGGTTTCCTTGGCAATGGTACAGTCTGTGAGGATCTTGATGAGGTACTGACTTTGTTTTCATTAACATTGCTGAAGATTTCATTATCTAGGAATTACATGGGCATCTAATTGGTTTCCTCTTTCTTCCCTTTCCTACAGTGTATAGCTGTATCAGATGTTTGCTTCAAGGTGAATCAGGTCCATCGCTGTGTGAACACAAATCCGGGTTTCCACTGCTTGCCGTGTCCTCTGCGTTATAAAGGAAGTCAGCCTTATGGAGTAGGGCTGGAAGTTGCCAAGACAGAGAAGCAAGTAAGTGATGTTGAAGAGAATCCTATGGCCCAGAAGCTGAATAATTCTCACCAAAATATATGTATGAAAATGTGATGAACTTGTGTGCTAAACAAAGATAACATGAAATAGACAACTGTTCCTGGTTACTTTTTTGTTTGTGTGGCAAAACACTGATTATTTTATTTTATGATTTTTTAATGTATTTATTTTTCTCTAGGCATTTGTCTAGGGCCAAATGAGTATAAAATGTTGAAAGTGGGCATTCCTCTGTTTTGCACTGCTTTGTCTCAGGGTTATGTACCTACTCAGAATATCAGAAACTGAGGACTCAAGTTATTTTCATGGAGAAAACTTGCTGTTAATGTGGATGTCATCAGACATAGGTCGGAATTCCAAATTCCATTCAGCCTACACCTATCAGTGGGGAAGGATGGAAGAAATTTAGAAGTGATATTGAAGATCATGGTTTGATAGATAGGACAAAAACATTAAAACAAATGCCATGGGATGCCCCCTCTCTGCTGTTCAGTAAGTTTGTGGTTACTTCATCATGTGAAGACTAAACAGAAAACATCTGCATAAGATTCTCAGATACTGCCAAAGAAATTAAGCAAGGTAACAAATCTTACTTGAGGAGGATGTAAAAAACCCATTAAGCTGTCTTTTGATTTAAGAAAAAAATGTAGTCCTTGCATACTGACAGCTGGAACACTTAAATAAACAGGTGAGTACAGTTTACTTTGTGGGCATTCATGACCCATGGAAGAAAGCAGATAGAGTTCTGAAAATGCCAGCAACTTCAGTTTCTTTTGAATAATAGTCATATTTTTCCTATGTTTTCTTTTACTTATTTTCACTGTACACATTGCCTGAAGATGTGGACTGACAGCAATATAACTTACTAACCACGATTAAAGTTGCTGTCTTGAGTCATCTAAATGACTGATCTGCTTTTGACAAAATTGAGGCACACAGCTGGCTGCGATTGTTATGTGTCAATGAGTATGCTTTATTTGCTACAGGTCTGTGAACCTGAGAATCCGTGCAAAGACAAGACACACAGCTGCCATAAATCTGCAGAGTGCATCTATTTGGGCCATTTCAGTGATCCTATGTACAAATGTGAATGTAGGACAGGTTATGCTGGTGATGGACACATCTGTGGTGAGGATTCAGATTTGGATGGATGGCCAAATAATAACTTGGTCTGTGCTGCTAATGCTACATATCATTGTGTAAAGGTAGGTGATGAAGTTAAACCATAACTGAAGTTTCTTTATTTTCTAAATAGTTGTGAATAATGGTTTTCGGCATCAAGCTGCTCGTGATTTTCATTTAAGTTTTGGCTGTTATAGCATACTTATTTTCTGGGAGATTCTGTGAAATGTGTATTCACTTAACACTGGATCCAGAAAGGGATTCTCTGAATGAAATCCAGAGTCGGGTTTTTTTTCCTAGTTAGTATACATAGAAGGCATATGAGCAGAGTTAATATACTGAACAGGAGCTGCCACAGCTAGCTAGAACTAAACAATCTCTGGTGCAGGTGAGTAGGAAATCCTACCTGCAGTGCTTGTTAAGAGACCCTGGTAGTCAAGTAAGTTCTATGCTTCTGAATGCTTCTTTGAACTAACCCTTCCTTTTAAAGAGTTACGTTGTGAAAACAAATTCAGAGTCTGAGATAATTTTTGGCAACAGGAAACAGAGATGAACAAATACTAGTAACTAGACAGCTTTCTTAGTTGCAAAAGCTCAGTGGAAGAGAACAGGAGGTTCAGCCACTCTCCTTTCAGAGATGTGGAGTTACAGCTCTCACCCCTTCTAGGGGAAATGACCTGCCTGCCATACTGGCTCTAGACCTGATATGGGACTATTCTCTGCCCTTTCTGTCTGAGTCATAGTAGTGAAAAATGAAAGATTGCTAAGCAAACAAATAGGAAAGCATTAGGGAGCCTAAAAATGGCTGTATGTAAGTTTTGCAGACACTGCTTACCATGGTAAGCCCCCTGGGACTGCGTTCTTTGCTCATCTGAAACATTGTTGTAGGTAATTCTTGGTTTCCTAGCTTGGGTTTTCTTCAGGCAGAAATTCCTGAAAAAAAGGTGAACATATTTGTAGGCCTCATTGTGATGAAGTTACTCTGCTGTACAAAACTGGGCTGGAAGTTGTTCCAGGTCCACTGGTTTAAACATAGCCCAAATATCTGAGATGTGAAGGCACCATTGATAAGTAATACCCTCAACTCAGTTCTAAGTGGTCACCTCATTGTTGGTTGAAAGGCAGGCACAACACAGAGGGACATGCATTGTTTGAAGCAAAGCAGCAAATCAAGTAATGGACAAAATGAGCTATACCTGAAAGTGAATGCTTAGATGTAGATACCTATCAATTAAACGCATCAGTGGATTACCTATATATTTTCACTTAGGCATGTTCTCAAGTATTCAGGTGAATCATTTGTGACTTCAAGGGCAATACTTTCTCTACTTAGCATTTCAGATTTGTTTTTTTGTTTTTTTTTTTTTATTATTCCTTTTCTCACCCAGAATGGAAGAATTTTGGTTTCTCCCTCTAAGTTAAAGCAGTCTACCTCTAAACTGTTGTGAAGTACTAGCACAGTAATGTTTGATTTAAAAAAAAAAAAAAAAAAAGTGGAAAAAGAAATGCAAAAATAAGTGTTGTTTTTTTTTAGTTGTTAACAATAGGAATACAAATCAAGAGAGTTTGAAATCAGGTGATTTAAGAGAGTCAGAAGTTACTCAGGTATAATCCAGCTGAAGTTGTGAATTTGGCCTTTTTCAGCACAAGGGAGTTTGAGATGTTATAGGAAATATGAAACTCAAATGCTGAATGTACTTATCCTCACTGATGTCTGCTCATCGTGTTTGCAGCCAGTTCAGCAATTGCAGTTCACATATTCATTCTTAGTTCCCGTCATCAAGATTTGCAACATGTTGACTCCAGATGTAACACAAATGATAAGTTCTTACTAAGAGCCCAACATACCAAATCCATTCAGAAAAAGCTGTTCCAAAGATTAATTCATGTTTTCTACAATTTGTGTATTGATCTAATAGGCACAAGTACTTCATTTGAGAAACACCTTGAAAATACTAGGTATTTTCAGATTGTTATATTCGTTACAAAATATTCTACTTGACTAATTTTTTTTTTTTTGAAAAGAGCAACCCAAAACTTCTTTCTTTGAGCTGTGGTTGTATGAAAGCTTACATACTGTCTAAGCAAATCTATATGCATAAAGCATATAGTTGTAAATAATAATAATAAAATCTTAGCAATATTTGTTAATGTAAATTTATTTTTCATTCACATGATAGTTAATTTTTTTTCTGTTGTTATTGTACCAACATAGAACTTCATTAACAGATGAACCAAAGAAGCCTAGTTTCTGGTAGGTTGAGTTCCCAGGAGCAAAGTGTGATGTGTCAAAGACTTCTTCCTAATAGCTAGTAAGAGGCTTTTTGAGTGCACTGGTTTGATCTCTTTCCTCTACATAGATACTTTTTCCTAAAGCTTATGGGAACTGGCTGCCCTTGAGGTCTTTGCATTTCTACTAGATTTGTATGAAATTAGACTCAAATCTACAGAGAGTACAGATGAACAAACGTATGCATGCAAACATGGAAAGTGATTGAAGGAGCTTTGACTTTTTTTTTTCCACTGTTCCCGAAAATACATAAAGAAATAGAAATTTACAAAATCATTTTATATTACTGGATTGCTAGTAATCAGTACTGAGTTGGACAGTCAAGGCCATCCACAACTATTTGGTAAAAATGTGCCATAAAAAGTTTGGAGTTATGTTATAGTTTTCATACTTGCAATGAATTTTCCAGTTCTCTTCCTTGAATTGTCTCCACTATTTGAACTGCTGAGATTTTTTTTAAAAAGGGTCTGAGAATATTACTAGTATATTCATGTGTTACAAAAAGTATTTCTGCAGTCTGTTGGCAAGTTCTGTTTTGGTGTGAGATAGATATGGAATGTGAGAAAGGGAGAATAACAGTTTAATAGGTATATTTGTTATTAGCAAATAAGTTGCAATCTACTTTTCCCTTTCAATGAAAGTACTAAAACCACATGGAAAGGCATGTTAAAGTTTTACATCTTAGGTTAGACTTAAAAAATACAGCTTTATTCATTTAAAATAATTATTCTTTGCAAAGCTCCATTACAAAATAAATACATCTACTTTTTGTTGTCAAAGCTCTGGCTGCATGAGAGAGCAAAAGATGCTCTTTTTTAGGACAGTAGAAAGGCCCATTTTCCAAACCCCTTGCTTAGTGTTCTCCTTATTGTTCTGTACTTCTTCATTCCAGTAACTTTCCATATGAACAGCTGTTTCTGAAGATCATCTCCTGGCTTGTGTATTTTTCTGGCAACAAAACCTGTTCATTTTATATGTAATCTTCAAACATACATCACCAGCTGTCTATAAAAAGTTGATGTAAGCGATCGTGTGTGCGTGTGGTGTGTTTGTTCTTTGCTAGAGAGTTTCATCTAAAATTTACTGGGAACATCCCTTTTACAGAAGGAGAGCTGGGAAACGGAATGATTTGCAGATGCATTTCACTTACTGTACAATATGAAAGCAGCAAATTAACTACTATCTCTGGCAACACACACAGATCCTTTAAAAAGAATTTGTGGCTGACTGTTTGCTTTCTAGCCTGTGGTGGTGGTACCATATCTGCATTTCTGTCCAGGCAAGTCATTCTGACATACCGTAAAGATCAGTTATTTCTTTTCATCAGGATAACTGCCCCCTCCTGCCTAACTCTGGCCAAGAAGACTTTGATAAAGATGGCAAAGGAGATGCCTGTGATGAGGATGATGACAATGATGGTGTTGAAGATGACAAAGTAAGATGCATTTCTGTGCTGTCTGTACATTTGACATAAACATCTGTTTTTAAGGAGAACCATTACAAGTGATGACTTGTATATTGTTCAGAGCTTCAACTAAGTTACTCTGCACTACTTTCCTTGAATGATGCCTGTTGCAAACTAAAGTTGTGTTGCATCAAATGAGATGTAACACCGGGAAGAGCAAAACAGCCCAGGGAGCCCGAGGCTGAGCTAAGTTCTCCGTATTGGTTCTGAGTTCAGTTGTGTGCATGAAAACAACTTCATTAAACTCTTGATTTTGCGACGAGGAATGATAGCTCCATTGTATTTTAAAAGCTGATAGATACTGTATCTGATGTATGGTGGAAACAAGTTATAATAAGTAATATAACTATAAACGTAGGTAGCATCAAAGAGAAGTGACAAGAGGAAAGTAATAAGCCTGGTTCATGCTTTCATCTTTTAAGTCTGCCCACAAGACTGAAATTTGTATACCTGTGTTACCTGAAAGATAGGTGTTAGTCTAAACCTGTTATCCCTTTACATTAAGCAAATGGACTGAAGCATCTCAAGAGTGAGTTTCATCCTGCTTTTTCTGAATATGTTTAGGTTAGAATGCATGAGCTGATCTTAAAAAATTACAGTTGCTCTTGGTTACCTTCACAAGAAGCCTAGATGCTCTAGACTAGGCTGTAACTACTAGTTCAGTTTTATGCGCAGTATAAAATTTTTGTTTGGCTCTATAATCTCCTTCAGTGTATAAAATATGTATCTGAGGAATCTGAAATGTTGGTCTAAAAATGGTTTCCTGGTAAAGAATGTTGTTTTTTGCTTTCACAGAGGAAAAGTAGTTTAAAGATATTTTCAAATTACTCCCTTCAGATTCCACAGTTCTGATCTTCTCCTCAATCCCACTGCTTTGATTTGGTTTGCTGATCCTTTACTTTTACACAGAGTACTTCCTCATGGCTGTGCAGAAGTCCATGTGTAGTTTGAAGATGTGTGAAGAGTAAGAAATCTTATTCTAGCAGACTTTCATTTTAGGGGTTGAACTGAGATGAAAATCTTAAAAGTTCCACTAAAAGGAATGGTTCTAGCGAAAAATATTTTGGATCAAGGAGAGTATTTCATTTAAATTTTGATTTTTAGCATCTTTTATACTTAATTATCGTATGCAATATACTCACAAAAAAATCAATTCTTGTTTAAAATAAAAAATAAAAACATTTGGTTTAAAGCTGAGAATACTAATACTAGATTGTTCCAAAAAAATCATAGTATTAATTCTTGTTTGTTCCAAAGAAAAATGCTGCTGCTGTTGGACTGATTCTACAGCACATCCTGCTTTTGAAAAAATTGCATGTACCAGTGAGATATTTTCATTGAAATTACGGAGTACAAATCCAATTTAAAATGTGTGTTTCTCTTCTGGTGAGATACAGTATGCATTTAGCATGCCTTGTACAAAAACACAAATCACACAGTGAGCCTGGCTGTCCGGAAACCATCCCGTTAGCACTATCATTTTCAGCTTAGGTACAGTTTGTCCACTGAAAAAATAACATATTTGTCTTGATTCATCTGTCCAAGATGAACAGGAAGATTTACCACCTAATAGTATGCTCATGTGACCTCAATTCAAATCATGATTTATGTTCTTAAATGTTTTTCTTCTCACTAGGACAATTGCCCTCTTCTGTTCAATCCTCGTCAGTTTGATTATGACAAAGATGAAGTTGGTGACCGCTGTGATAATTGCCCTTATGTGCACAACCCTGCACAGATTGACACAGATAATAATGGGGAGGGTGACTCATGTGCTGTGGATATTGATGGAGATGGTATGTTTTTGGTTTTGAGAATGAAGTTAAGTGCTACGAGTACACTTGGATTTGTGGTCATTGAGGCGAGCTGCCTGCTTTTCTACATGAAGTAAAACCAAGTCTAACTGCTCAAAAATGCCAGAGAAAACTAAGGTTCCTTTGTCATGTGTTAGTATAATGTCCCTAAATGAATGCAGTGGATACTATTTAAGAATAAATCACAGCAAGTCTTTTGTCAACATAATCTTAAAATCTATTCTTCATCTGTAATCCAAAGTAATCTGGGTCTAATATAACAGTTTTGTTGACTTTTCACCTTTTGACATTTTAGGGAGGGGGAAAAAACTTGAATATCCACCCAGTTAAGATAATATCTGTAGAAAATTAATCTACTTTTCTTTATGAAAGCATTGCAAGACCCATAGGAATCCAAATACATGTTTCTTTTTGCCTTGTAATTTTATTACAGATGTTTAACTCATGTACCAGTACATGCCTAAGTGAACCAGATTCGATCAGAATAAGGACAGGAAAATCATTTAAATATTCTTTTAAAATCAGTATCCTTATGGATTCTCACAAATAAAAAACACCACAAGTATTATAATTTGAAGAAATCTGGTTTTGGATTTCCTTCTGTGAACACAGAAACTTTTGGCTGCTTGGCTGAACTGATCTTCTAAATGTTTTGACTCCTTTCATCCTTCACATCATCAGGTTCTTAATAGTTCTGCTCAGGGAGTTCTGCATATATACTTGGTAAAAAGAATGCAATTGTATGTTATTGGCTTAAAGACTACACAAATATCCAGAGAATATTAGTGTAGGAGAGTGTCCTTGTGTCCTTTCTGGGCAGATAGGCCTAAATGTCTTGATTTTGTCCATTGTATAATTAAATTTCCTGAGGGAACATTTTCTGTTGAAAATTTGGCATGCAGTACAATAGATGATGCATGTGTTCTGGTAAAATGAAATTATTTAGTGCTGAGGCAGCTGAACGCTAATGCAGTTGTTTCTGTACAAAACTATTCAGACATTCCACCATGATATAGCTATGCATTCTTTGTCATTCCTTATAGTGTCTGCAAAGGAAATACAAATCAAATTAATTAAAAAGTACTCCACCTCTTCAGCTATTTTTTCAACGAATGTAGAATCTATGAAAAAGGGCTAGAGTCATAAGTTTTAGCCCTTCCTGTAGCGAAATATCTTGGAAAAATGCATATAGAAGTGTTTACCATAAAAAGAAAAGTTATATTGATGCTATCTTTATTTCTAATATTAGTCTCTTCACCATTTCATGATGTAGGAATTATATTGTAGCAATGAGAGAATCTATGAATTCTGTAAGAGCATTATTTTTTACTGATGACTGTAGAGTCTATGATTTATCTGTGCTGGATGTCGTATCATTTCGATTTCATTATTTTTTATTTTTTTTCCTCACAGACATTTTTAATGAACGAGATAACTGTCCTTACGTTTATAATACAGACCAGAGTGATACAGATGGTGATGGAGTTGGTGATCAGTGTGATAACTGTCCACTAATGCATAATCCAGACCAGGTAAATGTTAGGTACCGCTTAATTAATGATGAAGTCAGAACAAGGACAAACAAAAGAAGAAAAACATCTGAGGAAATAGCTGAAGCTATTTCTCTTGCTATTCCACAGTACAAGTAGACTGAAGGAAGCGCGCTGCATACATGCACCCAGTATCTTCACATGCCTGCACTTACTACAGTAGATAACATCAATTTAAAGTGTTTAAAGATGCACTTTCAGATGTAGGAATCCAAGACAAAGCTACTGGGGCTGGAGAGGCTCTGGGATAAAACATGCCTTGTTTTACTCACACCTATAAACCACAGGGCTCTTGTATGGTACAATTTTAAGTCGTTAGCGTGTGGCTATAGATTTGGAAGTTGGGTGATATAAAATGGTTCTTATTCCTGTGGATTCTCTGCCCAAAACAAAAGGGCCAAGAAGGGAAATTGGCAGAAACCCCAGCTGTTTGTCTAAGGATACAGAACAGTTCAGAAGGGTAAAAGGTAAGAACAAGGGAAGTAAACCATTTTTTCAGTAGTTTCCACTACTTCAGTTTATTCCTTTAAAAAAAAAAAAAAAAAAAAAAAAAAAAAAAAACACAAAACACAACATTTTATGTTCTGGAGTTTAGAGCAATGCAGAGATAATGGAATTTGATTGATTGTAGGATTCATAATGTAACTGAGGTCAACTGCAAACTTTCAAACTATAAAAAAAAAACAAACACGTAACAATCTGGATTGTATGTGAGATGCACAGATTACACAGAACTGAATTGTCTTGGAATAACAAATTGACATGAGGGAATATTTAGCTTTTTGACCTGCATACTATCATGCAGATTCATATTTTGTATTTATAGTATTAATTATATTCAGGTGAACAACTTTACAGCACAACAGCATGTTTCATCAAAATTGCTGTCTTTAATGTATTGAGAGAATCCTCCTATGTTCATTCTAAATTCTAGTCATATTACAGAAATTGCAGTCAGTCTCTATTTGCAGTGTGGCTGAAGATGTAGATCTGTATTGCTTTCTCATATCTCAGGTTGTCAGTTCTCTTTGAAAGGGAGGTATAGTGGCCTTTAATCCATCCTCAAGCCTTTGAATTGTTTTTTTCCCCCTGTGACAAGTCAGAACAGCTTCAAGGCTGTATTTGGTATGCTCAGATTTGTTGGTCCACATGCAGGAAAGTAACATCAAGTGTTATAGAAGCAGTCAGATAAATGCACTGCCTGGACTGCAACTCCCACATGATCTCTAGAATGAAAACAGTGACAGTCATGGCCAAAGACCTGCCCTGGAAATAGATTGGAGACCAGGTCTGATGCTTTGACAGTAGCATAAGTAGCTATACTCCTTTAAAATAACGTTTCTGCTTTAAGCATGGTTATCATCACGACATCATTTGTCTGCAGAGAAGTCTTGAAGAGAAAGGTTGAAAAATTAAGTACCAGGCTACTGGCATTGGTATTTTATATGCTTAATAACAGTCACAAACTTGCTTACTTTTTTTGGTAGACTGATGCGGATAATGACCTTGTTGGTGACCAGTGCGACAACAATGAGGACATAGATGAAGATGGCCACCAGAACAACCAAGATAACTGCCCTTACATCCCCAATGCTAACCAGGCTGACCATGATAAAGATGGTAAAGGGGATGCCTGTGATCCTGATGATGACAATGATGGTATTCCAGATGACAGGGACAATTGTCGCCTCAGATACAACCCTGAGCAGGAGGACTCTGATGGTAAGAACAATGTTACATCAATTTAATTTAGTCCTTAGTATCCAGTTCTGATTTTGGGGTAGTAATTTTTGATTAAAATAAAGTCTCTTGAGATCAAGCTGACTTACTTATGACAGTTCAGTCAGTTGAGACTTGAATGGAACTGCTCTAGCTAATTTGGCCCAGAGCTAGAGCAGTAGAAAACCTCTTTAAGAGTGTCTTTAAACACACTTGTGTATTTATAGGTGAATACCTGTCAGAATTTTTTTGAGCATTTTCGTATTTATTTTAGTCTTGAAATGAGATATAAAAGGAAAACCTGGAAATTTCAGTTTTAGTTTCAAATGTCTTAAATGAAAATATGATATCCTTTGTTTTCAAAAGAAGCTGTTTTCTGAAAATTAAAATAGAAAAAATACAGCTTACTGCTGTTTTTTTTCAAAAGCTGACTATTACTGCAGCTTAAGTCAAAAATTAGTATTGATTTTAAATTATTTTTCTAATAAGTATTTCTTAGGCACTTTTTTCAAAGTCAGTTTATAGGTAAGTAGCTATAAATATGTTTTGGTAATACATGTGTCACTGTGTAAGAAATAGATACGTAATTCTTCCCTTCTCCAGTTCTTGTCCTAAAATGTTGCTGGGCACTTTCCAACAATCCTTCTTTGTGTTTAGTGGTATTTCATTAACGAAATGGTGACATTTTACAGTCACAAATGTCATTTATGAAACATCTGATCCTTTGAAAACCTTGAATGTAATAGGTCTCCAATACTTGGCCTTTAAATAAATACTTGAGCAATTTCTGTTCTGAGTTATACAATTTACTGCGTAGTTATGTTGGTGAAAATGAAAGCAGAATTTGGTACTGACATAATATGGTTTTACGTACATTTAGAAAGACAAAATCCTGTGCCTTGAGTGATTCTCTGGTAAGACAACTGCTGTTGTCTGAAACAACCAGTTTCTGTTTGGTATCAGCAGTAGCACTTTACTCTGTAGTCGAATCAGGTAGTAGAAATGTCTTTGTAATTGCTAATTTCTGGAAGAACCTCTTAATTATAGAAATATTCCAAAATAAGGGTACCTCCAAATTGGGATAATTTGTTTTAGCTGTTACCCGGGTCTTTTGAGTGAGTGTGCCATTATGTTTGGCGTAAGTATTTACAAAAAGAGTAAACTTAAACAATTTAGCTAGCTCACCACTGTCATCAGTGGCAATCCCAAGAGAAATACTGGAAAAATGATAGATAAAGCCAAAATATGCTCCCACGCTCTTGACGATATGAACTATAGCATTTAAAGATGAGGCCTCTGAGAGAACTGTTGGACGTGGCTGGGTAAACAAATGCTTTCTAACTTTTCTTGGTATAGTCAATGTTGTCATCAACAGCTCAGTACCAAATGGCTGTCAGCAGGACATTCCATGAATAATTAAATTATCCTATGACTCAAGAATTACCTCTTTGATACTGGCAAGGGGAATACAATTGGAAATTCACTTTTTTCTCTTTAAGTGCTAAGATAAACAGGTGCAGGAACACGCAGATGGTCAGGATTCTGTGTTCTCCAGGGCCAATTGCCAGAGTGAAAAATGGGACTATTTTACAATGTAGCTGAGCTACTGAAAGTCTTTGAATTATTAAACTCTTTAGCTTTCCCTAACTACCCTTTTTGGCTGTAGCCTAAATCTTGTTCTACTTTTTTTCTGAAAGCTTTGTACTTGAAAAATGCTGTGCTGGTTAGGCATAGTAATGCAGCTTCCATTTGACCATGTAGCATCTATTAGTATCTCCACAATGAATTGGTTGGATCACTGCTATTTTCCATTGTGTTAATTCCCATTTTCTTAAAGGAATCACAAATACATTTTAAAAAGCAGATGCACAGGTTTGTGAAGATAGAAACAAATTAGCTGGCAGTTCCAGTTTAGAATAGTATCCAATGTAATATCTGGTTGTTTCTGCTGTAAGAGTCAGATATTTTTGAATTTTTTTTGTACTTTCCTAGGTAAGTTATTCTTTAAGTCCTTGTTTTATTTAAGTACTATTGTATGCCACGTATTGACAGTGGCTTCGTCGCTGAGAATTTTTTTGATGCCTTCCTTCATCACTTGCTGTTCCTGGTAAAATACATATACTGATTTTTCTACCAATATTATGTGTAAATTAAGAAAGAAGGTATTTATTTATTTTAGTATTGAGTGTAGTAAGTATTGAGCAGCAGCTCAACTGTAGCTGAGTTATATGGATGCATTTTTAGATTGTCTAAAAAGCTTCTTGTATTTCATATGACAACTTAATATTTCTGTTTCCAAGGCTAGTCTTGCTGTACATAGTAATTCCTTGTTTTCTTGCATTTTCCTAAAGTGCTATCTTTTATCTAAAACAGATTGTTCTACTCAGAAGTGAAAGAGTAACTAAGCATGTTTACATATCTTACTGTAAATATACTGGGTGGATTGTTGCTGAGCAAATCTTGAGACAGATTTAAAAAGTCTTAAAATGTCTTCAATACTATATAGGGATTTAGTAATTTGCAGTAGGACAAATGTTTTAGCATGTGCAGCATAAATGAATTCAACGAATATTCAAGTGTGGTCTTGCATCCCGATCATGAAATCAGAATGGCTTGGGTTGGAAGGGATCTTAAAGCCTATGCAGTTCCAACCTCCCTGCCATGGGCAAGGACACCACCCACCAGATCAGGCTGCCCTGGCCCCCATCCAACCTGTCCTTGAATGCCTCCAGGGATGGGGCATGATCTAGGACAAATCATACTGAAAATGTAATACAAATATTAGTGAATTATATCAGCATAAGAAACTTCAAAGTTCCCCAACACTGATTCTGAAGTAGTGTATATAGATTAGCATCCAGATTGATCACTGTCATAAACCACTGGTGGAATGTGTTTATTAGGAGGAATTTTGGCCTGGATCCAGGTTGATGACTTATTGCAGTCATTACCAGCAACATATCAAATGTTCATTCCAAATGAACTTCTAGAGAATAAAGCTCTATGTGGAGCATTCTTTGAGGAACGAGAAAATGATACACTCATGCATCATAAATTTCTTCCATTAGTACCAGTGCAGTTAGATAGTGTGGTGAAATTGCTAACAATTGCATTTCCTTATTGCTTTTACTTACAGGTGATGGCAGAGGTGATATTTGCAAAGATGACTTTGACAATGACAATGTTCCAGATATTTTTGATGTATGTCCTGAAAACAATGCCATCAGTGAAACTGATTTCAGAAAGTTCCAGATGGTCCCCCTGGACCCCAAGGGAACAGCTCAGATTGATCCCAACTGGGTTATTCGCCACCAAGGCAAGGAACTGGTGCAGACTGCCAACTCTGATCCTGGAATAGCTGTAGGTGAGTATCAGATTGTAAGCCAGCATCTTTGGAGAAGAAACCAGTGATCAAGAAGAAAAATAATAATGATCATATACTTTAGTGCTCCAAGGTTGAGACTGAAACTTGAGGTTTATACATCCAAATTAAAAATAGCTCAGTGCTGTTTGCTTTTGTTGACCATTCAGCTTATCACTGACTGTAACACAGATGAAATATCCAGTTGAAGAACTTGACATAAGCGTAGTGCCTGCTGCCTTCAATACTCCTTGTAAATTACTTATTTTTCTCTAGAAGCCTCCATAGGGTAGATAAGCAAGTGAAATTTCCTCCTTTCTTAGAGACTGGAAACAGAAAAAGCAAAAGTCAGAATCAAAGCTAGGACTCCTAAGCGTTGGTGACCAGACCCAGTGTTATAACTCAGTGGTTCTTGTCTTGTGTCTTCTCCCAGGTTATGATGAGTTCAGCTCTGTTGACTTCAGTGGCACATTCTATGTTAACACAGACCGTGATGATGACTATGCTGGCTTTGTTTTTGGCTACCAGTCCAGCAGTCGCTTTTATGTTCTAATGTGGAAGCAGGTCACTCAGACCTACTGGGAGGACAAACCCACCAGGGCTTATGGCTATTCTGGTGTGTCACTCAAGGTAGTGAATTCAACAACTGGTACTGGTGAACACTTGAGAAATGCTCTTTGGCATACAGGAAACACCCCTGGACAGGTGAGAGATTTAAAACTTCAGCATTGTGATGATGAATCATTTAACACCTCAATTGTTGCGGGAAAAAAAAAACAACACAGATGTTTTTTCAGTTCACATGTAATAGCATTTGCCTTGTTTCAAAGAGAGCATTACACACACAAAAATTATGAATGGAAAAAATTACATGTATAAAAGGGAGGGTGTGATGTGATCCTAAAATGAGTAAAAGATCTCAGTTCTCCACAAATCCTTTGTGACCTTGGTATTGGCACTTAATCCTTCAACATTCCAGCTTGTTTAAATTATGCTTCAGCAACCAGTGAGAACCAAAAAAAAAAAAGATAAATGAAAGCAAGGAGAGAAAAATTACTGCTGTTCCAAGGAGGGCCAAGCCACAGAAGAATCTTATGGCTTTTGGAAATGAAGCTAATGAAGCTTTGCACCTGAATAGAAATTTCACAGATTGGAGTTCCTTGCAGGAATGAGGCCTTGACTGATTGTGAGAGTTTTCAAGGAATAATCCAAAGACAGTAACTGTGAAGCTGTGGCCCCTTTCAATCAGAGGAGTCACTCATTCAGATAGGAAAAGCAACATCAAATCTTACAGTGTGGATGTCTGTGTGCAAACAAGGACAAGACTACATAGTTACAGAGGTGAAATTTTCATTACTCTCGGGAAAGAAGAATAAATTGAAGTATGCTGATCATACTGTCAGATATTAAACACTGGTTTTGGTTTCATGCTCTGCAGCACATTATCTGTGGTTGTGTATAGTCACTGTAGTGGGTGCATAGTTGCTGAAGCACAGTGTTTCTAATACAGCATTTGTGTTCCTACTGTAGGTGCGCACTTTATGGCACGATCCTAAGAACATTGGCTGGAAAGATTATACTGCATACAGGTGGCATTTGATTCACAGGCCTAAAACAGGACTAATAAAGTAAGAAATATTTCTATGCCTCTATATTTTTTAATAGCATAACTTCGGTCTCTGATGAAACAGAGCTGTTTTATCAAGTTCTGTGCTAGTTCTGATAATGATGATGCTTACATAACAGTTAGTTTCAATATTTTGCGGTCCATTTTGTTATCTTTAGAATAACTTGTTTTTCCCTTTCAGATGTGTTCAATTAGCAGGTATTTACATCAGCTAAATACTCTTAAATTTAAAAAAATAAATTAAAAATTTCTCTCGGTGGCTCTCTTGTAAAGGAACGAAAAATTCCTAAGAAAAACTCAAAGCAAGATTAGAACATGAGATTCCTCCCCAGCTTCTGGAATTTGAAAGAATGAAATTAATTAGAAACATCAGAATTGCCACAGGGACGTAAGCCAACCTTCTGTCTGTTTCAGCATCCTGTTTCCAAAAGCGCAGAAGTAGCCATAAGCACATCTGCCATGCATGTAACAATATGTCATAGCTCCTTAGTTTGCTAATATTTGATATTCCAAAGAATGAACATTAACTGTCTATGTCAATTTTATCTGCAAGTACTGAAACTATAAAGTATGTTTTTCAATGAGGTAGTCAGATCTGTCTTGTTACTTTGTGTTTAGTACCAGTAGGGAAGTTGAAATGTAGGCAGATTTGGTTAGTCTATATTATCCAGTTTTCAGGAAAAAATGTTTCTTCACTTAAGTCTTTATACTGCAAAGTATTGACTGATATAGATAAAAAAGAATCTAGTTTTTTTTAATTCATGTTTCTGCTGCCTGTCCTCTTTTGCAGAATCTACTTAGAGTCAGAAAAAACATATTTCAAATGGCATCCCACTAGATAAGTGTAGCATGACAAATTCTGTGATCTGGGACATTGGATTCTTTCATTACTTAGGGCATTTTTAATAAGAAATAAAAATAATTCAGTGGTATCATTATGGAACTATATTGCTTTATACAGAAACAGCAATTTAATATTAACATATCTGTGTAGTATTTTTGGCTCTGCTCTGCTGTAGTCAGTAGACTATAGGCTCACTTCATGTTTTGCTATTCTAAGACACTGAAAACCTAAGAACCTTGACTATCTTGAGGTGAGAAGTGGAGAATCCAAGATAGAGGAACTAGAACCTATCTGGTAGAAAAAGAAAATGAAGAGTTCTTTTAGCTCCTGGGTGGGTGCCTGAGATGCTCAAGAAAAAAGAAATAGGTTCTCCTTTTCCAGTTTATGAATTCAGCTGTTTCTGTCCAAATCCTTCTAGCTTTCATTAAGGGCTTAACATGTCTGAAATCAAAATTAAGCATGGCTCCAGTTAATGTTTCTTTGACTCTAAAGGGGTGGTTCTTCCAATTTGTGACTTTGGCCCTTGCACCTACAGATAAATAAATCAGTCATTCACATAGCTGTAAAGACAGCTTTGTTTTAACCTCTGAGTTCACAGGCATAGAGGCTTATCAATGAATACATGACATAATCATGTCTCCTGGTATGAACTGTTGTAAATGAAGAACTGGGAAATCTCTTGCAGATGGTGTGCATAAAATTACTTACAGAACAGCTCCACTACTTCTGATTAATGTATTGTGGCTGCCAGCCATGTGGTTGTGAGATAGAGATGAGAAGCGATCCTTACAGTGAAGCTGTTATCTGGGACTAGCTAAAATGAATTCTGATTTAATTCTTGGAAGCTATTACTAACCCTTAGCAATGGACACTCCATCATTTTCTTAGTTTAATTTATTACCTTTTTTTACAGAGTTCTAGTGTATGAAGGGAAGCAAGTCATGGTGGATTCTGGACCAATCTATGATACAACCTTTGCTGGCGGACGATTAGGTCTTTTTGTCTTCTCTCAAGAAATGGTGTATTTCTCTGACCTCAAATATGAATGCAGAGGTTAGTTATAGAAAATGTCTGGAAAATGCTGATGCCTTTGGTATCCTATAGAGCAAGCACAAAATATGGAAATGAAGAGTATCCTCGTTTAACTGAAAACAATCTGTAATCTTACAGCATGTCATGAACCTCGATTTGTTGAAATACCATGGATGCCCTTTGCCTCTGTAGTAATCTCAATTTGAATAATAAAACCCAGATGTTTAATATTGCCCACCTGGAAAAAAAAAATGAGATAAATCTCTGAGAGAGATATGCGCTTAGAATTTTCTTTGCATGTCCACTTTACTTTGTAGGCTATTTCAGTGTGTCCTGCGGGCACAGTGCTGCTTCTGGATCACCTCTTTCCAAGAGGCCTGAAGGAGAGAGTTGACATTAATGAGTGTGCCTTTGTATTTTGCCTCCTCAAAAATGTTTTGAAATATGGAAAATGCTTTCCCAGGCTTTCTTATATGTGATTTTTTTTTTTTTATTATTCACATAGGTAGATGCACATGCACAAACATGTGCATCTCTATCTACATATGTAGATGAGTGTCTATTTTTATGTAAATGTTATCATGTTCGTAGGATAATGCAAAATGGGAAACTTTGTGCTGCATCCTTATACTGTACTATGATGGATCTCTATTCCTTTCTAATTGAATTCTAAACCAATAATATAACAACAATTAATACCTTTTTTTTCCTGTTTCTTTCAGATGCTTGAGCAATGGTTGCTGCATTACCAGCAAAGTACTGTAAATGCTATGCAACCTAGACACCTCAGTACATCCTGGTACTCCCATTTTTTATTTTTGTGTACCTCCTTCCCTGTCCTCTGTCCACATGCTCCAGTGACCAGGAATGCTCCCTGCTGCCAGGAATGCCTCAGCCATCCCTCCACCCAAGTGCCTTCTCACAGCCAGGACTAATGAAACCTAAATGTGAGCATCTGACCCACCACAGAAGCAAAAGCAGATTGATACTTTAGAACACTTTTCTAGAGTGACAACTTAGCAGAACATGTTTGTTTGTATTATCTAAAGGAATAAGATATGAAAATGTGTATTTATATATATATATATGGAAAAAAAAGGGGAGGTGATGATTATCAGTTATTGTCTTTAAATGAGGAAAAGCAGTGTTTGAACAACTTTATAGGTGTATGGTTGACGCTTTCTTCCTTCGATCAGGGCTGGACTTCACTAATAGAACCTCTGGGTAGCAAAGTAACAGATGACCACGCCCATAGTGTCCATATTAACAGTGAAGAAGCTTTTGGAGCATAAAGTGGAGGTTAATTATGAAGATTTCTTGATCTGAGATGTCCTTTAGGTGATGAGGATGCTCTTAATAACACCCATTAAAATTATAGTTGTTAGAAATGTCAGATTTGCAAGCTAAAGCATTGTCTAGTTTCAGAGAGTTCATTCAGGCCACAGAGAATTGAACTGGAAACTCATGTGTGAAAGGGAAGAGTGATTCATTTAAGATTCCAAAGCTGTCACCATTGCCTGACTTTCATGAAATGATTTCCAGTTTTTTCATTTCTATTATGTCTTGCGTTCTTTCATAATAAAAGAAAAATAATCACATGGCCATGTGGAGTGAAATGAGCCCAAACAACTTTCCCACCACTGTTGCAAAAAGCACTTTGACGTCTAGTATCCAGATCTGGGATTTTGAAAAGGTGGCAACACAATTGTTAATTAATTTGGTAGTATAAGAGATTAAGGTTCCACTTATAAATATTTTGTTAATATTTATTATGATTATCACACCGAACTACCTTCTCTGATAATTTATTTTAAAGCATGTCATATGATGCATCAGTAATACATTTACAAATAATATTCTAAAGCTGTTTTTAAAAGTGTATCACAATATGTAGATATGGTCAAAGCATGTTATACACCTAAGTATAGTTTTGCGGGTTATATTCAAGTATTCTTTAAAGTTAAATGAATAATAATGAGGAATTTATAAATGGAACCTTAATATATATCCTGTTACCCTTAGTTTATTATCTTGCATTGTTACTTATGTCTGCTGTATATAGAACTTCTTAAAATAATGCTGAAGGGCTACCAGTGTTTATTCTAAACGGATACAACAGTTATTCAGATATACAATAGTTTAAACATGTTTAACATTTTGTTTTAAGTTGTATGAGCTTTGTTCACAAAAAGAACACTTGCTGGTGTAATTTTATTAATTGATGAATTTACTAATGGAATAAGATGTTAGCTCTGCCTTCTTATTGGGTGCAATGACCTAAATATTGAATCAACTTTTTCTCCCTTAAAATAGATTTTATTGCTGTATTCATTAGAAAGAAATCTACAGTTGCTGGCTTTGTTGCACATTTTATAGTGGTCATATTATCAAATCTACTTTGGTTGGCTGGTTTTGTTTTTGTTTTTTGTTTGTTTTTTTTTTTTCCAAATCCTCTTCACGAGGTTTTGAAGTGTTTCAGTTTCTTACTTTTGGTGTTTCAAATTGTATCACCGAGTCCCAAGCAGAAGGGAGGGTGACTTCATTAAATGTAATGATTGTAATGGCTGTGTAGGGTTTTTTGTTTTGTTGAGAGAGACATCAGTATAGGGATGAAGATGTTAATATTTGGACTGTATCATAAGTTTCCTATTCTATGTAAATTATTTATGATGTTTTTCTTTTATTTCTTTTTCTTTTTTTTTCCTTGCAAGTATGTGTGTGTGAGAGAGATTAATGAAATTTCATTTTGTTTTGCCAAAGATTGTAAATAATTATTTATTTGTTTACATGGACGGAAATTTATCATTTAACGTCCTGATTCATTTAGTCAGATCCTCATTTATATATATATATATATTTTAAGAAATTAATGATAGGAAATAAACTGTAAAAAGGTTTTATTAAAAAAAAAATTCTCTTTACCTTTTTTATAGTTTAAATATTTCTTAAAAAGAATATTCCATTCCCCAAGGCCCTTTGTTAGATAACCTCTTGCCTTGCT